>CM030849.1:9106586-9591586 GCA_018105865.1 Metaphire vulgaris
CTACTACTACTACTACTACTACTACTACTACTACTACTACTACTACTACTACTATTTTTTATTATTATTATTATTATTATTATTATTATTATTATTATGAACAAGAAGACCTATCCAATAGCTTTGATTCAATTTTTATCTTGGCACCACTGAGCGTTCTCCTCTAAATTTAAATGACGGTCTTTTGGTTTAGACCTATAGTGTCCATTTTTAATCAATTTCTATGGCACACTATCGTAATTTCTATCGTAATGCCTAGAATCCTAGATCATCAACCAGTGATGAATTCCAGAAACTGTGGCCGCAACCCGAAAGCAAAGTAGCGAGTTGCGTCCATGACTAATACGAGTGTATAGAATAAAAATGTGAAAGCCCTGCCGAATATCTAGTCATCTAGTGGGATGACTAGTAGCTCATGGATTATGCTGGGTTCATTGGCGTGGCTAGGAAAAATGGCAACCGGAGCAAAATACCCGCCCCTCCTTTCCTCCCCTCTTTCGCGCTCCCATCCACCGTCTCCCTTTCCCCTCACTCCTCACTCCTCACTCCTCTCTCTCTCTCTCTCTCTCTCTCTCTCTCTCTCTCTCTCTCTCTCTCTCTCTTAAACGGCGATTCGGGAGGTGTCAGCCCCGGAAACATTTGTAGGATTACAAATGTCTATAGATGAATTTTAGCGCATTTTAGACACACAGAAAGACATTTGGGGTCATCGTTCTATTTGAACGCGCGGCAGTAACACGTCGAAAACTTCTCCAACCTCGCCATTCACCCCTCGCCAATTGTTTCTGGTGACGATACGCTGAGCCTACACAAATAGTAAACTAGGACAATGTAGCTATTGTGTGTGTCATCGCACACGACGCGGCTTGATCCTCAGTTCGGAACCTGAGATAGAGACTGCCAGCCTATATAAGCGCAGTCTACTGAGTCATGCTACGTTACTAAGCCCCAGAACATTTTTAAAATTGCAAATGCCCGTAGGTGAGTTTTAGCGCATTTGACACAATCAAAAACCGGTGAAAAGTTATAACCAACCAGTTGTAGTCTTGCAGAACCTACTAAGGCTACTATTAGGCTATAATCGGTTCCACCCCGAAATTTTTCTTATCGGATTTACACGATTTGTACAAGTGACCGCTGGGCGGTCCAACACGACCGATAGAAGCAATTGGTCCACTTTATCCTATGCAGATACGCCAGTGAGTTCATTATATTTGTATTACAGAATTTAGCGGTTAATACAACAAAAGGTTTTAACAGTTCAGAAGAAATTTATTTATGTGTTAAAAACACGACTACGGATTCTCGGAGAAATTTCGTGTTGAGTCATTAGTCCTATCTACCAGACTACTGCTACCTCTGTAGCATTTTCTCTCTCTATAGAAGTATCACAATACTGGAGAGATGCATTTGTCAGGCTAAGTCAGCCCACTGTTCAAGAAGAGAAAACGAGGTGAACCAGTTAATTACAGACCAGTAAGCCTAACTTCTGTCATCTGCAAAGTTATAGGGAAAATAGGCCTACTGAAAAAAGAACACATTTGAACATTTTACTCGGCATAACATTTTTAAGACCGACAGCATGGATTTACAAAGGGACGTTCATGCTTGAAAACCCTGCTAGACTTCATAAACCACTTTAAATCACATTAATATTTAACAGAAATTTGACCACAATAGGCCTATAGCACGGCGCTTGTTTCCATATGCCATTCAACTAGAACAGAATTTCATTTTAAAATTCTAATTAGAGTTCGTCGTTTATAGCGGGAGATAGATGTGTAGATCATTACCCTTGCGTTTGTTCCACGCCTCGAATTTGGCACTGCCCAGAATATCCGTTGCCGATGGCTTTGCTGCGTCAGACAAATTATAATTAACAACGACGATCAGGTAGACATAAGCACAGACCAGCTAAAACACATTTCTTTATGTCAATATTAATCTTACAAAGTGAAGTTAGTAGTAGTAGTAGTAGTAGTAGTAGTAGTAGTAGTAGTAGTAGTAGTAGTAGTAGTAGTAGTAGTAGTAGTAGTAGTAGTAGTAGTAGTAGTAGTAGTAGCAGCAGCAGCAGTAGTAGTGGTAGCAGTAGATGAATAAATAGGCAGATTACTGTTTTTTGGCCTAAGGCGTTATAGGCTACTCTGCATCTGCAATATGCATTTTTACAGAAGTATTCCGTTGATCAGGTTTAAGAACAACTGTTCGAAACATCTGATAAGATATTATTTTTCAAATTGTTCTGCGGTCGTTGCCACCTGCAGTGTAGTGAAGTAGAAATCAATATGGCCTACCTATGTTGCAATCACCAGCCGTAGCCTGTTTGTAGAGGCTGTACATGTCGGCAAACTCTCCGTCAGTTGGTCTCTTGGCGAGATTTCTCACATCTTGTGCAATCTTTTTGAATTCCTATACATAAACCGGATTCGAGCATCGGCTATAATTTGCCTTCATGAACATGGCGCCAAGAAACTATACTCAAAGAACAAAGACGTAAACTCCTATTAGGCCTCTTGGCTCGAGCCCTCAACTTGTGAAAGGCTACCATAGCGAAGGGGAAGGTACAAAGGTTGGGCCCCCCCACTTTTTCATAAAAGTTTAGGCCGGTGTCAGAGCAGGCACTGTGCCCTATAAAATCTTGCAGAATCGTATATATATATATATATATATATATATATATATATATATATATATATATATATATATATATATGAGATACGTCGAATTTACAGTTCCACAGAATAGGTCCATGGACTTGTAGGCTATTACTGTAGGTTTTTGGAACTGCGTGCAAAATAACATCGATGCCCGGGTCTTGTTAACCTGAATGTTAACCTGATCCTGTGGGCTTTTGGACTTTCAAACTATCATACTATTACGAAGAGTCTATTCTGGACAATAAAAGATTGGCCAGATGAGATGGCCTACTTATACTATAATAGGCCTAATTATGAATGATTATCGTAGGCATTCATGACATTTGCGAGTCGCAATGGCGAAACTATACCAACACAGGCGATTGAGAGGCAGAGTCTCCAAACTAGAAACTCTGCATGATGCGCCAACCGGGTTTGCTTTGAGAAAATTTATAAGCGTTAGATTTTTATTTAAAATTTAAGTTATTTTGGTCTTTACGTTGTCCGCTAGCAGTATTAGCATACGGCCTTTCCAGGCAATTAGCACTTTTTTCTTTGGTCATCTCAAGTTCAGTCAAGGCTAGAAACAGTCAACTTTGTTTCAATGTCCTTTATAATGATGATGCGATTTTCACTAAAACAATGGGCCGAAGCTAAAGCTTAAAGCTGAAGCTTATAAACGAATGGCTTCAACACCTGGAGCCACGTCGGCCAATCAATGAAAGCGAATATTGTTATGGTAATAATTTGAAAGAGACGACTAGCATAGTTTAATCCTTCCTCGTTAATGGAGCCTTGACGGGAGAATGGAGACGAGGTTTTTGTCAATTGATGAACACTAACTCAGTCATGAAAGAGCTAACTGAAAAATCTTTACCGCGTTAGTCAAGTGCTGGTAACTGAAATATGGGAAAACGCTGTTTCTAGAATTGTAGGCAACGACAAGCCTATAGTTTAATCATGATCAGGTCGATTTCATAGGGGAAAGGAACAGTAGACCAAAAGATTTATCAGGCCTTTTCTTTGGTGCATTATAACACTCTGAATCAGTTGGAATTTTCAATTTGGTCGAAGTCAACATAGATCTCTACAGAATCTTTTCTTTAATTTTTTTAAAAACCTACAGATACAAGTGTTAAAGATGTTTTACAAACCACACGGCAACACATAACGGAAATTAAGCCCGATAAACCCTGAAATTTTGACTAGGTTATCCCTATTGTCGCGGGCGTCCGATGGGGGTCATTTGTTATTGCATCAGACGTTTCATCTACCGTCTGAGAAAATTCTAGCAGACATTTGAATACGTCTTTTTAAACACAAGACTGATAGTTATAAGCTATTGGAGGTCAAGATTTATAGTCACGACTGCGTTCTCGCTAGTGTTACTTATTAGCGCGTTCATTGCCGTGTAGGTTGTCGTGTAGGTTGTAAAACATCTTTACAAAATCAACTCGTTGGTCGACAACTGTCTCAGAGGTGAAACACCGCTCTACCTGAGAAATGATTGTAGGGTCATCGATGCAACTCAAAGATAAATGGACCAATGGTGCTTAGGTCCAACGACTCAAGATTGCTGATCGTCGACAAAACTCGCAGGAGAATTGGAGATAGGGCTTTCAGGGTATCCGATTCTCGGAGTTGGAACTCCCTTCCTAGGACATTACGGGATCAACCTGTCTCTCGTGCCGTCTTTTTGAATAGGCTTAAGACGCACTTTTTAAAATCTGACGTTTGACTCCGCAATAGCGGCGTATTTGTAAAAATAGCGCCTGCAATTTCAGTATCTATCTATCTATCTATCTATCTATCTATCTATCTATCTATCTATCTATCTATCTATCTATCATAATTGCAGTGAAACAATCGCCTGATTTAATTTACTCACTGCGCTCTCAGCCATGCTTGCCTTTTCGCTGACGAATACAATTCAAGCGAAATCAGATTCTGCAAATTTAAGCCTAGATTGAAGTTTATTTATAACAGCAGACCTGGGAAGAATCGCCACTTTACGTTTGGACCTTGTACGAGAAAAGTACTATCTTGAGAGCAAAGTGCGATATATACATATATCATTGTTCGTTGATTACACTGATAATTATTATAATTGATATAAGCAGAATACTTATTGGATAACTGAATAACTAAGTATACTAGTCAAAACGAAATTTCTATAACAATGCCCGAAAGCTTGCCGCAGTGCACCAGCTTATTCACGAGCGCTCAATCTATAGACAAAATCCATAGTTTGTAATCCGTGTGATGGTTAAGGTTGCAGATCAAGATAGCCAGTCGCAGCAAAATATTTTATGGAGGATTATATATAGCAAGACTTTCGGCGGGTAGAATGCAGGCAGGTAGAATGCAGTAAGGATTTCGCCATAAGATTTCTTGGAAAGAATAGTTTTATTTTGTTTTCGAAAAGTTTGTGGAGTGATGGCCAATGGTGGCTGATTTATTGACTTATTATTAACCTTCGGAACTCTGACGGAAGATCATTTCAGAGACGAGGAGCCGTGTTGACCAGATTGACCGATCTGAGAATTTTAGTGACGTGGCTGTTGGTCGAATGAGTGTCAGGCTGGTGGTAGATGAACGAGTTGACCGCTGCGTTTGAATTATATAGAGATTGCGATGGTTATACGATGGTCTTTGAGAACTGGATGGCGTTGTAGGCCAGGCATAGCATCTAGAAATGTATCCTTTCTGGAACTTTGAGCCAGCTAAGCGATTTGAAGACCGGAGTGATGTGATGAGCTTTTGGCGTTCGCGTGACAGCCCTATCCGAAGCATTTTGTATAGCTTGAAGGCGTGCTATTTGTTTTTGTGAACATTGAGATAGAGGGAGTTGCAGTAGTCCATTTTTGAATTAACAATTGAGGCAACAATAGTGCAAGCTGTGTGGAAGTTTAGGAATGGACGTAAGAGTCGTAAGCAGTGGTTGGGAGTGATCTTAGATCAAATGATCTAAGATCACGATCTAAGATCACAATTCGTGATCTTTGATCTGGATCACTTTTTAATAGTGATCTTTGACTCTGACTTTAAATCGCTTTTTCGATGATTTTGATCTTTATTATCAACAGAAGATCAAAGATCAAATTATACGTAAGCCTATTCTCCCAACTAAGTCAATCAATCAATAAATGAACTTCTATGGCGCCACTATCATAATACCCAGGGCCTCAGCCGATAGTGCACCAAATCCAAATTGAAATTATTGCCAACCATTATGTATTCTCTGTTGTTGTTGCTTCCGTGTATTGAGTAAAATGGCGGAAAGATCAAACATTCTTTGCATTTTATGTATCTATGTAGTTATTGTTTCCGTGTATTGAGTAAAATGGCGGAAAAAGCAAGCATTCCTTGCATTTTTGATGGATTTTTTAAATATATGACATTTAGGCCTATAAAGAAAAAGTTGTAACTGATTGCTGTTACTGTGTGAGCAAGACAATTTTCGGCGGCTTGCATTCAACAAGCAAGTTTCTCCGACAACTCAATGTTACTACAGTCGCTGTCTCGCTGAATACCACCAGGTTCCATCATGGGTCCTTTGCTATTTATTGTTAACATTTAAATTATATTATCATTAGGCCTACTAATTAATTAGTGTTGTAGGGTTAGGGTTAATAATATATTTGTATGATCTTTGATCTTAGATCACTTTTAAAGAGATCTTGATCTTAGATCATTTATACTCTAGTGATCTTTGATCTTGATCTGAGATCAATTTCTCTCTAGTGATCTTGATCTTTGATCAAGATCATTTTACATGTGATCGTTCCTAACACTGGTCGTAAGTCGCATATGTAAGTGAAACAAGGGCGACTGATTTTAGCTATGTGTTTTGAAAATGAGAGACCTGCATCAAATATCGCACCGAGATTTCTTACTGCATGGGGAGTTTGTTTTTAATGAGTGGTCAGTTAAGTGTCCCTGAATCTGACTGAATCTAATAACTTGGCGATTTGTGCGGGTAGACCGATGAGTATGAACTCTGTCTTTGAAGAATTTAGACAGAGTAAATTCGATGACATCTAAGTTGAAACTTAGCCTAAGTGAATGCATTAATGGATTCTTGGTATTGATTTGGAGAAAATTATATGAACAGCGCGTGTAATCGGTGTAGAGATGGTGATCAATTGAAGATGAGTTTAGAAGAGTGCTTAGGGGTGAAGAGGAGAGGACCAAGAACTGAGCCATGAGGAACACTGTAGGGTGATGGAAGTGGTTGAGACACGTCGCCAGCTAGGCCCTATCTTAACTGAGCAGGATCTAGATGACAGACATGATCGAAACAAAGATAAAGCTGTATTTGAATTACCAAACCATAACATAACATAACAACCCTGTTCTCTTCAGTGGCGTAACCAGGATTTCCATAATCGCTGGGCACCATCAATCAAAACCGAGCTTGGTCTGTCCGACTAAGGGAATTGGGGGAGCGTGGTGAACACCACCAGCGAGGTCTGGGGCCGCCAAAAATTGGGGTAATATCAGATACAAAACTAGCTTTTGAGCTATTTTCAGACTACGAAAGCTTATCGGTAATCTTCTTTAAATAAAGTATAGCATCTTCTCATCGGTTTTGCGCGAATATCACTAGTCTAGAACCGAATAGAGGTCTCCTGTGTGCCCCATGACCATGCTAATTCTGTTAACCTTTTATACTTTAATACTATTAATGCAGCCATAAATTTGGCAATGTGACCCGTTCGTGTTTCCGTCAACTTCGAATGATCAGAGAAGTTCGACGATACATCTCAACGGAAGCCGCGATACAACTGGTTCGAGCCCTCGTCCTTTCACGCGTCGACTACTGCAACGGGATTCTGCTCGGTCTTCCTGACCGTCAGCTCGCTCGCCTCCAGTCGATCTTCAACGCTGGTATTTCGGGTTATGTGGCACGACCCGTGACCTCGCTACTGAGGGACAAGTTACACTGGTTACGGATCCCGGAGCGCATTGTATTTAAGCGCTGCTGGTTGACGTTCCGGTCATTAAATGATCCTTCTGTTCAGAATACTTAGCGACCTTGATTCGGAGGACGACTACGAATGACCGACGGCTCCACCTGCGCTCCCGCAGTTCACCTGTACGTCCCACCTCCGTCGAAGACTGTCAAATTCGAAGAGCGTTCATTCTCGCGAGGGAACCCTCTCCTCTCGAATTCGCTACCAGTCACAGTGTCGGCGGCCACCTCATCTCAACGTTGATGTTGAGGTGGCAGGGGTCGGTTTTAGGACCCTTACTCTTCATTCTTTATGTGGCAGATATTAGCGACATAGTCAGGTCCTGCGGTTTGGAAGCGCACGCTTACGCGGACGATGTGCAAATTTACTCTTTTTGCCTCCCCTCTGACACTAAGGGACTCCGCGCTCGCATCTCTGACTGTATCACCAGGATTAAAAAGTGGACTGACGTGAATCGTCTTGCGCTAAATCCTCTCAGGACAGAACTATTGTGGCTCGCGACTCCCAGGAGGGGGCACCTGATCAGTCGGGCCCCGTTCCTGATCGATGGAGAGCACGTTCTTCCCTCCTCCGAAGTGCGCCTCTTGGGGTCCACTTCGACGCATCGCTCGCGTTTGACGTCCATATTGGAAACGTCTCCCGGTCCTGCCATTATCAGCTGCGGCGGATCAGGGAGATTCGCCGTTACTTATACCAACCTCGGCGGCGACTCTCCTAGTCCGTGCTTTCATTATCACAATGGTCGACTATTGTTACAGTATTCTCTGGGCCTGCCCGACTTAGTCGGCTGCAGATGGCTCTTAATGCCTCTGCCCGGATGATCTTCGGAGTTCGAAGGGGAGAGCACACCTCCCCATTTCTGAAAGAAAAACTACATTGGCTTCGCATCCCGGAACGTATTGCCTACAAGAGGTGTATCCTCACGTTCCGAGCCCTGCACGATCTAGCTTTCCCGGACTACCTGGCGTCTTTGGTCGTGAGACCATCGTCTACCGTCAGGCGTCTGCAACTAAGGTCCAGTCGAGACGTCAGACTGGTCGTTCCTCCTCCGTCTCGAACGGCAAAATTCGGCGAGAGGTCGTTCAAGTGCGGAAACCCCATTCTTTGGACAGCATTACCTGGCCACGTGACTAGAGAATCAATCTTGATTCGTTCACAAGGAAACTTTAAAAACTTATTTCTTCGAGACCTCGTATTAGTGTACAAAGCGCTCTAGTCTTTGACTCTTCGTTCATGTTTTTGCGTTATATAAATTGACTTTTTAACCTAACCTCTTTAGGGGCGGGAAGTTAGAAGAGTGGTAACAACGCTGGACGATGAAGCAGAAGATCGCGGGTTCAATTTCCGCAGGAGCCCTAAGTTCGACTCAAACTTACTCGCTAGAGGGCGGTGGTAAACTGAGGAGCAGCGTTAAGCTGCGAGATAAAACGTAGGTATGGGGAAAGTAATGGCAACCTACCCCAGATTAATGGATCATACCTCCTACGTCGCTGATTGCCAAAGCTGGAGATAAGCGCCGGAACCCAACGCTCGGATTCGAGTACGGGACCTACCTTTACCTTTAACCTCATTAGATGACTTTGCGATTAAATTAAAGACTTATCTATTTAACACCTCGTTTCCACGTTTCTTGTATAGCGCCCTTGACTTTGGCCCTTGCTATGCTACGGCGCTATATAAATTGTCATGAACAATAACAATGAATACAGAATTAGACTCCATCAGGACAGACACACACATCCAATTTAACGCGAGTAGGGGTTTGCGGGACCCGTGAGCTACCAAGTGGGGTCTGAATCAGACGCAGAAGCTTCAGAGATTTACTTTGTGATTCATTTATTACAGAGCGGCTAAACTTTTAGCCTAATACAAGTAAGCTTATCGATTCTGTTGACAGCCAGCCCATCCGTTCCCCATTTTGCCATCGGATTTGCAGCCCGCATCTCTAGGTCCGGCCCTCAGTGTCCCATCGTTGGTTACGCTAATGCAGCGGTTCTCAACCTTTATAGTGCTGCGACCCTTTTTATCCAATTCCCTATTATGTGGCGACCCCTCAACGGTAAAATTATTTTCGTTCACAATGTAAGCTGCTAAAAATAATAATGCTACGACAATCAAAATGTTCGAAATCGTTATTATTTAATTGTCTCCATGTCTATCCTCTAATGACAATTATAGTGAAACAACTAGTACGTCGTAACTACCACTGAGGAAATTTTGTACAATAACAAGAAAAGAGACAACCCAATATTTTTGATGGTCTCAGGCGACCCCTGGCAAATCGTCATTCGACCCCTCTGGGGGTCGCGACCCACAGGTTGAGAACCGCTGCGCTAATGGATCTCTTTGAATTCGACTACCACAAACACATAGAATTCTGTAGAATAGTTGAACTGTCGGTAATCCCACTGTCCTTCAATATAGACCCAATTTCTGTCCTCTTCTGCGGATTCGCACAAACGGTGCGCTATCATTCAATGGGCCTAACGGAGTAGGTCTACGTGATTCTTATGCTCTTGTCGAATTATTGTTCAAATCAAAGTGTGGTCAACACTGATAAGAAAGTTCACAAAGTTATATCTGGATATTCTAAAAGCGGACATTATCGAGAGCGGCAACATTCTGATGCCCTTCTTATCATTTGACACAGCCTTAATCAGGTCTAGGGAACATGAATATAATTTTATTATCTTGTCAAACTGAGGCAGGCCCAGACCTGAATAAACGTGACGGTAAGCGTGAACTGATAACGAAAAACACTAAATGAACGATAAAGTACGCACCGTCATACAAGTATCTTTCCCGTTTAGGCCTACAGTGTAATTGCTAGACACTGGACCAGTGACCATGATAGATTTCGGGTCGTTACGAATAAGTCTATCGACGTTGTGATAACGGCGACAAGTTAAGAACTGAGTTCTATTTAATGACTTGTTTTACTGTCCATCAGTGGCGTAGCAAAGTTTTTGGGTTCTTGTGCAGAGCTTCGATGGTGGGCCCCTGGAAACCACATTCGATTTTTACAAAACGCTGAGGGCTCTTGCGATATTCATCTATCTCGCAATTTCGCACTCCTATTAGCCTATATAATATATAATATTATAAGTCAATAATTATTATAAGTTAATTATTTTTCTTTTGTTTATGGCCTACCTATTTCTTTAGTTTATATTATGTCCATATATTTATAAACTTTTATTCCATAGGTTAATAGAGAGAATTGAGCACAAAACACATTTGAACATTCTTACTGGAGACATTGATTAAACTGCAAAAATATGAATCATTCAAATTTTAATTCTGTCGATCTAATCGTAAACTTCTACAGCGCTACTTAATAATGCAGTGTCAAACAGTTGGGTTGATTGCTAGCTTAATCCAACATAAGTATATACAGTATGCATATACACAAATATAAGTATATACAGTATATCACAATTATCACATATACACTTCAGTCATCAAAACCCGTCTATCTTAGGACACTATTAACACCTCAGCCTCCTCGATGCACACGATAGTCATCTCATCTCACTCCTCACTCTTGCACGCCCGCTGAATCGATGACCCCTGAAAATCTGCAACCGTGCCTTTCATACGCCGCACCTGAACTTCCCTCCGCAATCTTGGACACTGTCAAACATTAAATTCTTAATCTGAATCCTCATTTTCCATAATTCCTGCATTATCTCCCCATGTCTTCAGATCTAAGCTTAAATCCTTCCTTCTTCTAAAATCATTTCCTCCTTAGTTCTAACAACCTAGCCTCACTGCCCTCCGGATATATTGACCATTGCCTGGCTGATCATTCACCTTTCACCATTCACTCATCAACCATCGACATAGCTGCACTAACTGAAACCTGGGTATCTAAGCACTCTTGACTCTACCCCGCTAGGACAATAGCGCTATATAAATTAGCCTATAACTAACTAACTAACTAAAGCCCCTGCTTCACTTAAGGATTTAGTCGGCGAACTTAGTTGGCCAACTTATCGGCGGCCGAATCCGCCTGAATGAGAAGCTGGTTGCAAATGGCAGCTGCTTCACTGGCTGGCTTTGCCAGCGGGACGTTCGGGGCGGGGAGTAAACGTCCGCCGACAAAGTCCCGGAGAATGTGAATCTGAGTGTGAGAATCTGCCGGGATTTGTCGGCGAACATTTTGACTTTTCAGCCAATCAGGTATTAGTCCAAAGATCAGCGCGCCAACTGACAATAACAACGAAACACATTGTCGGAGAATTTACGTGCGAAATCGGCGAGTTTTCAAGATTAGGCCTACAAGAAAAATGTCGACATGTGAATTTAACATAAATATTCTTCATGAAGAAAAAATATAAAATTACATGAACCGTTAAGAAATAGTGGTTGGACAAGTATTCACATGGACATGTAACTTTATATCAGTAATAATAAGGAAACTTCCCGATATTGCATGTGCGGATGCAATAACCGTCAACATTAAACCACATAATAAAGCGACAAATTCCTCATCAGTCATCTTTAAAATGTTAGCTACATGAACGTTTGTAGGCGTGGCTTATTTTTTGCTTCCAGACAAGACTAAACGTCGGTGGATTTGTTTGCCGACAAACTCAGCGACTAAGTCCGACGACTAAATCCTTAAGTGAAGCAGGGGTTTAACTCCATCTACAACTATACGTCATCTGATAGAGGCAACCCCTCCTGGCTTTTCCCTACTTAGCTTTTCCCGTTAAAAACGTTTACCTATTGCTCTTCCAATCTAGGTGGAGGTACTGCTTTCCTCATTCGCGACCAATTCCTCGTCATTTGAATGCTCATCAGTCACTCTCAAATGACCTCTTGCAAAACTTACTATTTTCAACGTTTACCGCTCTCCATCATCATCAAAATACTCAGCCTCATTCTTTAAATTTCTTGAAGAATTTACCTCCTTTCTGGGCTCTGCAGCAACAACTCCACATAAATGCCTAATCACAGGTGATTTCACCATACATGTTGATAAGAGCGACGATCCTAACTCTACCTATTTCACACAACTGTTCACACAGACAAACCTCACACAACACATATCTCTTCCGACTCACACTTTTGGACACACTTTAAACCTACTTGTTACGTCATATTTTTCATCATTATCTCCACGTATTGAAAGAGTCCACAGTAGAACACATTCTTTCTTTGACCTTCGAAACCTCCGTTCCGCCACAAACTGCTACCACAGCCTCCTCATTTCTGCTAAAAAGAAATACTACTCTAACATCATTTCAACAAACAGCTCGAATCCATAAAAACTCTGGAAAACTATAAATTATCAATTCCACCGTAAAGATATAAAGCCGCTCCCTCAAACCACTTCCCGAATCGCGACTAATTCGTTAATATCTTCTCCAGAAAAATCTCCAAGATCCGTAACAACTTATGTCGACTATGTCTAACCAAATCATCTCTCCTCATCACCTACCTCCGTCACAACTTCCCTGCAATTTCTCTAACTTCAATCCTGCAATTGAAAAAGAGGCATCCAAACGCCTACTCTCCCTTCCAAATAAACAATGCTGTCTTGACCCCATACCTATCTCTCTACTCAAACAGTGTGCCACTGTGCTGACGCCAACCATTACAAGAATCATTAATCTATATCCAGTGTTGGGTAAAATCATACATAACAGGATTTGAAATAAAAATCTAAATCACCAGGTAAAAATTGATAAACATAAACTCAATAGCTATAACATAGCTATAATAGTTATAATAATAATAGTTATAATAATATAATAGCTATAATAGTCATAAACTCAACAGCTATAACAACCTGACCCGCTGCCTCATGGATACACTGACCGGCCGACAATCCACCTTGTCTATAGCTATTTCAAGAGAGATTAAGCGCTTAAGAATAAGCAGCTACTACTGTACTACTTCCAAAGCGCTATAAAAAAATTACGAGACTTTATTTACTGTACTTGCTTAAATATTTAAACCAACAGATTGCTGATTCGTGTCTTTTTAAAATCGCTGCTGATGGAGTCTCGGCGCATTGTCTGTAAAAGTAAATCCTGGCTGTAATCAGTGTGATGAAAAACGCGTTCCTGAGGTCGCATTAGCGTCGAGGAGGTCAACTCTGGGTCAAGGTAGAAAACAGCTCACCTGTCGTTTGGCGCGGGTAGTCAGTTTGTGAAAAGACCGTTGAGGAAAACAGTGGACCGCGTCCATTCGGGCACGATGACACCGGCGTGTGGTGAATCTACTGCGAAAGAGACAGACACACGAATGTCTATAAGCGAACGGGAATCAGCTTGTGATAGCTGAAGGAAGAGACGGGACCGCCGTCCAGTCAGGCACAGACCACAGTAGACATTGTCGAGAGCGAAGCCGTTGGGAAAGACAGACGCACGACTGTCGACCAGAGAACGGGAAATCAAGCGCGCTTAATTAAGAAGCCGCTGACGAAACATAGACGCCGCTGCCCGTTTAAGATTTAGTGCAGAAGAAACCAAGCGTGCTGAGAAGAGGATAGACATCGCCGCCTGTCTTTAAGGGAGCGGAAGACTAGTACGTTACCAAGAATAAAGAGGCGAAGTACAAAGTTGAAGCCAGTGACCATGTTCAGAAATCGCTTAAGGCGCCGACACCAAGCGGTGGCCAGCGATAAGAGGAACCAGTTACAGTGCCTCTCGGAAGTGGTCGGAGACAGGACGGACAGGTAGGCTTCAGACGAGGAAAATCGGGACTCTGTGTCGAGGAGCGGTCATCCTCAGTATGCGGCCTGCCCGGCAGCCGCGGACACCTAGCTTGATGGCCGTTAAATGGAAAGTGAAACAAACGCCGCCGATCAGACAGGGTCGGAGGCGGAAAGTGAGTGGGCGAACAGGACCGATCGACTATCGGCCGCGCGACGAGACTGCGAGCCGAGGTCGCCATATATCTACCAATCTTGAAGTTTCAAGTTTTTTGTCATGTTTAATTTCAATCGAAAAATATTGTCAGGTTATTCAGGGTGCTTCAGAATAGTGTCAATGGCGCACATTCTGAGGCCTTCAAGACATCCACAGTAGTCCGACAAGAATGCGTCTTAGCACCTGCCCTATTCCGCAGAGCTATGGATTGGATAATGGAAAGGGTAATGAGCCATCATTGAATCCAGCTACCAGAACACCGTTTTAGCGACCTCGATTATGCTGACGATGTCGCACTTTTAGACATATCCACAACAAATCTTGCGGAAACCCTTGACCACCTTGTAACAGAAGCCTCACATCTAGGTCTGCACATATCATGGGAAAAGACCAAACAGCAAAATTTGAGCTCTGCCGCACACGCAAGCAACCTCATCACCAATGGGAAGAAAGTGGAAAGTCTCGCCCAATTCACCTACTTGGGCAGCGTTTATAGCTCAGACGGTAGATGCACCTCTGACAGTCGCAGGATCGGCTTAGCAGCTTCTGGCATGAGATCGCTTCAACGCTTATGGAGCCAAAGCCACATCGAGCTCTGCACATGTGTCCTTCCCATTCTACTCTATGGTCCAGAAACTTGGGACACTTTTAGAACGTGATACGTAACGATCACTGGTCTTCCACCTGCGCTGTCAACGTCAGATTCTGCACGTTCGCTGGTTTGACCATAGCCTATATATCAAATGACTGTTTCATCGTGTACGGGATTACCATCAATACCCAACACCATCTATCGCCACAGCACGGCATTATTTGGACACGCTACACGGCTTGACGTTAACACCCCAGCACATGACGCCCTTTTATGCGCCGTAGCACGTCGTAACGAACGTCTTTCTCACGCGAACTGGAAACGACTCCCTGGGACACCGCGACGTTTTTGGATCAAGCAGATTGGAGATGGATACTCATCCGCTATAGCGCGCAAATGGAACATTGCACTAGGGCGCCGACACTCCACTACTGGTAGATTGGCGCAAAGGACCTCCGCTGTCCAAGCGATTCGATGATGATGAACTGATGGTGGCAAAAGAAGTAGTAGCCTACAGTAGTAACTGCTTAATCTTTCTTTATAGGCCAGCGGTTCTCAACCTGGAGTACGCGTGCCCCGGGGTATGTAAAAGGAGTTTCAGGAGGTACACTGCCCCGGAAATAGCGTATGTTAATTTTTGTTAGAAACCTTCGTCATGTACAATGTACAGGGTTAGGTGAACGCTATCAAACATAGAACTCTCAATACACGACTCTGTCGTCTCCTGTGCCAGGAGTTCGATGACAACCACGAAGGCTGTTAATTCCACACGGAGGGACCGGGAGGTTCGGTGGTTGTCTCAAGGGAACATGCTCTCCAGAGTTGAATCGAACAAAGAGGAACTGGCCGAATTCTTCAGCCGTAGTGGCAACAACACTAAATACGGCGTTCATGCGCAAAACTCATGGATCCAGAATGGCTTTTGAAACTATAGCCTACTTGAGTGATATAGGCCTATTCACGCGCCTTAATTAATGAGCTGAACAGATCACTGCAAGGGAGCGTCAATACACTACAAGGGAGCATCAGTGATTGATTTTGTTGATAAAGTTTGAGCTTTCATGATGAAGATTGAACTGTGAGAAGCCAATGTTAGTGAAAGAAAGTTCACCATGTCCGACAATGTCGCAGCAACGCTGAATGAAAAGAAAACGATGTAGTAAATATACAAAGACAAGTCGAGTCCCACCTCTCATAATTGCGGAACGAGTTCCAGAGGTACTTCCTTGATCTGAGCGATCTTGATTTGAAGCTGGCGCGCAACCCATTCAGTGTGGATGTCAAAGCCATTTCTGAATCCATCCAGGAGCAATTCATCGACTTAGCAACGACTCCACCGCACGAGATGCATTCGACTCTCTCCCTCTGACAAAGTTTTGGTGCCGAATGTTTCAGTGTCCTACCCTGCTGCTGCTGAGCAGACCATTAAGTTGTTGCTGATGCTCCCAAGCACCTATCTCGGTGAGCAAGGGTTCTCAGCCGCCTTCTCCATGAAAACGAAGTTTCGTGCACGCTTGTCAGTGGCGGAGGATCTTCAGTTAGCACTGTCCAAAACCACCCCCTGAATTGAAGCTCTGGTGGCGGCCAAGCAGGCCCAACCATCTCACTGACTCTGATGTACACCTGTGGAGTGCAACTGAAGGGGTTTGTGACTGAAGCTGCGTTGACTTGTCTATATGTGGATATTATTTAGCAACTTTGACATATAGGCCTACGTTTATTACTTTATAGTCATCATTTGCAAATTGCAACTAGTTTCTTTGGTAGGGGGTACGCGTCATATTCCAAAACTATCGTAGGGGTACGCTGGGACAAAAAGGTTGAGAACCTCTGCTATAGGCAAATAGGCAATGTGGGTTGCCAGTGTTACCACCGTTCCATTAAACGGAGATGCGTATTCACGAGTCGCATAAGTTCCGGTTTCATAACGCTAGGGAACCGTTAAGAAATTAATTTTTAATTTTTTTTGAATATATAGATGAATATTGTATTTAATATCGTGTTAGCAGATTAGGCTATACTTTTATGAAACTAGCTTTTGTTCGCCCGTACCTCGGCCCGGTGTAGCATATTATAATGACTCCCATATAATAATAACTCCCCTCTCATTATTATATGTATAATAAAGACTCTCCCTCATTATTATATATATATAATAATCAATCTCTCTATATTATAATAACTCTCAGAAGAAGTAGGCCTAAAAATTGAAAAATAACCCCCATATAATAATAACTCCCCCATCATTATTATATATATAATAATGACTCCCCCATCATTATTATATCTATAATATTAAGATCCTTGCTCTGTATGTCTGTTACCTTCAAGCGTTCTTATTGGTTGGCTGTGTGAGCGTTCTGATTGGTTACCTTCAAGCGTTCAAGCGTTCTGATTGCTTGGCTGTGTGAGCGTTCTGATTGGTTGGCTGTGTGACGTTCTCATTCGTTACCTTCAAGCGTTCTGATTGGTTGGCTGGGTGAGCGTTCTGACTGGTCGTTCTGAAACCTTAGGGCTTCGCGAAGCGAACGGCGACGCGAAGCGAACGGCGACGCGAAGCGAACGGCGACGCGAAGCGTTTGACGAAGCGTACGTTGCAGCGTCATAGTGTGTACAACTCGCGAAGCGAACGGCGACGCGAAGCGTTTGACGAAGCGTAAGTTTCAGCGTCAGAGCTTGGCTACGTGGCGTATGTACATCATTGAAACGTTGTTCAGCAGCATGAATTCAATGATTGGGTTTTAGTATTATCATGCACTGCGAGCGAAGCGAACATCTTTCTAGTATATAATAAAGACTCCCCCTCATTATTATATATATATATATATATATAATAAAAACTCTCTCTAAATTATAATAACTCCCTTAGTTTTTCAGAAGCCAGATGAGGCAGTGAGACAGATTGCAAGTTTTTAGTAATTGGACTTTGTTTATGGTTGATTTATAGTTATTACCCCAGATTTGTATGCAGTAACATAGGTCGGATTGTATTAAGACATAATACAATTGGTGTAGAGCATTCAACTCCAAAAGTATTTGAAATGTCTTATAATAATTTTTTTGTCAGCAGCCCCATGGGGGTTGACCCTCAAAACCACGTCCGAAAATGAAAAATGCATGGAAACATTAAAAAATTTCGTCGGCGCCCAAGGAAGTTTCTAACCCACAAACTCCTCTTGGCTACGCCACTGATCGATTTTGACTATTTGACGGGCTGCCTATTCAGCCATAGTAGGCCTACACCTAGTACACAATTCGGATGAATAAAGTAGAAGACCCAACCTCAATGCCTTTTCCATCCCTATCCTACCCTCTCAAAGCGGGGAGGGAGCTTGCCACCCTTGGGGCCTGATAGATGCCTCTTTGGTCCCGGCTGCAAAGTTTAAAGCGGATGAGACAATAACCGGCTATACAAAGATTTTCCGTCGACCAAAGTCATTTGGTCCTTATAAGGATTTTTGAAGAACTAAGTAACAAGGACAAGAACAAAGACCGACCTGCAAGGATAAGAATAAAGACGAGACCAAGGACGAGACCGACCACCCAAGGACGAGGACTGACTCCCGGAGGACGAAGATAAGGACGAGGACTTCAAATCGGTTCTTAATGAGTCCATAAGGACAAGGACCAGAACAAGGGTTAACAGCACTGGTTTCAATTCTTCTTCTTCTAGCGAATGCCTTTCTTTCTCAGCCATTCAACGGCATCAGGTTGAGCCTGATGCAGGGTCTCGAGTCCTCCTTCGAATCTGGTGAGGTGGCAGTCATTGACTATGTGGTTCATAGTCTGTCTGGTTTCAATGTCCCGTGAGCACACTCGCTTGCAGTGGTTCCTAGCTCGCCGGACCCGGGAAAAGCGAATGTACTGCCGAGGAATCCTATTTATTAAGAAAAGTCGGTAGTGAGCTCCAAGGGCGTAACACATGAGGGGCGGTCCCCCAATAATTGGTAAGAGGGGACAGAGTATCAATTATTATCCCCCCAATGTTTTGTGCCTTATGGTAAAATCACTCATAACGGATGACGTTTTTTGTTCATCAAGACTTTTTGGAGACGAAAAGGGGCCTGACCTGACTTTATCGACGATTCTATCCCCCCATTGTTGACGACAGGTTTACGCCACTGGTGAGTTCCACAGTTCTGGATTGCCCCGTGTGACCGACCTGTCCCCGAACTTAGCCGTTTTAGACTGGAGAGGCACTAGCAGTTTGACGCGACTGCCAGATCTGAGCAGTCGACGTCGTTCCAGCGTCGTGGTCCGCTGTAGGAGGGTGGGGTCGTGGAGATGTAGTGCGAACAAGTAAGGTCGCGTAACGCTCGGTAAGTCAACAGGCATCGCTTGTAGACAATCCGTTCCCGTATTCGTAGCCAATGGAGTTTGTCTCGACTCTCGAAGCAGCGGCATGACGTGCGTATTCCATCGAGCTCTGAAAATCAGTGGCGCCGAGACGTTGAGCACGGATTGCAGTTTATCGAGCAGGTTGGCGGGAACGCCGGGAAGGTCCAACAGCACACTTACAATAATCAATCCGGCTCAGGACTAACGCCCCTACTAGCGTTATTGTAGTTTCGTCGCATCGCTTTAATTATATTACCCCGTAACTGGTGATAGCACGAGTATGTGACATTGACGATGTCCTCACCGCAGTGGCGTCGCTAGGGTTGGTGTCACCCAGTGCGGTAAAATCGTGGTGTCACCCATTTAGACTTGGGACCTCTTCTAAATCTTTCTTATTTTTCCTTCTCAAATACCGTGACAAGCAAAAAAAGGCCATCCTTGTCCGTGACAAGCAAAAAAGGTCGTCCTTGTTTGGTGTCACTCCCCTAGATGGTGTCACCCGGTGCGGTCCGCACCCCCTCTCGACGCCACTGCCTCACCGAACGACATACAGTAGTTTCGTCGAGACACTTATAACTCACTAAGACTTACAGTATAACTCTTTATAACTCACTTCATTTATCATCAAAACCAGTCTATTTACGAAATCTGATAATCCTAAAACATCCTCGATATACCCGATCTTCCTCTCGTGTAACTCTCCGTCGTCCTCTGAATCAATAATCTCTAAAAATCTGCAAACGTGCTTTTCACATGCTGCACCAGAACATTGTAACTCAAATCCAGCATCCCTTCGCTCCCCGCTGCACAGCAGGGACGTAGCTAAGAATGGGCTTGGGGAGGCTCAAGCCCCTCCAAACGTGAAGCTAGCCTCCCAAATGAATTTAAGCCCAAATGGCATTGCTGGCTCAAAAGGAAGAAAGGGGAATGAATCTTGGGCTTCAGGCCTTCAGCCCCCAAACTTAAAATCCTGCCCATGTCTAGCTACGTCCCTGCAGTGCACAGATACGTCTTTTTTGGAGGAAAGGGGCCGTTGCCTACCTGATTTATAAGAAACAAATAAAATTCTCGCGAATAATTGTGTTTTTGTTTTAAAAATGCAAATTGACTAAAGAGTTGAAAAGAAAAAAAGGTAGGCCTAATCGGCTCTTCGATGAGTAATTAGAAGTAATTAATCGAAGACTGAAGATGGATAAGCAAAAAAGTCGTCAACTTTTTTTGCAAAGTTGCCAGGTGGAAAGTGTCTTGCTACCCTGGAAAACAGTGAAATGACGTATCTGCCGCTGCAGTGTTTAATCTAGACTCATGGGAGAGAATTGACAAGGCCGGGAGGGGGAAAGTCAGCTGGGGGAGCGGGACAGAACGACTCGGCGACGAACGACTCGGCGACACACAACTGGCCGCCAGATCAACTGGGCGAGGGCGACGAACAACTCGGCGATAAATTCTATAAAGGGGCTGTCCATTAATTATGTCAACAATTTTTGGGCAATTTTTGACCCCCTCCCCTTGTCAACAACTGTCAACTTTCACTTAACCCCCATAATTACGTCAAAAACTTTTGACCCCCCAAGATCAATGACAGGTCCCAATAACAAGGTTATTTTTTGTGGTGATGACAATTTTTTTCCTTTTTTCCAATGCTTTTTTCCATTGTAATAAGTAGTATTCCATGACATTTCCTATTTTTTGATTATTTGAAAACAGTGAAATTGTTGACGTCAACTTCTCTTGACCCCCCCTACCCCTGTCAACAACTGTCAAACTTTTTCAAACCCCCTCCCCCTAAATTGTTGACGTAATTAATGGACAGCCCCAAAGTTGAAGGGGCTTGGAAATGTTTGAATTAGAGTTCAAAAGAGAGCTACTGCAAGTCGCTGGGGCGGGGATGGGGGTTTCAAGTTGGCTACTGCAGGTCAACGGTCGGTCCAGTCCGCCATCGCCGCAGTCCCGGTCTACAAGGGGAAGAATTTTTGCTAGTCGAGTGACCGATCTCTAGAGGACTTATTATTGATGGTTTAAGACCAACTCCCGTCTTAGGCGACACTGCGATTTCTAGTCGCTTCACCGAAGTCTTAGCATCTTGAAATCAATCATTCCCTGTATGGCCTTCCTTTCTTGTTGGAACCGTCCATTATTCCCAGCATTATAGTCTTAATCTTTCTATCATCTTTCATACAACAAATATGTCCAAAGAGACGCAATTTACTCTGTATAACTTTTTGCATCAAGGTTTCTTTTGGCTGGATTTGTACTAATTAATTTAACTAATTTGTACTAATTTACATTATTAAAAAACACTAATTAAATTAAATTATTAAAAATAACTAGCAAGTTATACAGTTAAGCAATTGAACATTTAATAACAATAGCAAATAATTAATAATAATATTCTCGCTATCTGTGGCGCTTGGTCGCCACATTTTCTCTTGGCATTTCCACTTTGATGATACCACTTGATCATCTTTGTTGCTTTCTAAAGCCTCTGTCTTTTTTCAGGAATGGACACCATGTTTATAAAACACAATATTCTAAATGCGGGCGTCTTGTAAAGTCTTATTATTACATCCTTCTCTCTGCTCACCAGCATTCTTTCAGTCATACCTAGAATTTTGTTGGCCTTCTTAGCTGCCACTGCACATTGTCTAGACGGCTTTAAGCTGCTATGCATGATGACCCCTAGAACTTTCTCCTCGGATGTAACTTTTAGTCCCTTCCCATATAGATTAAACTCATGATATGCACCCTTCTTCCAAGTATGCATCACAGAGCATTTTTCTGTATTAAAAAAGCATTTGCTAATCCTCCGACCATTGAGAGTCTTGTTGTAAAATTTTTACCTCCACTTCTTCCCTACCACTCTGTCCACAGTTTTTGTCATCAGCAAATTTTGAAATTTTTGACACTATATCATTATCCATGTCATTGATATATATTAAAAACAACAGAAGTCTCAACACTGAACCTCGTGGCACCCCACTTATAACCTCAGCCCAATCTGAATACTTGCATCCTATGCCTACTTTCTGTCTTCTGTTCAGAAGCCAATTTTTTATCCAACAAAGAACTCTACTGTCAATTCCACAAGTCTGAAGTTTGGTTGCCAGTCTTGAGTGAGGTACTTAGTCAAATGCCTTTGCAAAGTCCAGGTATATTATAGCAACTGCCTTTCCCTCATCTAGCTTGTCATAAATCTCCTCCAAAAAGTCTAGTATGTTTGTACGAATAACGATCAAAACATTACTTTAGATGCACATTTATCATTGAATCAACGGTTAACAGTGGCATATTTAGAATTTTGGTAAGGGGGGGCACACACTTTCGACCTGACAAGTTACAACTTTTTGGAAAAAGTTGACGACCTTTTTTTTGCTTGTCAAGAAGACCAAAGGGGGGCCATGGCCCAATGGTAAATACGCCACTGACGGTTAATGATATTGTTATGATAAAAATCTATTAAATTTCAATTTAATTACTGTGATTATTTTCAAACTGAATGTCATTATCACTTGAGAAATATTGTATATTGTCTTTGGGCAGTTATGTATACATTATATTGTGCTGAAACAAATTTTACAAGTGTATATTTATATTATTCTAGACTCAAGTAGATAAATCTATTCGGTAATATTAAAGATAGGAAAGAGAATCAAAATAGGCTGGATTTATAAAACTTAACATCATAAAAGTAATAGATCTTATATGTACGCCCATCAAAAACGTGACCAAAAAAGGCTAAGTCGGATTCTCGGACTAAAGAGACAGAAATTAAATTAGGGAGCAGATCACTTAATCCATCTAATAATTATTTAATTAATTAATCAAAGTGCTCGGTTAGTATATTACACCATAATTTGGAGACCTGTGCCACATATGCTCAAATCTTTTCATGGATCAGGCATTTCTTTATGTACGAGTATTCTAAATTTCAGTAAGCTTATGAACAAGTCACTGGTAATTCAATGTGTGACCATCAGACAAGATAGGAATTTGATGGTGTTAGTGCTCAAAAGCCCCTCTCCTAACGCAAATCCTTTATTAGAAAACTATCTGGTTTTGATGAACGTGTCCTACAAGCCTGTGCATTTGATTGGTGGTGCCACTGCAAGCTGAAATCATAAAGAAAAACTTAAGTTTTCCTTATGATTTCAGCTTGTACAGGATTATAATAACTGCAAGCAATCTTATCTAAATATTAAGCACATTCTTCATTCATTTAAAAACAATGCTACTCTGAGATGATATATCAGTATGAGACAGTGTTCTAAAACAGAGAAATTCTAGGACCAAGTGATTGCAAACAATTGCAATAAAATTTTCAACAAATCCTTTTTATTGAACAACAATATTATATCCTAGGTCTTATGGAAGTCCCAGTGGCAAGTCCTAGCTGTTTGGGTGTTAAAGCCTCTTGGCTGGCTGACCAAATTAAACAAAAAATTGTGTATTATTCTCTAGGTGGAGGACAGGGCCAGATTAAGGCGGGGGCTGAGGGGATTGTAGCCCCCCGGCCCATCTTGAAAATAGGCCCACCGATTTTCGAGATAAAATATTTTTTGCTTGTCAGCACGATTTGCAGCACGATTTGGAAGGGAGATAACCTTTTTTTGCTTGTCAGAGATTTTCAGTATAGGTGACGGTCTTTTTTTTCTCAGCCCCCCGGCCCACTCGGACCTTAATCCAGCCCTGGTGGAGGAGTACCAAAATCGTGTTTCTGGTAGCAGAAAAAGAAAAAAATGAATATAGTTGTACAGGAACTGTCTGCACACTCATATAGCTATATTATAACCAACTTAAGCAAGCAAAATAATAGGTCACAACTTTTTTTGCTTGTCGATATTTTCAAAGTCAGGAATGGTTGGTCATAACCCTCTTCAGAAAATCCTGGTCATGCCACTGGGCAGTCCATAGGGTTTTTGAGTTCCCTAAAATTCAGCATTAACCCAAATTGCATCTTTGAAATAATTCACTTTCGACTAGGCACCACTAAATGTAAACACATTTTATAATAAAAGGAAGTTGTTAACATTTTTAAATAGCTGTGCTAAGCGCTATGCACATCATGGCAACTATAATGTCATAATAAAGAAACAGCCTACTATATCGTGAAATCATACAATTTCTGATGCCAATGACTTTAAAAGAATTGACAAATGCAACTAATTCCGGCCAAGTTGATCTTGCGAATTTCTGGAATCCTAATGAAAAATAAAAAAAACATTAATGGAGTCTGATATAATGACCATTAAATTTATGGTCTTGCTTGAGGTCATTGGTGTAGTTGGCATAAACCGGTTAACATGATAACATAATTATTTGCATAATTTGTAAGTACCACAGTTATAAGCAAATCACTTAACTACAAATCTTTGTTCTTTTGGCTTAACCTAAAATAGTATTGATACTTGGGTCATGTCGGTAAAATATGGTAGCCAGTGTTCAATACAAGCACACATGTATAGAAATAAATGTCTAAAATAGCAAAAAATAAGCAACAAGTCTATTTTTGGTAAATATTCAAAGAAATGTATTCTTAAGGTTGCAAATTTGTTCAAATTTCACGATACTGTACCTGGGGCCTATTGATATTTTAAATAGCAAAATGAGTTAAATTGTTTATTTATTATAGTTCCCACATTTAATAGAGATTACTTTTAACCCGTTAGCTAGATTCCCCCAGTACCGCTCGTCCACCGCTATCTTACGTTATCTGGGTTCCTCGAGCGTTACGGTACTCGTCATGAAGTTCCATAGCGTTTTGTCCACGCCACTCGAAATAAAATATACATTTTACGCTATAAAACGCTTTTGTACCCATCCATTCAATATATGGCACCTATTTTTCATCTGTATTGCCTCCTTTGAAAGCCCAAGATATAGCAAATTCCAAAAAATATATAGAAAATTTTAAAACTTCAAGTGGACCGATTTTCACAATTTTTGATTTATTTTGTTCCTCTGACATCCCTTGCCATTGCCGCTGACCAAAGTGGGGTTGCTGCTGAAATTTTTTTGCTATTGAGCTTTGAACAAAATTTTGGGGAGGGGTCCGATTTTAGGCTGTAGAGTGGACCCTACCCCCAAATTTTTTATACGGATTGTTAGAAAGAACAATAAAAATGCTAAACAACGGTGCAAACCTCATTTCTTTAGCTTCTATATAGCCTGAGATATAGTAAATTTAAAACGTATATGTTCACATTTCATATGAACGCTTTTTCCCAAAATTAATTACCCAGAATGGTGACGACTTTTAAAATTTAATTCCCCTGTTAAGGGGTTAATGCAAATTTCACATTGAGGACAGAACAAAATTAGTTTCCATGCTCATAATTTCAAACAGCTTATGTATAAATCTAGAGTCCTTATTCATGTCAAAACATAGTTAATAGCAAATAATTCCAATAATTTATTGTCAATACTAATGGGATAAAAATCTAAATAACATATCTTGAAATAGCAATGTTTAGATTAAAATTTCAAGTAGGCAAATAAAAAATTAAAAATTGATAGCTCTATTGAAATCAATTGCCAATAATTTTACTTTGCAAAATACCATCTTAAGGGTATCTGACATCTACTGGCAAATGGAAGTCTACAAAGCATGACTGTACCTTTCTCTGATTATTTGACGCTGTTGTCATTGTTCTGGTTTTTCTTGCTCCCATCTCTTGTTCTTTTCTTTTATGGTCAGTTCAAGTGCATAAAAATTGCAACATTTTACTTGAAATTAGCATACAGTATTGTAATGTGATAGCCATGATATGATTACTTGAGTCCATTTTTATTACAGTTCTTAGTGTTCAGCACACTGTATTATATTCAAAAACTTTACTTCATGAGCAAGATAAATGCCAAAGAGTGTTCAAAAGTGGCTCAAAATATCCTTTATGATACATATAGCAAAGACAACTCCACTGATTCAATTGAAGCAAATAGCACAACTGGAATTTGTATATAAGTTGATAAGACAGCTATATGTCATATTAAATTATAAATTGGCAGCTTCTAATAATCAATAATAGTAGCTCATACTTTTTATGAACACATCCGACCATACCATTTTTCAGTAGTTGGCACCGCTGCATTTTTGAATTTGAAAAAAAAATTAAAATGGCTGCATTCATTCATGATATAATAGTGCATAAGTTCACCGAATTCCAAGCATTCTGACCCAGGGTTGTAAAAATATTTACAATGAAACAGGGTGGTACCGGTTTTATTAGGCCACCTGTATAATAATGACTCTAATTGGAAATACTAACTTGCGCTGGTTTTCAGGCTGGTTGCCTGCAGCTACACGAGTTGATTTCAACTGAAAACAGTCTGCAAGAAAAGAGATATTGATACTTGATTAGCCTAGAGGCTAACAATTATTATGAACAAAACTAGTAGACATTCATCACTCTTGAAATTCAAGCCAAATGAATAAGATACCTCCTCCACCAACACCAACTGGGATGGGTGGGACATGTATTCAGGATGGCGATGAATCACCTGCCGCAACACTTGCTCTACGATGAGCTTCAAAAAGGACAGTGCTCTGTAGGCCACCCTAAGAAATGTTTTGGGGGCCGTTCATATAGTACATACGCACCGAGTGGGGAGAGGGAGTTTGAGATTTAGGCGATTTTGCGTACGGAAGTGTACAGAGGAGGGGGTCATGACCGAATTTGTACATACGCACAAATTTCAAATTTATAAATAGTATAGGCCTATTCACACAAACATTTGATTTTGAACACAATAACTTTCTCACAGTCAAAGGGTCCAGAGTACTGTTCCCACGGTTATTTAAATAATTGGCCGGGGGAGCGTTTGTGGGAGGGGGGAATTTACCAGAATGCCATTAAATCATGACATTAAAAAACTTTAATTTAATAGTAAACAAATACTTTTTAACTATGGCTAAAAATTAATTTTCACCGTGCAGGGGTTGCCAATTTGTACGTACACGGCGGGAGGGGGGAATGTACTGTGTGCAACAGGGAGGAGGAGGGGGTAAAAATATGCCCTTTTTGCACATGTACTATATGCATGGTCCCTTGCCTGTTACATAAAAACAGTACTAAGACTCTGAAACATAACACCTGCTTCTCATGAATCTCTGGCAATGAACAGAACCAACTTGAGGTCCACGTGCTTAAATGTACTGGATGTCTGAGCTGAGGTTTCTTCACGCATAAAGTAGAACGTCGCCCGAGGCAACATGCTACAACTACAGTAACACCAGTGGGACCAGCATGTCAGCAACATGGATGCATCTGTGCCTTCGAATTTGGGTTGCACAGCCATACTGTATGTGTGTCCACTCCAAAATCAAGTGACAGTGCAATAATCATCAGATTCAACGAACTCCCACTACTATATAGTGCCTCTTCTATTTCTACTCAGAGGCAATCCCAAGTCCCAAGCTTTAGAATGGCTTGATAAGAAAATGAGACTAGTTTTCGCAACAAACAGAGAGTGGCAGTAACAAGTGAAGCACGAGTAGATGGAGACAAACCATTCCAGAGAAAGGGTCCAGTTACTCTGAATGACCGAAGCAGGGTGAGAGTGGTATGTGATCTAAGGACATGGACAATGGACATCCAAATAACATAAAATGATCAATACAGCAGAGCAGGTGATATGAAGTAGAGGAAAACGGTGGTGAAATGTGGCGATCGCCACGGGAAGCAAGATCAGTAATTAATTGCTTACTATTTTATTATTAAATGCTTAAATGTTTCATTACTGAACTCGCTAGTCTATTTTTAATAATTACATTTAATTAGTGTTTATTAATAATGTAAATTTTTATGAATTTTAATTCAGTTTATTCCTGTGAACGGATGGAGAAGCGCGAGCTAGGAGGTTAAAACCAATTGCTATTATGGGTAAATCCCATTCATTGGAAATTCTGTTTCCCAATGCAAATTGTCTTTCAGACATAACAGCCATACGATTAGAATCGCTGTGCCTGCTTGAGATCGGGAGTTTTGCGCTTAAACCAGTAATGATCCCGGGAGCCTTTCGTAAAGAGATTAGTTTCGCAGTGTCTGCTTGGGTCCGGGGAGACTCTTAGAGATACCAGCAACGTATATCGAGAACCGGCGGCAGAACGATGATACCGGGGCATGACTTATTTCTGAGATGGACAGGCTGACGGCGGCTAGAGAAGGTGACAGGACAGACGCTGCGTCCGATGAAGCGACAGCAGACAAGACCGGAAACGAGGCTGGAGAACAGGACTGCGGCGACAGTGCGATGGGAGACAGGACTGAAGGGCAGATGGCAACAGAACGGTGACAGCGACAGATCAAGGTGGGGACAGGCAATTGAAGCGATGGGCAAAGCGTCGTCAGGCAGCTGAGCAGCCACTGTTGGAGGGATGAATGGAGGAAAGGACAATACACGGCGGCTGGCAAAGGGGATGGTGAGAGACTACGCTTCCATGGTTCGTCCTATGATGGGGCGGCCGCAGACAGCTGTTGATCTGGTTTAGTACTCCGAGGAAACCTCTGATCGCTCGCACCGAGCTTCACCTTGAAGAAGCCGACATTCGACCATCAACGGAGGTGCGCCTGCTTGGAGCACTTTTTGACGAAACGCTGTCCTTCGCTGGACACGTCGACAACGTGACCCGTGCATCCTTCCGGCAACTTTGAACAATTAGAGAGGTCCGTCAGTATATTTTGACTGCGGCGGCCATACAATTGGTTTGCACCTTCGTGGTATCGTGGATCGACTACTGCATTGGGCTACTTCTGGGCCTTCCCAACCATCAGCTCGCCAGACTGCAGTCAATCCTCAACACTGCAGCTCGGTTGATCTTTAGGGTGCGTTGGCGCGACTACGTGACCTCTCTACTTTGGGACAAACTGCACTGGCTTAGGGTCCCGGAGCGAATCGTGTTCAAGCGCTGTTCGTTGACGTTCCGTGTTCTACACGATCCATTCTGCCCTGAATACCTCGTGATGCTCGTTCGAAGGCCGGTGGGGAGCGATCGACGGCTTCACCTTCGGTCCAGTAGACGAATCCAACTGTACGTTCCACCTCCATCGAAGACTGTCAAGTTCGGAGAATGATCATTCTCCCACGGAAATCCCCTCCTTTGGAATTCTTTGCCGGACAGCGTGTCGTCCGTCACCTCCTTTGGAGAGTTTGCGAACAAACTAAAGACGTATTTATTTAATATCTCATTTCCACGTTCCTTGTAAAGCACCCTTGACTTTGACCCTTGCTATGTTATGGCGCTATATAAATCGTCATGAATAATAATAATAATAGCAGGGGTGATTGGTGAGTCGCTAAGCCGTAGATGAAGTCTCTTATCACCGCTAATGACAATGCTGTCTGGTGGGTCCCTAGTCTATCCCATTGACGGCAATTGGGTGGTAAAACAGACAGCAGTTTAAAAATCCGCTAAGTGCTCGTCATAAAATTTGAAACTATGAAAATTTTCTGTTATGTGACACACATGCTGTTTTCGCAGTTTCTTAGGCTACTATTGTGGAGCAGTAGAACGAAGCACAGCGAATTGAAAGTGGATTAGTTTTGGAGCCCGATAAAGTGCTAAATGCTTACTGTTTCATACCTGACATATTAAAGGCTATCAATTGCACTTCTCAAGTGGCGCTATTTACTGGTGAACCAGGGGTGCGTCTAGCTAACGCATCTTTGTCCGTGTTACCAGTGGTGCCATTGCTGTCAAATTTGGTTACATTTTGTAAATATCGTTTGGTTAATAAACAAATAAACCAACAATTATCGGAAGCTGCATTTGCGTCTTATAAAGTCGCTGTTGACCGAGTCTCAGCACATTGTCAGTGAGGGTGAATCTTGGCTGTGATGAAAAAGGCCTATTCTTTGGTTGCATATGCACCGAGGAGGTAAACTCTGAGCCTAGGAAGGAGACATACGCCCGCCTGTCAGGGCGCGGGGAGTCAGTTTGGTGAATAGATGCTGTTGAGAAATAGAGTGGACCGCCATCCATTCAGGCACGGTTAACCCCGGTTTTTGGCAAAACCGCTGAGAAATCAAATAGACGCTGCTGCCTGTCTAGAATTGAGTGCAGAAGACACCAAGTCTGCTAAGAAGCCACAACAGAGGAAAGACATCGCCGCCTGTCTTTAAGGGAGCGGAAGACAAGTACCGGTACGCTACCGAAAATGAAGCAATGTAATAGAAAGTCAAAGCCAGTGACCAAAAATATGTACAGAAATTGCTTAAGGTGTCGAGACCAAGTGGTGGCCAGCAATAAGAGGAGCCAGTTAAAGGGCCTCTCAGACGAGGCCAGAGCCAGGACAGACGAGGAAAATCGGGACTGGTGTTTATTCTAGCCACCTGAACATTGGGGGAGTTTAATATGTTGGGGGGACAATGTTTGTCATGTTTGACAAGCAATAAAAGGTCATCCTTAATACATTTCCCTCTCGAAATATCTGACAAGCAAAAAAGGTTGGCATTGTATTTTTCCCTTTTGAAATGCCTGACAAAAAAAGGTCATCCCTATATTTTTCCCTCTCCAAGTGCAAAAAACCCTGTCATCAAATTTATTGGAGGAAATTTCACCCCAGTCAAAATATTAAAAAAATTTTGTTGTTGGGGGGGAGAGGATCTCTAACTTTGGGAGGGGGAGTCCTCCAGAGAAGTCCTAGAATACACACTGATCAGGACCCTGTATTGAGGAGCGGTCACCCTCAGTATGCGGTCTGCCCGGCAGCCGCGGACACCTCATTTGATGGCCGTTAAATGGAAAGTGAAACAAACGCCGTCGATCAGGCAGAATCGGCTGCGGAAGGCGATTGGGAAACCGAGCAGGCATTGGGGGCCGCCTGACCGCGCGACGAGACTGCAAGCCGGGGTCGCCACAAAAAGTTCAGTGAAGCAAGAAGGCGCCTGTCCTAGAAGTGTTGTAGAAGCAAGAATTATCCGTTTGCACTAGATGTGGTCAGAAATTGGAAGCAAAGGAAAGACGGCCAGCATAAAATCTGAGATACTGGAATAGTGAGGAGCTTTTGCTACAAGATGAGCAACATTTAGCATAGATGCATTACAATAGTCTAATCTATTAGCAACAAAGGCATGAACCAACAATTTTGCTGCAGACATAGAAAGCAATGAGCAAATTGCAGAAAACTGTCTAAGTTGGTAGAAGCAGGAATAACACAGGTGAACAAATAAATTGAAAGATAAGTTACAGTTAGTGTGAATACCAAGGTTTTTTGACACAGTCTAAGATTAGAAAACAGAGTGCAAATAAGCATAATCAATTTTAGAGTACAGATATTTAGTGTCAAGCCAAATAAGCTGCATTTTATAAGGGGTGAGTCCAAGTTTATTGGAGAACAACCAATCCCAAAGAGTGGGAATTAGATTGTCATCTGATTGGGTGAAAGCAGTCTGATAAGAATGAGGGCCAAGTCAGCATTTGAATATTAACATATAAATGAACAATAAAGCCAAACAAGCTAGCCAAAGAGCTGTTGTTTAAAGGCTAGTAACACAAATTCTGATGTGTGCAGCATTAATTAGCAAAAAACATGGTTAAGAAACAGTGCATTCAAAATGTGCTCAAGCAGGTCTTTACTGCAAGCCTTCATTGAAAGACCTATTACCAGTAAACTGGATTCCAACTAAAACTGAAACTATGCTAAGCAGTGAACCATAAACAAAAAAATTTAAAACTTGTGCAGAAAATCTCCACCCTGTCAACCATTTATTTCTTGGTGTATCTTTTGCTCTTCTGCATTGATTGGCTTAAACTTTTCTTTGATGCAAACTAGTGCTTGTTATGAAAAGTTTCTGTAGTTTTTCATATTGAACAGAATGTGCTACCTTTTCCCATTAACAGCATCAGATTTTTAAATAAGCCTGATTCCAAACATTTTATTTTAAATTCAAAATGTCATTAGAGAAAATCTCTACACATCACAAATAATGCACTTTTCCCCCTAAAAATAAGTACAAAGTGTGAGTGTGTATTATACATAGGAATAAATTTCATGTACATAGAATTTTATGTATATTAACATACATAATTTTAAATTTACCTTTTTCACTCATTTAACATGCATGTTATGCGGGGTTTTACCTATGTGGTCGACAGTGGAGAGAAACTTTGTTTACACATCAATTACCAAACAGAATTTGCAAGGAAATAATTGTGAATCTCTAGGTTATACAACAGAGATTTCATCATAGATATATATAGTTAAGCAATTGATGTAGTTCTATTATGGCATTAGACCCGACTGCCATCTACACTTCCAATTCTAAGCAGAATTTGAAAAACAATTGTGATTATCCAGGTTACTGAATAGATTCCCATGTGAAATTTCAGATGTGTATTACACATAGGTATTAAAGTTTTTACATTATGACAACACTAAAAATTAAGGGTGGGTAATATACGCAAGTGTATATTATACCAGAGATACTATGGTATTTAACTGTTTGGAGCAATACACAAATAAACATTTCTTTACCTCTTCCAATTTGTCTTGAACTCTGCTGGTTCATGGCTGAATTTTGTTTGCTGGATGCAAAACCAGCTCTTGATAAATTAGTTGCAGCTACTTCACCTGGACTTTTAGATAAATCATTCATCTGCATTCCTCTGAATTGCAGTGCATCATTGGATTCCTTCAACTGATGACTTGTTAATTTTGCATTGCTTATATTTGCTGTCTTTGTTCCAAGCGGCAACTGTTTGGAAACAGGCTTTCTAATACCAACAAGATTCCTTGGGTGGTTTACACTGGCTCCCAGCCTTGGTTTAGCAGCAGTAGTTGCAGAAGAGTTTTCCAAATGTGAGAGGCCAGTAGGAATTGAAGTACTAGACCTCAATGCTGAACCTGAACCAACACTGCTTTTATTGGTTCCAGTCTTATTTAAACCTGATGGTAAAGAAGGTGGTCGTTTTACATTTTCAACTGCATATCCATCATTATTAAGAAAATGACCAACCTTACAGGACACCTGTAGAGAAAATAAAAAGTATAACTCAAAAGATACAAAATATACTAATATTAACATTTCAACAATATGTATTAACATACAGTATCTTAATTATTATTCAGTGTTAACAGATTCTGATTCATTAAACAGACAAATATGCAATATTCATATATATAAAGTTTCATGTGAAAATATGCCTGTCAATAACTGATAAAAAGTCATAATTTTTGTTAAGATTTCATGCAAGGCAAACATATTTCACAATTTGTATAAATGGCCAATTTGATGTAAAATATAACATTCACATTGTCATATTCCTAAAGGAGGTGCAATCATAAGTGCTTTACTCAATGAAGTCATATGTTTTGTCCTTTCAAATAAATGCCACCATATTACAGATAATTTCATATGTTAAAGCCATAAATCTTGAACTCTGGATTGTTTACTTGATGGCTCATTAGTTCATCATTAGGATATGGTTCAGAACAAAATTCACAAGGCAGCATTGTTGGTTCCCTGGTAAGAGATTCAGCGAGTGAACTAAGTATCAAAGCACAAAATCAACAATAATCAATAATTAATTAATAATTAATCAATAAGTTCTATGTTAAGTTTTTGATAAAGAAAGTTATTCAGCAACATAAGGTTAAACTCTGATCAATATCTGTGGCTTCCTGCTAATCTAATTACATTTAATAATTCAAATGCAACTATCAGTCCTATGGTCTAGAAATCAAGAAAGATTTACAAATTTTAGCTGAGCAACACAGACAACAGAATAATTGATTTATTAGTGTATTCACATTTATTCTGTAATGATATTCTTGGATAAGAATGACAGTTAGCAAAATGCGTCCCCATGTCCACTAATCCCTGGAAGGTCAGCTCACATAAAATGTCACGAGTACTTAAAATTTTATAATATTACAAAAACATCAGAATTCTAAGTTATCTGTCTTTGGCATAAACCAGAACCAAGAGCTGTTTACCCAACCGAATCAATTTCAGTCCAATGACAAAAGCACACACAGAACAGAATCACTCCATTTTCAGATGTAGAAGAACATAGGCAAACACGAGATTAAATCTCATTTAGGATTATTTTTGAAAATGAGTTAACCAACCACTCTACCTTATGCTTTATAGATTTCACAAAAGCCTTCCATGTTGTCAAACATGATCAGCATGTTGGATATGGGCTTCCAAATTCATCTTATTCATCTCATCTTATTGCAAAATTTGTGCAGCCAGCATACAGCCAGAGTTCAAATAGTCAATCTCTTATCTGACTGGTTTTAGATCAAGAAATTAGACATATAGGGCTGTAATCTATCTCCTATCTCCTTTCAAAATCCTCACAGAACAACTAATGACAAAAGCATTAAATGGTTTCTGCTGCATATTTATAAATGGCAGACAGCTCATCAACAACCTGCAAAATGGAGACTTCATATTTTACTGTCAACATCATAAGCCGAGATGCAAGAACTAGAAAAATGTGTAGAATCAGCAGCAGCAGCAGCAAAAGAAGAATTAAACATGAAAATGAATGCAAAGAAGATCAAATTAATGATCAACACCAATTAAATACTTTAAATCATTGTGAACACTGATGAATTTGTGCAAGTGAATTGCTTTGTCTACCTAGAAAAAAAATTCAACCAAGATGCTGGATGCACAGACAATGTAAAAACTGGACTGGCTTTGGGCTCAGCAATCATGGTCCAGTTGATAAAAACATGGAACAGAAAATCAATCAGTATTGTGACATACATCTGATAAATGCTCTTCTATGGCCTGTCACAACCTATGGCTGTGAAGCTTGGACCTGAAGAAAGAAGAGACATATCCAAGCATTTGAAAATAAGTACCGTATTATCTTGGGTATAATATGCACCTATGAATAATACGCAGTTACACACCCTTAGTTTCTGGAGTTATCATAATGTAAAAATGTTAATACCTATGTATAACATGTACCCAAAATTTCCTATGAAAATCTCTATTAATTAACCTGAATAATCACAATTGTTTTTCAAAATCTGCTTAAAATTGGAAGAGTAGACAGTTTCCCCTGCCGTCGGCCGTCATTATGCCATAAAACAATAAGCCTACATCATTTTAAAAAGCTATCAATGACAGAATGTATATTAAGTAACCTAGACAATCACAATTTTCTGGCAAATTCTTTTTGAAAATTGAAGTGCAAACAAAGTTTTTCTCCATTTCTCCACCACCGACCCCAAAGGTAAAAACCCGTATAACGTGCTTGTTATATGCGTAAAAATACGGCTAAATTAAAATTATGTATGTTATGTACAGAAAATTGTATGTACATAAAATTTATTTCTATGTATAATATGCACCCACACCTTGTACCGATTTTTAAGGGAAAAAAGTGCGTCTTATATGTGAGATAATACAGTACCCGTATATCAGAAAACTGCTGCAAATTCCAGGGACTATAGAATGGTCACAAACATAGAAGTCTACAGGTTGGACAACATCAACTACAAATTATTGAACCACATTAAAACTCGTCATCAGCAATACTTTGGCCACATAATGGGAAACAGCAAAGACACCGTAGAATGATCCTTGATGACAGGATTAGTAAAAGACACAAGAAAACATGGGAGACTAAAATATCTTGATAAGATAGCATCACAATGTATAGAGGCACTTTGAATCCAACCTGAACGTGCAGTTCAGTTCAGAACAGAAAGCAATGGCGGTCACTTACCTCCTTGCACAGTCAACTGCAGCAAAGTGTGTGACAGTGTGTGACATGACATACTGTATATACAAAATTTCAAACTTCTGAGACCTGTATTAAACTTACTATTGACTGAAACTTACCTCTTAACAGAATCAACCTTGTCTTTCTTTTCAAAAAAGTTGGCACCATAGTCTTGAACCAAATTGCACTTTGGATTTTCAAAGTGATTACTGCACATTGCCTAGAGGATTATAAAAGAACTTCAAGATGTTTATAGAACCGTTGCAAAAATGTTGCATTGTGGCAAAGAACTAGCTTATGTATAATTTCTGTTTTGTCTTAAAATCACTAAAAACTTCAGATGAAAATGTACAGTAAAACCTCGTTATCTCGCCCCCCGTTAAGCCGCCAAACTCGGCTCTCGCCAAGCATAGGTCTGGAACGGATTTTCTGCCATGCATTCGACCTTGAAAAGCCGCCATCCTCGCCTCTCACCCTCGCCATCAAGTCATTGGGTTTGGTCCTATGTAATTTGACCTCGTTAAACTCGCCAATGCCGTGACAGTGCATTCAATGAAATGCTAATGCACGGCTTTCGTTATACTGTACTGCTATGTACAGTATCAGGTACATGCAGTTTCTGTCATTCATTGAATTTCAGTCCTCAACCTCCCCTCAGCTCGAATTTCACAACTCCAACACTGCAGAGCCAGTATAGTATATCTACGCTGTAAACTCTCTACCAACCGCGATGTCAAAGAACTTGCACTGAAGATGGAATCAAAGGTTCGATGCAGATACAGTGATAAAAAGACCAGTAACAGTAATTATTCGGGAGTGTGGAAGATATACTACTTTCTGGGACATTCCAAGCATTTGGTGGCAGGTGGCAACAGTGACAGTTGGTGTTGGTTGTGGACTCGGCATTCTGGTGGCATTCTTTGCCCTTCTCTGCTGTTGTGTGCATGATTCCATGTCAAAGAATTTGGGAGGGTTGCAAAGTTATCTGAGGGAGCGGTTCAACCCCACCCCCCCCCCCCGGCCACTCCAAACCTGCCTGTGCAGCTCTGCAGTGACTGCAGTAATTACCATGGTAATTACTGCAGTAATTACCACGGCAATGGAGAAAATCGGCCAAAAAGTGCAGTTTTACCGTGGTAATACCACAGGGATGGGGGCATTCACTATGGTGATATCGTGGTAACAGTATCAGTATTACCAAATTGATAATAATAATATCAATGATGCTGTGTAGGTGTACTTGTTTTTCTGTATGCACAGTATTTAGTAACCCAGTAGGTCATTCGCTAAGTAGGTATGGGTGCATTAAACACACAGCGTTAGAGCAGTCAACTTTCTTAGCAATTTGCCGAAAGTACTGCCTAGTACTGCCTTTTCCTGTGTCTCTTAACTTGTACTGTTTTGCGCACATGGCCTGCTATTTCGCATCACGCAAAGTTATAAATGGAAAATGTGACATATCATTAAAAGTATAACAGAGTGATGAGTGGCACCACTAGGAGAAGGTCGCACAATGGAGGACCGCTGCACTCAGCTGAGCGCTGATGCAGTTGTCATTCCATTTTTGTTCATGGACTTATACCTTAATTATATTACTATTTACCAGAAAAGCTGACATTATAATTTAGAAGCAAAAACATAGTAGCGTATCACAATAAGTGTTTTTGTTAATGTATGTTAACAGCTTTCTGCAGGATGAGGGGATGGAAAAGGCTGGTGCGGAGGGGAGGGAATGCTGTGGCAAGGGGGAGAAGCTATGCAGGGATGGGGTGGGGATGGAGAGAAATGTTTGAGTACAGGGTGTGAATGGGGATAAAAAGTTGTCCCTGTGTCACTCAATGCCAACGACCCATTTCTATCTATAAAGTGGCAAGACAAAGTCCCAAACTATGAGGTGCAGAGAAGAGTGAACTGCATGAGAGTGGAAGTGACTATGTCGAGAATTTGGCTAAGATGGACTGGACACGTTTCTCAGATGGAGGATGTTCTTTGCCAAAAATGATCATGCATGGTAACAGGACACAAGGAGGTCAGCACAAGCGATACAAGGACCAGATAAAGGCAACCAAGCAGAAATGCAAAATTAATATCCAGAATTGGGAGGAAGTGGCCTCCAATCGTTCTCATTGGCGCAACGCCATTTACAATGGCATGGTGACTTTTGAGACAAGCCGGATAGCTGAAATAGAAAGAAAACATCAGGACCAGAAGGAACGCGCAAACTCAGACTGCCACTCAGACATTGACACTACAACAGATTATCTTGAAGAATGACCAAATCGGGCTTACAGATTATGTATTTTATTATTTTATGGTGTTTATTATTTTATGGGGGCCGCTGTCCATCTAGTGCACTCCTTCATCCTATCGCGACTAGACTACTCAAACAGTATCCTCCTAGGTCTTCCGGCGTACCAACTGAGTCGGCTGCAATCAGTCTTGAATGCATCGGCTCGTTTGATCTTTGGGGCCAGGTGGAACGACCACGTCACCCCATTATTAAGAGATAAGCTACACTGGCTCAAAGTGCCCGAGCTAATCATATACAAACGCTGCTGGATGACATTCCGAGCCCTGCACGATACCTCCTGCCCGGAGTACTTGTCGACTCTGGTGCGAAGACACAATCAGACAGATCGGCTCCTGCAGCTTCGATCCAGCAGTCGGTCCATACTGTATGTCCCTCCTCCGTTGAAGACAGTGAAGCTTGGAGAAAGGTCCATGTCGCATGGGAATCCCCTCTTGTGGAATGCGCTTCCGGGCGATGTGACCAAGGCCACCTCAGCCGAGACTTTCGCATGCGAGCTCAAGACGTACTTATTTAAGACCTCGTACTGTATAATGTAGCTTTTTTACTGTAAAGCGCTTTTGTCTTTGGCCTTCGTCATGTTTACGGCGCTCTATAAATTGTCATGTATAGAAAGATAGGTTTATGTGTAAACATACGTTTATTTTAATGAACTTCTATCTACAAAAAGATCTACACAACAAAGTAAGAAGCGCCAAAAGGATCGTTGAACTCTAGATCAGTAAGTAAGTGTCCAACATCTAACAACATCTAACACTCCCCCAACGATTCACAAGGCTGCAATTATACAGTAGTCTTTCAATGTTAATACTGCAAAAACAAAATTCTACTACTTAGAGAATGACCTACTGGGTTACTAAATACTGTACAAAATACTTTAGGCCAATTGTATAAGTGTATATTAAGAGTTGCAATAGCATACTATGCATCACAAAACTGAATGAACTGTACAAACTGTAAATTAAATTATTCTAAAAATTTCTGATAACTGCTTCAGTTTGATCGAGTCAAGTGGTTTGGTTAGTAAGTCCGAAGGCATTTCACTGGTACTTGATTTCAATGTCGCCAATCTTATATACTATATAGTAGGGTGCTCCATAGGTCAATGGTCAAAAAATTTTTCTCTCAAAAATCAGCTCCCTGCCCTTTTTCCCATTCATTGATGCATGTAAATAAAGTATGTAAGTTTTTGGGTGAATTTAAATTGTGTAAGCCTTGCCACCAGCATGCCAAAGATGTGACAATGTATTTAAACAAACGCAAAAACTTCAATATTAGAAAATTTCATGTCCTACCTTAATTTATCACAAGAAGACGAGTTTGCATGTCATGTAAGGAGAAGAATGTGACAAGAGTGAATTATTAACACTTGGGGCTTTCAAAAAACTATTCAGGAGTGCAAAAATATCGATGATGGCCAATAAGTTAAAATTTGTAAGTTGGTCAAAGAACGACATTAATGGCTGCATTTATCTCCGAGGATGGAGCTGATGTTAAAACTGTGACACTGTCAAAATCTAGTCATACCAGGAAAAGTAGAGGGGAAATAGCACGAGGGAGACAAAGAATAAAGTATACAGACAGCCTAAGAGAAGCAACAAGAGCTAAAGACAACTTTGAACTGATAAGGAAAACCAGAAACAGAGAAGAGTGGAAAACTGGAAATCCATGGTCGCCAACGTAGCAATACATGGCACGTCAAGAAAGAACAGAAGAAAAACACTATCAAAGTCAAGTACCAGAAGAGCAGGTAAGGCAATTCGAACAGAAGCGGCTCTTCTTGCAAAAACATCGTTTACTGCACTGAAGTGAACAATGGGATGGAAAATTGTGCCTGGAGACAGTGAGAGACTAGCCGTCTCATAGCAGGACTGCAAGCTCCCAGACAAGGGAAGGTAAACTGTTTGATGTTTCGGCCATATCTGATGGCACTGGAGCAACCCAGGCAACTGTTGCCCAGGATGTGATACACGGCTGGAGGGGTGAAAGCACAATAATCATTGTGGAGCCTGTGTAAAGCTGGAGACATTACTAGGTACAAAATTATTCTACTTTGCTTGTCGACACAATGTAATGGAAAGAATGTTGTGAGAAGTTTGGCAGGAATTATTCGGTGAAACATCCAACCCATATACACTTGAATATAAGGATTTTCAATAATCTTGGGGCGTACTTGCTCAACGATTTACATTCAAAACGCTTGACATTCGCTATCGTAGACAGAAACGTCAGCAAGAAGTACCGGTAGTTATTGCCTTTTTACGTGAGGAGCTGTCTTTGCCAGAGGATTCTGGCGATGCCTCAGAAGATGCTATGCCTCGTATTGACTATCGGGAAAGTGCCGAGCTGATGCTGATATTTCTGGGAAAAGAACCACCTCGTGGTGTGCACTGGCTAAAGTCTGGAGCATTTCATCATGCCGGTGGATGGCAACCATCCTATACAGTGTTAAGATGCATGCATTCGGCGAACAGCTGAATTACAACCAAGATAAAACGGACAAGTTACGTCGCATTTGCTTGTTTGATGCACTTTTTTATGTGATAGCTTAGTTGTCAGCACGTTCAGCTGCAGATGCATCAGTAAATGATTTTCAGTTATTGAATGATGTTATGTGGCATAAAAGATATGGTCCAGAAGTGGCACAGGCTGCTATGACAGCGCTTAACAGGCATTTGCGGTACCTCACTGAAGAGATTGCACTGTTTGTGCTTTTCTCAACGCTTTTGTCAGATTCCAACAAGAAGCGAGTTATTCGTCAATTCCTGAGACATGAAGAAGACGATAATTCCCAATGACTTCAAAGTCATCCCAATTTTTCCACAATTGTCAACCTCTTCACTAACTTTGATTGGCACTAAATCTTGGCTGCTTTTCAGGCTTTTGCATTTAGACAGCAGTTGGATGCACTTGCCGCCGAACCAATGGGTGACTGATGCAGTGCATAATGAAGCTGCCATGTTTGTTCACAAATTGCAAGGTCGTTAATTATATGGCTGAGAGGGCAGTCAAGCTGATCACAAACTTTGCTGGAACAATAATTGCAAAGGGCAAAACAAACAATACTTGTTGCAGACTGTAGAAAATCACAGACGTGAAACATCAAATTTCAAGAAGAGCACTTTGCGTGATGCTCTGAACTGATGTTAGCTTACTATGGTGCTGTCTGTTGTTCATAGTGGGTGTAAGCAATTTTATTCTACAAACTGTAGACACTCATTATCTATTTTAGACCTATTATATAATATTCACAATTGGTTGCAATTATGATTCGGATAATGGCAAAATTTTTACATTTTCCAACTTTTAATTTGCCTGGTGGCAAGACTTAACCACATTATAAACACAAAATATTTTGTTATTCTGTTTGATAGTCTTCAAAATAATGGGAAAAATGCCGGGGAGCGAAACTTTTTTGACTTTTATTTTTTTGGAGCACCCTACTATATAGTTCCCGAATGAAATGTACTTTGTGTCTATGTGCTTTAGTGGTCGACCAATATGGGTATTAGGCTGATACACCGATACAGATGCTTTCAGATACATTAAAAAAACAGTATTGGTCAGATACCTATATCGATACAGATACTCTAGGACCATCCACATAGTATGTACGCAAAAGGGTACGCGGACTATTGACCACTGGACGATTGACCATAGGACGATTGACCATAGGACGATTGACCACTGGACGTTTGACCACAGCGGACTTTTGACCACTGGACGTTTGACCACAGCGGACTTTTGACCACTGGACGATTGACCACAGCGGACTTTTGACCACTGGACGATTGACCACAGTGGACTTTTGACCACTGGACGATTGACCACAGCCATGAGTGTCAGGCTTAGCACGCTGTCTACTGCATGCGTGCATGCATGCATGCAAAAAAAGTAAACCAAATGTTGGGAATGATTAAAAGGACAATAGGCCTAGTAAAGATATATATATATATATATATATATGTGTGTGTGTGTTTTTGGCTTACTTAACGTTTGTGAACCCTCTTTTATGGAACGCGCTCCCGGACCCAGTGACTGCGGTCACCTACTTCAAGTCGTTCATTATCCTACTTAAGACGCACGGTCACGCACCTCTTTAAAAAAACCATACGATTGCTCTATGCAAAGCGCTCTTGACTTTGGCTCCAGCTATGTTACCGCGCTATATAAATCGTCGTATAGATTAGAATGGCTATAGGATAGAATGGAACATAATATAATATCATCGACGGACGGACGTTTGACCACGGGACAATTGACCACCGTGGATCCCATTGAGCATCGTTGCTCGTCTTTGCACCTTTTTCTAAAAGCTCTATATCTTTTTTCAAGAACGTATTCCATGCCTGAACACAGTATTCTAGATGAAGCCATACTAATAACTTATATAGTTTTACGATTGTCCTTTTCATCATTCCCAAAATTTGGTTTCCTTTTTTTGCATGCATGCATGCATGCATGCAGTAGACAGCGTGCTAAGCCTGACACTCATAGCTGTGGTCAATCGTCCAGTGGTCAATCGTCCGCTGTGGTCAATCGTCCAGTGGTCAAAAGTCCGCTGTGGTCAATCGTCCAGTGGTCAAAAGTCCGCTATGGTCAAACGTCCAGTGGTCAAAAGTCCGCTGTGGTCAAACGTCCAGTGGTCAATCGTCCTATGGTCAATCGTCCTATGGTCAATCGTCCAGTGGTCAATAGTCCTAGAACCACGCAAAAGGCATATTTTCACCGCCCCCTTGTTGCACATCGTACATTTTTGGAACTCCCCTATGTGTACATACAAATTAGCTACCACCACCCCCTCCAGGTGCAAAATTAATAAAATTTGCTTTAATATTGGGGCCTATGTTCTAGTCACCGCTGGATACTTCTATTTTAATAGGCTGCTACACTCGAGCATTCTGCACACACCCCATAAACGATCCCCTCCACCAAGTCGCTGGCCAATTATTTAATAACCATGAGAACAAAACTTGTGACCCTTTGTTTGATCGTGAGAAAGTAATTGTGTTCAAATCTAATGCTTGTCTGAATATACCAGTCTTCTACCTGAGCGGTTTTTTAATTGTTACGTAGGCTATTTATAAATTTGTGTGTATGTACGCAATCAGCTGAGACCCCTCCCCCTCAAGGCCCTCACCATATGCAAAATCTCTTAAATCACAAACCCTTCCTTCCCCCTTAGTATGCACAGTTGTAGTGACTTTGTTACAGGTAAGAGAGCACATTTCTTACTGATAGGCGAGTTGCACTGCCTTGAAAAGGGGCAGAATGCATAAGCTGGCTACAACCTCTGCTGTTTGCAAGAAAAACCATCTCTGATCCTTGAGCCGGTGGATTTAAGAATGCCAAACAGCAGCCACCTTCTTGATGAGTGCTGGGCAAATGACCTCTCCTAAGGTCAATGGTAGTCTCGACAATAAAAGCAGGTGCATATCCTCTTGGTAGTCACTGAACGTAGACAGCAGCTAGCTGCCACCAGTACTAGTTGTTGCCAATCTCTCTCGGCTATAATCATTGAGCACTACCCTCAGCTTGCTACTTGATCTTAGAAATCAGGCACTGTAGTTGCAAGGTGCCTGATGAGGAGGGGAGAAATGGCACGCTCCAGAGAATATTGTTGCTAATCTCTCTCCTGCAACCGGGTACACTGTACTACAAAACATTGGTTGCAGCACAGTTAGTGCACTGAGGGCTACGCAACCTCCCTCCATCCAACATTTAACTTAAGGTTTTACTTGTTTCTACCATAATTAACAATAACATCATGAATTGTCGTGCATTAATAGACACTGATTAATTATCAGCCAATGCCAATTGTTAAACAACCAACACCTATTAATCAGCCACTGGGCTGATAATCTGCGATACTGATTATCGATGCACCTCTAGTGTGTACAGCTGGGTTACTGTGACAAGATGATCTATCAGTGAACTTAGCTGTCTTAGCTGGAAGAGGAACAAATAATTGAACATGACTGTCAGAGCAAATCAGGGAGTGATGATCATTTGAGGCAGATTATGAGATGAGTGGAGGGAAGTGGTCAGAGCAGAGGGGGTCATTCAAGGCACGGTAGGTGAACAGGCATCACTTGAAGGTGATGATAGCTGAAGAAGATAGGATTTAAGCACACATTCGACTGATGGATAGATGGTGATGATGTCAGATGGCAGTCTGTTCCAAATCCTGAGAGTGATGACATCTAACACCCTGTCTCCTCCATTTGTGACAGTATGCAGAACTGCCATAGTAACATAGGAATGTTGGATGTACAATTTGTATATACAATTTCTGATTTCCAATGATAGGAGATTTTGGGTAAGACCATCCAGGTGGCAGGATTTCGTGATGTTGACAATTTGAAGGTGATATGCTCAGGGAATTTTATCCATTTGAGCTGCTTAAGTAATGGTGCAAAAAGATAATGATATCTGGCATGGAAATTAATCTAGCACCTGCATTCAATACGGATTGAAGCAGCTGGTGTTGATTTTTTCCGAGTCTGACAGTGATGCATTTGCATAATTGAGGTAGGTGATGACAATTGTCTCTATCAGCTATTGAAATGTAGCAGGTAATACCGATGATAACCTGAGAGTCATCAGCCGTTGCAAACTGCTGAAGCAGCTAGCAGTTTTAATGGAGTTCTGCTTTTTTTGAAATTTGGTAAGGATTTCTTGTTTTTGACTCACACCTCAGCACAACAACACATAAAGTACACTAATTTGATGTACTGCAATCTATACCAGTAAAGTTTTACTGCAATTAAAATTTTAGTCAAATTTTGATTCAATGAAATAGAACAAAAACCTGATGTTGTATAATGACATCAACTGGAAAAGATTCATCACAGAATTCACATGGAAGAAATGTTATGTCTACAAATTACAATACTTAATATTAAATAAACACAGAAGCAAGTAAGCATGAAATATCTTCTGTTTGCAAAAGTAACAAAAACAGAAGGGGCAAATTTCAAATCTTCAAATCCACAATAATCTCTTCAGTTGTTTTTTTTGTTTTTTTTTAAATCCAGACCTCAAACACTCAATATGTCCGACCTTGTCATCGTTAAAATATAAAAATCATGAAAATGACAAAGACAGTCTGCATCACTGCTTGATGTTGGCAAATATGTTGTTATGATGACATCAAATAGCCACTAGAAGAATTAAGTGAGAGTAAATAAGAGTAAGTAAGTTGCTCCTTTGCAAATGAATGCTGCAAAATTGTGCCACAAAGCAAAATATGATGCTAACCTCTGCATTAAACCAACTTCTAAAGAATCATACAGACCATCCCCCAAAATCATCCAATTCTAACTGAGGAATTGCAACAAACCTAGCAATGCATACACTCCTTGAACCACACAAAAATATATGTACAGCATGCCAGTGATGCAAACCTTTAGTTTTGACCAAAGTTGAATAATATCAATATTTGAAGAATCTGAGAATTGCTTTGCTTATATTCATGATCTATACCACCTAATTCCTTATAAGTCCTTACCTTTATAACCAAACTGCCATAGTGATCACCACTTCAATAGTTTTCTATAAATTGGGCATCTTGTGTATCAGGTTCATTATGTTTTGTTGCTACTCCATTTGCCTATGACTATGTGGAGAAGGATTAGCATTATTGGTCTAGCAACTAATGACTATTCGATGCAATGAATTTTCACAAGCAGGCATGAGCAGTAGTTGTTTCTTGCAGAAGACTGCTTTCTCAAGGATTCATAGTCGAACTATGCCACAGAGTGAATTCCTTCATACCATCTTAGTGGATCTTCAAGACCAACATCTTCTGACCCTCATTGATATGTGAACATCTTTGTCCTTTGACTTTGGGCTTTGCTACATTCACTAAATAAGTTGTCTCAGATAAAAAATAAAAGATGATAAATGGAAAATGGGGTTTGCAGCCAAAGGTGTAAGTCCAAAAGGTTCATAACAGGAAATGTGTGCCTTAGGCAGAAGTAGTGCTAAAATCCCTTTACAATGGCTGCATGTTGCATTGCTGTCATATGACTTTATTTTTAATATATCATGTAATTGCTCTGTATGAGCTGCTTAGTTGTTCCCTTGAATGTGAACTAATGTGGGTTTCATTTCAAAATTAATCCAGGAAAGAAATGCCAATGTTAATAGCACATCTTTTTGTGCTTGAAATGAACTGAAAATGCTATGGCACTATAATAACAAGCATGACCACTGCCAAGACACTCACTTATCTCACTTCTTTGTTGGTCATGTGACAGTTAGTTATTAATAACAAAAATTCAAATGCTGTCCAACCTTCATCTGAATCAAGGCAGGAATCCCTCATTTCATTGACTTCATTTATACCATTTGATTTTCGTTGAGCATTATACTTCAGATATGCACCAAAATGCTTTTTGTCTTCCACTTGCTTATTATACCACCTGTCAGCTTTATGTCTCTCAAATGCCATACTTCTTTCATCCAAAGATGAATCACCATTAGAATTCAAAATCTTCTTCTGATGGCCATCCAAATCAAAATAAGGATAAGCACATGAACTCATATATTTTTGGTTCAAGCATCTGTAGTCATCTTCATCCTCATTTTCTACTTGAAACTCAGATAAGTGTAATGAAAAATCATTCAAAGAATCAGGTTGATAATGATCAAAGAAATCTGGTTTTGAAGTTGATTCAGTTTGCTCAGGTAAATTACAATCTGATTCATCATGAATAATCAGGTCTTTATGCATGATATAACTGTGACACTTAACACACTGTTCTGTACGTGTACCACAGTATGATTCATGGTCTTCAAGTTCATCTGCCTTGACAGACAGGCTGCAGTAAGAACACACCTTGTCACGCTTTGAACACAGTTCAGTCTAAGAACAAACACAAAATGCGTTAATATCATAGCCAAATCATGCAGCATAGAGGCATTTTAATACAAAAACTGTGAGAAATCATACCAGGTAGGAGTTACACAAATTACCGTAAAATCTCAAGTATAGTGCACACTCTGTAATTTTCCATAAAGTTAGGGGCGTGTATTATATTCATACAATACCAAAATTAGATAAATTTTTCTCATTTTCCCTCAAATACTTAATTTTACCGGAACTTTCCTTAGTGTCAAGCATATCACTTAAATGAAAAAGCAGGTGACATTAATGAGGGAGAGAGAGATGGAAAGAAAAGAAGCGAGACAATTTGAGAAAGGGAGAGGGGTCAAAAATGACGAATCGTATTAATGACTTATTTTGGAAATTTAGTCTACTGTTGGTATAAAGTGTTTACTGTCAGAGGGAGAGAGGAGATGGAAAAACGACTTGGAACCACAATGTGGATCGTATTAACGACTTTATTGCTGGCCAATAGCTCAGTTAAACAAAGCCAGGCGTCCCTGCAGCCTGACTCGGCCTATAATTAACGACATTCTAACAATGAAATCTCTTTTTGATGATACCTGGGTACACCTTCTCCCATTCATTACAGTAAACACAGGTCAGGAACTTCTACCTGTGAATCTCTTGACATTTGCAACATTCACCATTCTGTCAGCAATAATTAAGCATACCAGTGGTCAAGTAAAACGTTACCGAGTGCAGAGATTAAAGGATGCACATTATATTCATGGAAATCAATTTTTACCATTTGATTTGCACTCAAGAAAGCCATATGCATCATACTCCAGATTTTGCAGTATTGGTTAAGCTGCAATCTAATCTAAGATTAAATTTGAAATTTACAATTTTTTTACCCAAATATCTGCAACTAGAGATTTCATTTAAAGTAGATGGTTAACAACTCCAAGTTACTATGAAGAGTATGCATGTCATCAACCTAGATAATGTAATGGCCTACCTTAACAAAGAGAGCTTAACAATATAAGAGGTCCTACAAAAAATATTTATGGCTCACCTATGTCTATGGGAGAAATCTTCATACTAAGTCTAATCAATACAAGGTAAAAAGGCAAATAAATAGAGGACTGTACAAAAAGAGTTGACTAAATTCAAATACTTTTAATCCACAACTTGAACATTTTACTTCAAAACAAAAGAACTGTCTTAGAAGTCACATTAGTAAGTATCAGGGTAAGCTACTCTAAACAAATGTTTGCCAAAAAACTATGAGAAAGGTTCTTAATGAAACCAGAGTCATTATGCTCATCAGAAATAATAAAGTGGGCTCAAAATTCCCATGGAAACATAAAAGCAACTCAAACAAACATCTTAGTCAAATAAATCGGCACAAAAATAAATATGTTCAATGAACAATCACTGCAAAAGTCAATGAAAAAGAATCATGTACATCAGACACCTTCTAAATGCACCTTTGGTAAATGAGCATGCCATGACATATAGGTTACCTAGCAAAATTCAAACAAAGGTGCCATATTAATTTACAGAAATAAACTCTTAAATATTTATAGGCAGACCACTGGGACAACACATTAGCATTTATTCTAATCACTTTGAAATAATCTATAATTATTTGGTAGGTAAAGAGAACTATGGCTTGGACATATTGTGCACAAAGAATTGGGTAAAGGTATACTCCAAAGGCCAGCAAGGGCCCATCAGAGAACCAAAGGGTTAGTGCCTTCAGTTATACACAGAAACAGTTGAATGAGGGGGATTACCCGTCTTTCCCTCACCATCTTTCCTTTCACCAAGTTAACACCCAATGTACTCATTCACAGCTGAGTCGCCTGAAGGCATTTGGGACAAAAACCAAAAAATTTCTGCTGTGTCTCTGTCCTGAGTAGGGCTGCGCTAACCGAGTAGTTTAGGAGTCGAGTAGGAGTCGAGTAGCTTAGCGAGTACTCGAGTACTCGCGTAAAACCGGAAATACATGATTTGCAAACGTTACACGTCACATAATGCGTATTATTTGCCTCATGGTCCTCATTTAACCAAAGCAGAACACTAGATACAGTTACATATCAATTTCTTCGGATATTCAAGCGTGTATTCACAAAACGGTAGGCCAAATTTTAATGAAATTCTTTGGTTATTCTTTATTTATCTATTCTATTCTTTATTTAGTTATTCTATGCGAGTACTCGACTCCAAAAAAATTACTCGACTCCAATTTGGAGTCGAGTACTCGCGTTACTCGAGTTACTCGGCGCAGCCCTAGTCCTGAGTACCTGACCTCACTCATCAGGCGGCCGACAACATCAGGTTATCGGGAACATCTACAATCTAATATGCGACTCCGTCTCTACGTCCCCCCCTCCGTCTAAGACAGTGATGTTGGGGTAGAGGAAATCACTTCGAGAAAACGACTTGTTCGGGTTAGAAATGATATATCTTTACCAAATTCTGACCGATGTAAAAACTTATTGATTAATTTTGTTCCACTGACATCCCCTACAACTTTGTCGCTCACCCACTGAAAAATTTTTGCTACAGAGCTTTGAAACAATTTTTTGGAAGGGGTTCTATTTTAGGCCATAGTGTGGACCCTACTCCAATATTTCTTTGTTTGGCACAAATGGTTAGAAAGAGGAGCAAAAATGCTAAACAATGGCATATACCTCATCTTCTTAGCTCTTACATAGCCTGAGATATAGCAAATTCAAAAAAATTACAATTTCATTTTTGAAGAACGTTTTTCCAAAAAACAATTCCCCGGCACGGTGATGGCGTCCAAACATGTAATCCCTGGTAAAGGGGTTAAATTTTGCATTTATTCATTGATCGCATGTACTTGACTCATGTTGAAATTGACATATTTAAGAATGTCTTCGTCTTCTTTAGGTGTCGTGTATTTCTACATTGATGACTACTAGTGTTGTTTTAGTTATTCATTTGGTTTTAGTTACAGTTATAATTAGTTAATGCCAACCTAGTTTTAGTTACTATTAGTTACAGTTATTGCATATAGTTTTAGTTATAGTTATAGTTAACTAAATATAACTTGAGAACGTTTTAGTTACAGTTAGTCAAGTTTTAGTTATAGTTAGTTATAGTTATTGCAGAGGTCCAGTCTTTTCAAGTGAAGCTTCAGTTGTTTTCCCCGAATTTCCAGACTTTTGAAAGAACAAAGTTTTGCTCATTTTCCAAAACTGAAGACACAAACTGCTTCTATGGAATGTGCAAAAAATACACGAGAAGTAAACTCGGCATACTCCTTGGCATGATGTGATTTCAGATGATTTTTGAGGTTGGTAGGATTTCTCCCACTCAACAGAGCAGCACAACGTTTTCGCTTCCCGTGCACTTCTATATCTACTGTGCATTCGCAACTGTTCTCGCCCACTGTATATATTGAAAAAAGTCCCAAATCACGCTAGATTTCGGCCGCCCGCCGCTTATTTCTTTAGGAACCTTTGCCACGGATCACGGTAAAAAAAACTACGGTAAATCAGATAAATCACAAACTGTACGCCTCAAATATTTAGATTTTAGAATTTCGACTTTTTGCATAGTGTCGTGTTGGCAGATACTTTTTTTCAAAACCCGCAGCCATTGGCCAAGAAAGCAGCCCCAAAAACCCGCCCAAAGGTTGTTAGTACTTCAGAATTGTAAAAGTAAGGAAGTACGTAATAACTTTAATTGAAATAATTAATTCCTTGGTTATCGTTATTAGGTTTCAGTTATTATTAGTTATACAGGTTTTAGTTATCGTTGTTCGTTAGTTATTGGTCCAAGCATTTCAGTTATTATTAGTTATAGTTATTTAGAGGTGTTTTAGTTATAGTTACAGTTATCGTTAACGAAAATCTTTAGTTTCCGTTAACGATTATTTTCGTTATCGTTATCGTTAACGAGAACAACACTAATGACTACGGACTTCCATTTCTCTCTGTTATTCGTAGATTGTATGATTTCTAGTTCTGTATTTATCCCCTTTACATAGGTCAGTAAACTACTGACATACATGTACGTCATTCTTTGTCTTTCTCTGGATTTTTTGCCCTTAACTTTTCCAGTGGTTACCATGTTTTCTATTTTGTTCTCTCTCATTATATGACCAAAAAATTGAAGTTGTCTTTTGCATAATTAAGAATTTCACCTACTCAAATGGCTATTTCAAGGCTATATATTTATTTATAGAGCATTACCTATTAACTTTTTAGGTGCATAGTACTACATATTAAGGTTGTTAAAACCGCTGGTTTTAAAAGACTGGTTAACTGTTCAAAAAAAGACCGGTTAACCGGTCGTTAGCGGCAGCCTGGTGTCGTGCCTACATCAAAGCGCTTTGATGTTGCTAGTGCCGGGGCCAGCGTCCTGCACGGCTACTTCAAAGCGCTTTGAAGTTGCCAGCATTGAAGCCGGTGTCTTGTGCGGCTACATCAAAGCGCTTTGATGTTGCCGGTGCCTATGCCAGTGTCCTGTGCGGCTACATCAAAGCGTTTTGATGTTTTCAATTTAAAATTACGGTTAACCACTAACCAGTCCAGGTTAAAAGGACCGGTCCTTGCTCTTAGGACCAGTTAACCAGTTAACCATTAACAACTTTACTGCATATCAAAATTAAACATATATAATCAAAGCAATCCCAAATCTATGCAATTCAAAAGGATTCATGGTATTAATAACAGCAACTCATATCACAAATCAGTCAAGCAAATAATAAAATACACACTCCACACCTTGTGTCCACTGAGACAACTGCGCTCAACTAGTCGTGAACAAAGATCACAGTTAACAAGTGCATGATTTTCTTCTATGTGTTCCTCCAACTGAACTTTGGGAACAGGTGCATCACATTTTGAACAGAGAACGATATTCCTTCGACAGTGTACTTCATGCATAACAAAATTAGCCTCGGCGACTTCTTTTTTACTGAAAACATCAATTTCACAAAAACTTAAACAATGTGTTCCCATAGTACATGCACTAGACCAGTGAGGTTTAAGCAAGAGAACATAATTGAAAAAAACATTTTCATTGATAGTTTGCAAAAAAATTTCCTTACTGAAACATCTTAAACTATTATTTTTTAAATTATTTCCACATCATGACTGTGCACACAGACTTTGAGTACGTGACATGCTATAACTTTTTACCTTGTACTTTAAATATTCCTATGTTCCAAATTTTCTATTTTTTCAAGTTAATGCTAAGAAACTATAAACTTCTAAAAAAATTAGAACAGTGAAAGGCTACATTCTTTTGAGTAGGTGGAATCACCCAACTGCAAGATTTTTATAGCAAAATATTACATCTTAGAAACAAAGTGCAACTAGCAATAATATCATTTGTTCTATATTAATAATGAACCAAATAGGATATTGAGACTTCTTCATTTACCAGTTCGCACAGTGCTTTGTCACTGTTGTCACAGACATTTCCATTTAAACAGCACACAGACTGCAAATACAAAGATACACACAATTACATATATACTGGCTTCACTGATGGATATTGGCTAGCCAATTTGTTTGACCTATTTAGTGAAATGAGCAGTGTTCTAAATATATATTGACACACAGCTTACCATTCATAACTATGATTGAATTCTACAATTTCACATAATTATGTCCACAGTAATAATAAAAGACTACAAAATAAGACTACAGACGAAAACAATGAGAAATAATTAAAGCACTTAAACTACACTTTTTACCCTGGACCACGGCTTAATAATTAATTTACCGTACTTGAACAGGAATGCTGCAACTACAAACAATGAACTTCTGGGGTCAACAATTAACAGGGCCCCGTATTGCAGCCCTACACTGACGGTAGAAAATCAGTGGATAGGAATAAAAAAGCTATCATGGAATCAGCAGAAGAAGCGCTTGGAAAGAAAAAAAGAAAAAAGAAAAAAGAGTAGATCAGCCAAGAAGTAAAAACACTCAGTGATGAAAGAAGAAAACTAAAAATAGAAAAAATTGAAAAGAGGACAAAACCGGATTACAAGAGAAATTCAAATACTAATCAAAAGAGACAAGGACATTTGGATACAAGAGAAATGCTCAGAAATACAAAACCAGTCTATTGCCAATAGAACCAGAGAAGCCTAGAAAGAAACTCAAAGGTTATATGAAGAGTTCAGAATGATAATAGCTACTATAATAGGTGTTAATGCAAATCTGAAACCTCTGAGGAACATAATGGACACACAAAAAAAGATGGAAAGAATACTTCACGGAAATGTATGATCATCCAACAGACCAGCAGTTCTCAAACATTTTAGGATTTCTTGCGAGGCAGTCCCTTAGAAGTTTTTGTGACGGCTTGCGGACTTTATAAAATTTTAAATTTACTGTAATTAGAACATAGTCTACTTGTTTTGTCAATCAATTATTTCATCAGAAAATTGCAAATCTTTGTCATTAAATTTAAATTCAAATGAAATCAGCACTCTTAGAGCCAACCAGCCATTTATTTTTGGAAAAGAGCGTTCTTCAAAGCTAAATTTTAAATTTACTATATCTGCAGTTATATAAAAGCTAGAAGGATGAGTTATACACCATTGTTTAGCTGTTTTAGTGCTCTTTCTAACCATCCATGCCAAAATAAAAAAATTGGGGGAAGGGTCCACTCTATGGCGTAAAATAGTAACCCCCTAAAAAAATTTCAAACCTCTCCACCAAAAATTTTTGTTTTGTAACCCTATTTGTGTGAGTGGCAAAGTTATAGGAGATGTCAGTGGAACAAAATAAATCAAAAAGTTTGAAAATCGGATCATTTTTGGTAGAGATATAATACTTCTAACCCGAACTGAACACCCCTTTGTCGGACATACATATTAGCCTGGAGCGTCGTTACAAATTTTCTCCTGGATCTTTACGCACATCCAAGGTTTTGTGCAGTCGAATGTGCTGATTTTAAATATTATAGCAGAATTTTTCCCAGATAACCGTAACACCCCCTTTTAAAGATAGAAAATGCACACCAATGCGACTGAATGCGTTAATGACAATCTGTTTTCTTAAATGGCATTAACGTTTACATACAAGCCAATAAAGGTTTCATAACATAAAAATGAATTGTGAAAATAGTCAAACTTTAAAATCTTTCTTGGTATCAAATGATGGGATGATATCGCGTGATTTAATTCGTGCTCGAATATACCCTTGTACCATCCCTCGCCTCTAGTCCATATACTGCAGCGGACGCTTTGTAAACCATTCTGACGCACCACTCTACTCCTTGTGAATGACAAGGAATTGATATAGAAGGAGGGTTCTTAGCAATTTTATCCAATTGTTCAATCGACATCTGATTCGTCATAGGTGGTTCTGATGTACGATCAGATTGCAACAGATCTCACAGATTCCTCGCATTCATTTTGATGTTAGGCGGGACAAACTTGCGTATGTTTTGAGCTGCTGTCATTTCACTTGTTTGACCACTAGGTATTGATTTTATAGGGGCAATTGCAGTCCCGCTGTTCACTCTGTCATCATCCCCGAGCATTGCCAACAATACGTTCTCATGGTGGGCCCAATAAGCATTTCGCTTGATGATGGTCCACACCATTTCTTTCTCAAACTTGGTCAAGAGTGCTGTAATCTGTTGCAATAAATGGTTTGATCCATCAGTGCACTTAGCTTGACACTTGATCTTAAACCATATAGGACCATAAATGCACATGACAAAACTTGCCAGGCGCAAAGGGCATCACAAAGGGCATCACTTGTCTCTTCAGTCGCTATATACAAGCGACAAATCCTATTAGCAGTAGTCACCCACCTGGCCATCAACATCTTCCCTGGTTTTTCTCGCAGAAGGCTTTCTTGAACGTTACCGCTTCTAATCGCAGCTATTATTCTGTAGAGATAGGCTTGATCACGACTCAGCTCATTTAGGTCGACTTCTGGTAGAGGACCTGCTTCGGCGATACACTTAAATCTTGACCTGGCCATTGGTAACGTTTTGCACGTTGGCAAGGCTTTACCAATCGGCCCTTTCCATTGCGCCGGCCCTTCGGTTGGACCATTCATTGCCTTGCATAAATGACGGAAAAGGAGTTCATTTAAGTGCAAATAGCAGATGATCCACTGCAATGGAATACCCATTTTGCATTCCAGTAAACGTATTACTCTGTTCTTATTCCCTATATTGACAACATAATATTCAAACTGCTGGTGGCGCTATATAATCTCAGTTCCTTATGAGAGTAACTACAATATAATTAATCATCTGACTTAAAACTTTCCATTCTGACTAATAGGCCTACTACAAACAATTATAGAACTGGCACTAAGCCTAAACCAATGTTCCCTCTAAGCTGCGTGCGTGCGTGTGCGCAGCTGATCCAGCATCCCCACGCAGCTACTTTCTTCCCAGCGCAGCAAATGAAGAATAGCTAAATAATCAGCCTAGCACAACGCAGTTTGAAACTCTGTGGCATAATCCGTTAAAGTTCAAACTTCTGTAAATCGTGATCAAAAATGGAACTTGAATAGAGATGTTTCATTGCATTCATCGCCTTGGTCGAGAAGCGATGAATGAAGCGATGAACCTTTCTCGACCTTCCTTCCGACCAAAGGTCGAGAAAGGTTAAAATCAAACTGGCTGGAATCAGATTATTAGAGATGTGCGCTTTATCCCTTTACCATACAGTATATGAATTGTCCCAACAACTAGCACTCTGATTTGATCCACTCTAGCGGTACCTCTCTGTGAAGCCAAGAAGGCTTTGATGAGTCAACTAGACTTCCTACGTTAGACCCCAGGACTCAGGGCCACACTTACTGATTACCATTTTCTATGGAAAACTCAGTTACAAACAAATATACGTCTTACGAGACTTACGGGATAAGAACTTAATAATTAAGACGGTTAAAGTTTCCGATGGCAGTGTTGTTATATGTAAATTTGGTGCTGGGCAAAAGCAAGTGGCGAGTTCTCAACTGGTAAAGCCTGTGATAGGTGGAAATTGGTTCAATTTTCTGCTCACGGAGTCAAAGGATATGCGACAAAAATGATTCGAAGTGAATGATCGCCAAATGAGTAAAGGTGAGCAAGTGAAAATTCTCATAGACGATGCTTTCTTGGCCATATCAATCAATAGGCCTACTGTCAGTTGTCGATATGAGTAGCTTTTGACACACGGCGATTCGGAATCAAGCAAACTTTGATTATGGAAAAATGTGCTGCCTCCAGGAACGTCCCATGCTAAACGGTTAGTGATGCCACATAGGCACCATATAAGACAACTTTAACGGTGCTACCATGCTGGCATCTATTATATTAAAATTATTAATTATAAAATTATTATTATATTAAAATTATTAAAAGTAATGTATCTAGCTGATTGACCGTCATATTTAATTTTGACTGGTAATAATAGAATATTTGAATTATACATGAATATATATATATATATGCCTATATATATATATATATATATATATATATATATATATATATATATATATATATATATATATGCCTAATGTTGTAAACAATGTTGCACAGCGCACAATGACCCTTGCATAATGCCTCTAGAGCAGCGCGCATTGCTACCTCTCGCTTAGAGGGAACGTTGGCCTAAACTAATCTTTCTATCCCTTACTCCAAACTCTAAACATTATACTTTTTTGCTTTGTTTAAATATAGCCCTATAAAATATATGCAGGCGTTTTATGCAGGAAATCGCTGTAGTAGATTATAAATAACTTAACCTGCCAGTCATCCCTTGTAGTTTGATTTGAATTGTTATGTGAGTCCGCGAATAGTCCTCAGGCCTATCGTCTTTTACTCAGTGCAACTGACCAAAGGTATCCTAAATGTTGTAGGAGTCCCTTTGTATACTACGTACGCACTAAAGGGGGTAGGAAGGAAGGGTTTGTGATTTTAGAGATTTTGCGTACGGTGAGGAGGGGTCTCAACTGATTGATTTCGTGCGTACACACAAATTTATAAATAGCCTACTGTGCCTACGTAACAATTAAACAAACCGGTCACGTAAAAGATATTCACACAAACATTAGACTTGAACACAATTACTTTCTCACAGTCAAACAAAGGGTCACAAGTTTTGTTGCCACAGTTATTAAATAATTGTCTGGCGACTTGGAGGATGGGAGCATTTATGGGTGTGTGCAGAATGCACCAGCGTAGCGGCCTATTAAAATTGAAATATCCAGCGGTCACTAGAACATATGCCCCAATATTAAAGCGGGTTCTATCAATTTTGCACCGGGAGGGGGTGGTGGTAGCTAATTTGTACGTACGCATATGAGGTCCCAAAAATGTATGGTGTGCAACACAGGGAGGTGAAAATATGCCTTTTTGGGTACATACTATATAGATGGCCCTAGAGTATCTGTATCGGTATCGACTGATACGGCTTTTCTAATGTATCTGAAAGTATCTGTATCGGTGTATCGGCATAAAACCTGATCGGTCGACCACTACCAACGACCCTCTGCCGACTGTTCTTCTAAAGGAATTCTCCGATCTACTCATACCATTCATCATTGCAGTCTTCAAATGCTAGAGTCAAGTCAGCCTACATAACCCCGAGACTTAAGAAATCCAACTCAGACTCTGCCGATGTGAAGTCGTACAGGCCGATCTCTAACCTGACAGTATTATCAAAGCTTCTCGAGCGGCTTGTTTCTCATCAACTCATCCGCTACATGACAGCATCCAATCTGCTTCCCGATCTACAGTCTGCATACCGCACCTACCACTCTACTGAAACCGCAGTGTTGAAAGTTACATCTGACAGTCTCCGTGCGCTCAACAGGAGGGATGTAGCAGTCATCGTGCTGCTGGATCTTACTGCCACCTTTGACACAGTGGACCATGGCACGCTGCTGCGTAAGATGGAAGCTTCGTTCGGAGTGGGCGGCTCAGTGCTCCAATGGTTCTCTTCCTACCTATCGAATCGCACGCAGCATGTATGCTGTGCCAACTCCGCTATGCCGCTGAGCCAGGTATTGCGCGGGGTTCCACAGGGATCCATCCTGGGACCTATTATCTTCGTGCTCTACATCACCAACATAATGAGCATCGTTCAGTGGTTTGGATTGCATGCCCGCCTCTATGCAGACGATACACAGGTCAACAGGAGCTGTTCCCCTGCAACAACCGAACTGCTCCAGCAAAGAATCATGCTGTGCTTGACAGAGTTGTCCAAGTGGCTGAAGTCACATCGGCTACAGCTCAATGCTGCTAAGACCGAGGTCCTTTGGTTGGCTGTTGAGAGGCAAAAACATTTTATACCGTCTACCTGCATACACATCGACGGAATTTATGTGCAGCCGGTGTCGTCTGTGACACACGTGGCAAAGACTGTGGCTAGATGCTTCAATGCCCTCAGGCTGATTATAAGTATTCGTCGCTCAGTGTCAGCCACTGCACTCAAAACACTGGTCTCCACTCTGGTGTTGACCAAATTAGATTATGGCAATTGATTAATTCATTCCTGGACAATTTCTATAGTGCTGTAACAAGACTGAGACCCACAACAAAAGCGCTTTGACATCTCAATGACTATACCCCATCCTAAACAGATGCGTCTTTAGGCTCTTGATGAAGTGCTCAGCAGTGTTAGCCATGGTGACGTCATCGGGAAGAGAGTTCCACAAGGTAGGGTTACCCTGAGTAAATGATCTCTCTCCAAACTTAGCAGTTTTTAATAGAGGAGGGACATAAAGTTTAACCCCACAACTCAAGCGGAGCGACGATCTCCTGCAGTGCTACCCTCGCTAGAATAAAGAAAAACCTTCTCAATCACCTTCAGTCCGTTCTGAACGCTGCTGCTCGTATGATCTGCCATATTCCACCAGGTGAACACGTAACTCCATCGCTTCATGATTTCCACTGGCTATCAGTGCCAGAATGAATCCACTTCAAGCTCGCGTCATTAGCCTACCAATGCCTGAACGGTGTCAGCCCTGCATACCTGGCGATTGATCTGGTACGAGTGGCTGACTTGGAAGGACGGCAATGCCTGAGATCTGCTCGATCCACCTCACTGGTCGTCCCGAGTACACGCCTTCGAACTGTCGGTAATCACGCGTTACCTGTGGCCGGGTTGAGAGCGTGGAACTGTCTACCTCCATCTGTGCAACTCTCTCCATCGCTCAACACCTTCAAAGTGAAACTTAAAACCTGGCTATTCCGCAGGAGCTACTCGTGATTTCTTGTGTTTTTGCAATGTGTTCAGGTTACAGGTGGTAGCCGCCCCAGCTATGACCACCCCAGTTATGACCGCCCCGGTTACGACCACCCCGGTTACGACCGCCCCAGCTATGACCGCCCCAGTTATGGCCGCCCCGGTTATGACCACCCCGGTTATGAACTTATGACCGCCCCAGTTATGACCGCCCCAGTTATGACCGCAACAGTCATGACCGCAACAGTTATGACCACAACAGTTGCTCTATGGGTTTTGACAAAAAGCAGTGTACCCTAACCCGTTCGGGGTCATATAATCATTACCCACACCATAAACCAGACACGAAACACTAACCCCAAACGATACTGACGGCAGCCATAGCTGGAGCGGTCATAACGGGGCGGTCATAACCGGGGCGGTCATAGCTGGGGTGGTCATAACCGGGGCGGTCATAACTTTGGCGGTCATAACCGGGGCGGTCATGGCTGGGGCGGCTATAATGTGATACCTGTGTTCACGCAGTTCTTATAGGACGAGTTAGAACTCTTAACCGCAATTGGTCTCCGACAAGTTACTGGCCTTTTTCTCCTTGACCTCTCTGCTGCATTTGATACCATAGATCACAAAATTCTGCTCGAACGACTCTCTCTCTGGTTTGGAATATCTGAAAAAGCTCACAACTGGTTTCATCTTACCTTAAATCCCGGTCTTTTCAAGTGTCCTGTCTTAGCCAAATTTCTCTATCTCACAGTGTAGATTTTGGAGTGCCTCAAAGATCTGTACTGTTCAGCCTTTACACCACACGGCTCTCATCTTTAATTAATTCCCTTAATTTAAATCACCAACTCTATGCCGATGACACTCAGAGCTCTATTCCTTTCCTTCTCACATCTTTCATTTAATGCATCTGTTATTGAGCTTGAATCTGCATTCTCATCAATCTCTGCTTGGATGTCATCTAATCTCCTCGCTTTTAACCCATCTAAGACAGAGTTTCTTTTAATTGGACTACCCCAACAACTCAAAAAATTGACAATCCTAAACTAGTTTTGGCTCCTGACACCACAATAATCCCTGTTCCAACTGCTAGACATCTAGGATTCAAATTTGATTCTTTTCTAAACTTCGAATCACAAATCTCCCAACTATCAAAAGCCTGCTATGTTCATATTCATGACCTTCGCTGCCAACGTCCTTGCCTAGATACTAAAACTGCCTCCACAATTGCCACCTCAACAGTCCACTCCAAATTAGATTATTGTAACTCCCTCTACTATAACCTTCCCAAAGCCTCTATCAACAAATTGCAATAAATACAAAATGCACTTGCTCGTGCTGTTACTAAGTCACCTAAATTCTCCCATATTTCACCCATACTAAAATCATTACATTGGCTTAAAATAACTGAACGTATCCAATATAAGATAATAACACTTACATATAGCTCACTTCAGTCATCAAAACCTGTCTACCTTAGATCACTATTAACCCCTCAGCCTCCTCGACCCACACGATCATCATCTTACCTCACTCTGTCACGCCCACTCAATCAGTCATCCCTGAAAATTTGCAACCGTGCCTTCTCATACGCCTCACCTGAACTTTGGAACTCGATCCCAGCTTCCCTCCGCAGACTTGGACACTTTCAAACAATAAAATCTGAATCCTCATTTCCTATAATTCCTGCATTATCTGCTCAAGTATTCAGGTCTAAGCTTAAATCCTTCCTTTTTCTAACATCATGTCCTCCATAGCTGTAACAACCTAGCCTCACTGCCCTTTGGAAGTTGACTATTGCCTGGCTGATAATATACCCAGTGATGGGCACTAACTAATTTTTTTTAGTTAAACTTTAACTAAACTTTTTTTGCAATCAAGCAGTTTAACTTTTTAAGTAACTAACTTTTCACTGTAGCAGTTTAACTTTAACTGATAACTAATTAAAAGCAGTTTAACTTTTACCTTTAACTTTTTAACTTTGACATGAGCTACTGAGCTAGTAAAACTATGTTACAAGCTGCAACGAACACGATTTACGATTATAATTTTAAACAGCAGCTGTCACAATATCCACAAATTCACTGATCGGCATATTAAATGAGGTTGTTTCAACGTTACAATGTTTCATTCCTTGAGAATATACATAAAAACACAGACTGATCAAAGTTTTCATCTGACATAGAATCTGAATAACTCAAGTTTAACTAAAAAAGTTAACTAAAAAAATCAGTTTAACTAATGCCTTAACTAAACTTTTACCCAACTACTGGCAACCAGTTTAACTTTTGATGCAACTAAAAAAAAGTAGTTTAACTAAAAGTTAACTAATTTTTAGTTAACTTTTGCCCATCACTGAATATACCTTCCCCATAGCTATTTTAAGAGAGGCTGAGCGCCTAAGAATAAGCAGCTACTGTTGTGCTGTTTTCCAAGGCGCTATAGAAATCCACGAGATTTTACTTTACTTACTTTACTTTACTTTACCACAACAAATGATGACAATGACAAGGAGGAGGGGCAGTAGGGCCTACGTTGTAGTAGTAGTAATAATAATAATAATAATAATAATAATAATAATAATAATAATAATAATAATAATAATAATAAGCATGAAGTTTCAAAATATGACGCATTAAATAGCTTATAATTGACTTGTCTAGTAACGATTTTAGAGAACATAAAATCTCAACAATATGACAAAACTTACTTCTGTTCAAGAGATCAAGCGATAAACTTAAAACCAGTGATGATCGGCTGTCTTAGAACTGGAATTACCATCAGCTCTTCCTAGTCACTAAATTTCAACTAGGGAAACCTGCTTCCGTTACGACCGTTAGCAACTGAAGACGATAAGCCTATTGCATAATAACCATGGAGTTATTATTAGAGGAGACGGCATTACGTCATTTCTAACCAGGCTGCGTGAAGCCAGTAGCTGGAGCGTAAAACAGTCTAAAAATAGCACCTCATTGTTAGCGGCCGTGTGGTTGAAATAGGTTACGAATACAGAAGTATTAAGTCAGAGTTATATCATTCTCTATTAAAATTTTTATAAATAATAACTTTTTATTGGGACCTGTCATTCATCTTGCATACTAAGGAGTTTTTGACACAATTATTTATATTTATGGAGGGTGTAACTGAAAGTTGACAGTTGATGACAAGGAGGAGGGGCAGTGCTATTTTCTATGATTTTCAATTTGGGGGTGACGACGGGGGTCGAGAAAATCTTAGGGGAAGGTGGATTAAATTTTAAGTCTCTCCCCGAAAAAGTCTGACAAAAATTGTATCACTCATTTACAATTTTCTTTCGGAACTGCTCTGCAGCTGAATTTAGGTCATCTGACAATAAAAGTTTGTCTTTCATTGATGCCCCTCTCCCCTGGGTGTCCTCTCAGAAAAAGCTGACAAAAAGGTCATCTGACAATAAAAGTTTGGGGCAGGGTGTCCTCTATTTTGGGGGGGTGGGGGTGTTCAGAGCTAATTACTATCCATTTTGCATTGTCACATTACCAAATTTGGGGGGCTGTCGACCTCAAATTGGGGGGTTGGTGTTGGGGCTGTTAGGAGGGTGTAAAAATGTCCCTGGGAGGTGGTCAAAAATTGCCCAAAACTTGTTGACATAATTAATGGACAGCCCTTATGCCTTATTGAAAACACGATTGATGTCATCCAATATACTGTCCACTTGCTATTTTTCAAACACAAATGTCGAACAATAGCATCTTAATCAGTGGCGGCTCCACATGGGAGTCCGGGGGGCGTGCCTCTATTGAGTGCCTGCCCCCCAGTAGCCCCCTGTTGGAACCCTATACTTAATACTACATAACATACCTAGCAAAAAACGGCAGGCCCTTCATGATTAGAAGTTGCCACTCCAACGCCCTCCCCCCCACTTGCCAAATCCTGGATCCGCCACTGGGCCCATGGGGGATTCGTGCCCCCTATTGAGTGCCTGGCCCCCTGTTGGGACCCTTTACTTAATACTACATACCCAACAAGAAACGGTAGGACCCCGTCACCCCATGAGTAGAAGTTGCCACCCCCAACGGCACCCCACTTGCCAAATCCTCGACTCAGAGGAGTCCGTGTCCCCTATTGACTATTGAGTGCCTGGCCCCTAGTGGCCTTCCTGTTGGGACCCTATACTTAATACTACATACCTAACAAGAAACGGTAGGCCTCCCATGATTAGAAGTTGCCACCCCAACGCCCCCTCTTGCCAAATCCTGGATCCGCCACTGGGCCCAGGGGCTCCGTACCACCTATTGAGTGCCTGGCCCCCTGTTGGGACCCTATACTTAATGCTACATACGGTAACATACCTAACAACAAGCGGTAGGCCCCATGATTACATTAATTAGAAGTTGCCACCTCAACGCCCGCCCCCCCCCCCGCCACTTGCCAAATCCTGGAGCCTCCATTTTCAATACATAGTTACATACTAATAAAAAGTTCTTACAACATTGATAAAACATTCCCGCAGCTATTCGCCATGGCTCAGCTGATGATGTTTGGGTCTACCAATGTGGCTGCCGTTTGGGAATTTCCCAAAAAGTTGGCTTCAGCCAAATGACGTAATGCCGTCTCCTCTTATAATAACTCCATGATAATAACAAAGAGGACCGTGACTAAACCAAAGACAAGCATAGACTAGATCATTGGCTTCAGTAAGTAAGTAACTAAAAGTCCGTTTTTTCTATAGCGCTTTCAAATCAGCACCGAAGTAGCTCCTTATTTATAGGTAGGCTAGGTGCTTAATATTAGTATGAAGTAGCTATAGCTAAAGGTGGGGTCATTCATGTAGGGTCATTTAATCCAAAGGGTCAGTGGTTTGGGACGTTACAGCTATGGAGGAAATGAGTTTTTGAAGAGAAATTAACGAGTTTAGATATAAAATCTTGGCATTGTGCAGAGGCAGCGAAGAAGGCCAACAAAATTCTAGGTATGATCAAAGGAACGATAGTGAATAAGTGATCAGAGAGGTGTGCCATCGGTTGATGCTCCTGTGAATTATAAAGTGACGCTATTGAAGTTTAATATTAGATTAGATTAGAGAAGGATGTAATAATAAGACTTTACAAGACATTGGTACGCCCACATTTAGAGTATTGTGTTCAAGCATGGTGTCCATTCCTGAAGAAAGACATAGAGACCTTAGAAAGAGTAAAACAAAGCAACGAAGATGATCAAAGGATATCATAAACTAACCTACAGGCCTGAGGAGACGGGGTGCAGCCGGTACATTGTACCGAGGCCCATGGAGTTTTCATGGGCCCAGATCCAGTGACGATAAGGTTTTTTATCTTGTCAGGGTGTTTTTTTAGAATTTACAACGTTTTTTGCTTGTCAGGCTGTTTTTGGAGAGTTTATAAGGTTTTTTTGCTTGTCAAGTTTTTCGGAGACTAGATAAATTTTTCTTAAGGGCCCGCAAATTTTTTTCTTCTGGGGCCCGGAATTTCTCTCGGCGGCCCTGCTAACCTATGAGGAAAGGCAAAAACACTGTGGACTGACAACCCTGGAAAAAAGGAGAGAGAGAGAGAGAGAGAGAGAGAGATTTGATTGAGACATACAAAATACTAATAAAGTGGAAATGCCAAGAGAAAGGTTTTTTTTACAATGAAGCAGCACGATCGAACCAGAGGACACAGCATGAAACTGTTCAAAAAACGGGTTGGGAGACACAAACAACACTTTTTTAGTGCAAGAGTGGTGGACAGATGGAATGAACTGGACGAGAGGCTAGTAATGGCTACAACTGTGAACGAGTTCAAAATAAATCTCAGTAGTTTAGGATATTCGATTGGACGGGAACAACAGTGGTTCTCACACAGGGCAGTCCCTACTGAACCACTTTAAACCTTGTTATATTTATTTATTTACACTGAGTAACAAAAAAATTTTTTTCATTAACTGATAAAAATTGTGGTGATTTAATACAATTAGGCTATGCTGAATCCAAATATAACCACCAAAATCTTCTATCACGTCAGAATTTTTAGTTATGAGCAAATAGAAAAATTGCATTAGTCTACTATAACTGAAGCACATGTCATTATAGGTGATAGCTACTAATTGCACGCTCTCTTTTCAGGAAACACTCTTGACCTCAACCATTTCCTCTTGTAACAGGTTCTGCTGTCTTGCTGCAACATCCAGCAGAAATCACCCAGCTTAGTTGGACTATAGTGCACTTGGTACCACTGTTCCATGACCGTGATTTCCTGGTGAAACCGTTCCCCGTGCTCATCGCTGACATCGCCCAGGTTCTCAGGAAAGAAATCGAGGTGCGAGGGGAGGAATTGCATCTTTAACGACATGTTAGCTCCCAATTGTTGGTAGTCACTGATCAGTTTTTTCACCAGCTCCTTATAGTTGCACGCCTTCCTATTTCCCAGAAATCCACCAACCACGTCTTTGAATGATCGCCAATGGTACCGACTCCACTGATGTCAACTTTGCTTCTAACTCTGTATAAAGTATCACCTGTCTGATCTGTGGGTCAATGAAAATGCCTTCTTGTATCTTGGCCTCACTGATCTTTGGAAATGCACTCCTCAAGAAGCGAAAGCCGGCACCTTCTTTGTGAAGCGCTTTGACGAAATTCTTCATTAATTTAAGGCAAGCTTAATGTGGAATGGAGGAAGTTTTACGTTGTCTTTGCCTGGATTGTATTCAGGGGCGGTTCTAGGAATTTTAATTTGGGTAGGCCAGTCAAAGGCCATGAAAATTTTGGGTAGGCCAAGCTTGGACCGTGTCGATGTATGAAAGTTCATAAGGTTAATCCCACCCGAAATTCTGTGGTTATAAAATACAATAGCGCAGCATAATAGGGATGTGTGGTGAATTATATATATATATATATATATATATATATATATATATATATATATATATATATGAGGCGCTGAGGACCAGGGTGACCTAACCAAAAAAGTAAAATTTTGAGAAAACGGATTTGAAGTATGGAAGGAATCTGTAAAATCACCAAGTTGTAATTTATTAGCTTTAACCAAATATAAGTGAAATATTATCAAGTGCATATAAACATGCAAAAATGAGTGCTTGCAAACTATGTGCATTGCAATGTTCAAGGGTTCAAGGTCAGGAGAAGGTCAACTTGACAAAGTTGCATGTTAGGCTGAGATTCCAACAAAAAAATTTGCCATGCTGCCAGTTGCATCAGTGTAGGCCTACTTTGTGTATTCCACTGTGCAAGAGCATTAGAATGCATCACGCTTGCGAAATGTTTCGATAGTTTTCTGTCAATATTTTCCCAACCACGCAACCCAGTCTCCGTTAAAGCAGATTCATCATTCCTGGTATCCTGATCGTGGACAAAAATGACGGCACAAAAAACAAACTATGGCATTGCTTGTAACTGAATATTCCAAGAAATGATAGGGGCCTACCTGTCATGCAACGAAGAGTTAAATGCTCGTGAAACGCTGACCAAGTTTTGATTTTGGAAAGACCTGCAGTTTAGGTTGCACAGGTTGATCTTTATAATCCTTGCTGATATCAGCCACAGTAGTATGAAAGCTTACGCAGACCACCTGAGTCAACTGGTGCTACTTGTGAAATTGATAGGCCTACATCCGTTGAGTGATGTTGAACGTCTTGAGATTCAACAGTTGTCCTTGTAGGTCCAGTTGAATCGTCAGTCACCATGTCTTCTACTTCTTCGTTGCCACTAACTCGAGCGCGTTTAACCAGAAATTTATCCATCTATAATTATTATAAGTAATTTGTATGATAGGCCTAGACTGTCTCTTATATGAGCTGCAAATTCCGTAATCTTAAACGGACTGAATGTTATCACGTAGCTTAGCGTCGCCGTCTTACACGATAGTTACTGCGGCTTCTCCGTCTCTGTTCTGTCAACCAGAACATACATTAGATTACACCAGATGTCCGACGACGTTGAGAATTGATTATCAAAACAGTCATGTCATCCATGTCATCAACCGTCAGATAAGGCCATTCATTACAGGGAACTTAATTATTGGACAGCAAGAGGAACTACTCCCATGGCGAAAACGCCTAAAAGTAGCCCCTAAACTCTGCAACACTCACCTGGAAGTCTGGTAATTCTGTGGGGATACGGGGGAAATGAGGAGGGGGAGAGTAAGTACTACCAGTAACAGTACATCTAACAAATTAGACACTGAGGAGGGTGGGAAGGAAATGTGTGCGGAGACCGTTGAACGACCATTGATCAGTCGGTGGTGGTTGATCAATTAGATAAAGCTTCTTGAGACTTGACATCTGGAAACCGAATGGAAAAGAAGGTATCTGATGAGTGGCTGGGGATTCAAATTGGCCTTACAATACACTCGACAGCCTCGTAGCGTAGGCCATACGCACTAATTACCCAGCCACACAACGCATTTTGGAAGGAGGCCAGCTATACTGTAGGCCTAGGTAGGCCACATATTTTTTCGGGTAGGCCAGCCACAGTGTAGGCCACGTAATTTTTTTGGGTAGGCCAGACAAAGTTTTGGGTAGGCCATGGCCTACCCGGCCTAGGCCTAGAACCGCCTCTGATTGTATTTAGTTCTAGAAGGCCACTGTTGAACTGAATAGCGCTGATGTCTGGCACGGCTATCCCAAAGACAGAGGAAGCAGCAGTGTTTAGTGTATCCACTTTGCATTACTGTAACAAGACCAACAACCTTCAAGTCACCACAGATACTCCACTGTAATTCTCTGTACCTGATGAGATCGAGAACTGCCAGCATGCTTTCATAGGATTCCTTAACCCCAGCTGCATGAACAAGAGGTACTGATGGTTGTTCATTTCCTATATAAAGAAGTAGTACAGCTTTTAAGTGAAGAACTGCGACAGACGTTTATTGCGATGTCGATAGTGACGTTTACATCAGTATGTAATATATTCCATTGTTTAAGTCATGAACCCAGCAGCTCTGACTGTCCTTTAGTTGAATTAAGATCGCGTACAAGGTCCCTGAGATCTGATTGATTAATGAGATGTGGTATACCAGCAGAATATTCGTCTTGTTGCTGAGGAGGTTGCACCTCTTTCACTGTCCTCAGACTGCTCACGTAACTCATGGAAATTCTGTCGTGGGTTAAGTAGGCTACCGTTAGGTCATCCCCATGAGGAACTGGTCTGATGGCAGATGGAAGGTTTGGGTACTGTATTGCACTTCTGCTCTTGATTGAACATCTAATAATGTTAGTTAAACAAAAGTAACAGTCAGTATTATGATCCTTGGGCTCTCGCCAAACCATGGATATAGTAAAGAACATGTTGCGTTTCCTTTAAGCCACTGAGTTGCACGTTATGCAAATAACATGTGGCGACCAAAGTTTTGTCTTGATCGCCTACCTTCATACCGAAGTACTGGTGGTAGGCAAACTTCACTAGTGATCAGTGATGGGCAAAAGTTAACTAAAAATTAGTTAACTTTTAGTTAAACTACTTTTTTTTAGTTGCATCAAAAGTTAAACTGGTTGGGTAAAAGTTTAGTTAAGGCATTAGTTAAACTGAATTTTTTTTAGTTAACTGGCAAATAGTTAAACTGGAGTTATTGAGATTCTATGCCACTTTCAGCACAGGCTAAGTCACGCGTAGGCTCTACTTTTTCATGTCAACCGCATAATTACCTGTTTCAATTATGAATTATTATTATTATTATTATATTTATTGTTAAAATTGTGCTATATGAAATTATAATCGTAAATCGTGTTCGTTGCAGCTTGTAGCCTAGTTTTACTAGCTCAGTAGCTCATGTCAAAGTTAAAAAGTTAAAGTCATAAGTTAAACTGCTTTTAATTAGTTATCAGTTAAAGTTAAACTACTACAGTGAAAAGTTAGTTACTTAAAAAGTTAAACTGCTTGATTTCCAAAAAAGTTTAGTTAAAGTTTAACTTTAAAAAATTAGTTATTGCCCATCACTGCTAGTGATGATATGGTCTTTACCTTGTGCTTCATGATGTACGATCCACACACATAGCAAAAACAATTCACTCTTGTCACGCATGATCGTCTTGATGCCATTTCAATTATAATACTTTAAAATTATTTTATCAAACTCTTCCAAAAATAGACAAAGACACTGATTCATAAAGTAAACATTATTTTACACAATTATAAATAAAGCAGACATATTTAACCCTTTAACAGGGGAATAAAATTTTACAAACCCTCCCCAGTCTGGGTAATTAATTTTGGGTAAAGGCGTTTATATGAAAATTTAAACATATAAGTTTTAAATTTACCATATTTCAGGCTATATAGAAGCTAGAAAATTGAGGTTTGCGCCGTTGTTTAGCATTTTTATTGTTCTTTCTAACGATCCGTGCCAAAAAGAAAATTTTGGGGTGGAGTCCACCCTACAGTCTAAAATAGGGCCCCTCCTCAAGGTTTTTTAAAATTTTTGTTCAAAGCTCAATAGCAAAACGTTTTCAGCGGTGACCCCCCTAATGTGAGCGGCAAAGTTCTAGGCGGATATAATTGGAACAGAATAGTTCAAAAATTTTGAAGATCGGACCAAATTTGGGGTAGTTATCGCTTTTCAAACCCCAGAACTCATTGCTCGGAGAAATGAACATTTTGCGAAAATTTTTCAATCTGAAAAAGCGAACATCTCAGTATATTTCAGGCTATATAGAAGCTAAAAAGATGAAGTTTGCACCGTTGTTTAGCATTTTTATTGTTCTTTCTAACCATCCGTGCCCAAAAAAATTTTTTGGGGGTAGGGTCCACTCTACAGCCTAAAATCGGACCCCTTCAAAAAATTTTTGTTCAAAGCTCAATAGCAAAAAATTTTCAGCGGTGACCCCCCTAGTGTGAGCGACAAAGTTGTAGAAAAGTGTAATAGGAACAGAATAGTTCAAAAATTTTGAAGATCGGACCAAATTTGGGGTAGTTATCGCTTTTCAAACCCTATAAATGTCTCTTTTCAAAGCCAATAATCCGACTCTCGGTCGAATAAGGCCTATTTTCCTTGCTTAGGGTGGCAACACTAGCTAAAATCGAGCTACCATCTATCGAATGGATAGATACTAAAGAGGTATATAGCATTGGACGTGTCTCAGCCGTTGTGCCCAAATAACGAAACGCTACGAAACTACGCGACGTCTGAGCGACGTTGCGCCCAAATAGTGAACGGCGGTGGACGACGTCGGAGCGACGTTGCGCCCACTTGAGAGGTTAAATCAGATCAAAATTTCCCGTAAAACACATGTTAAACTATACAGTAGGCTATATAATGCACGACATGACACTCTGACAGTATACACACATGCAAAACATTTAGATGGGGATAATTTTTAAACCTGACGTGCTAGAGCAAAACCGCTTACAGATTTGGAATCAGCGTGTCATATCCCATCTGAATCACCTATTACCTTCTCGGTTAAGAAAATCATGTTTTCCAGTGTTATTTATAATTCGGAGGCTGTGGCCGGGCGTCATCCATCCTGGATTTGTGGGAAAGTAGTACGTATATAATAATATAAGGCCTGGTTCGCCACAGTAATAGTAGTCGTAGTAGTGTTATTATTATTATTATTATTATTATTATTATTATTATTATTATTATTATTATTATTATTATTATTATTATTATTATTATTATTATTATTATATAGCGCCTTAAGAAGTTATTTGTTAAGCATCCGTATAGAGCAAGATTTAATTTGTCTCTAGAGAGGAACCAGCGTCAGCGGCTGGCACGGCTGCGTAGGAGGCTACTAGGAGCAGAGTTTATATGGTGGCCGATGTCGTGGTTGTTTACAGTTGTCAGAATTTTCTGGAGTTTTTCGTTTTGAATTAAACCATTGAAATGTTTAAAAGTCTAAAAGACAAACTGGGGGATAGCCTGTCGGGCACTCCGGTCAAGAATCTGCTAACTGGTCAGCAAAAATCGGTTAGTGATGACGTTAGTGTTCTTGGGCGTTCTTGGAGTGTTTTCTGTTTGTTGATTTTCTAAGTTCTGTTATTATTAAAATTATCAGAAATATTTTTGAATTTGAATTTAAGAGTTTTGTTGAATTGGATGCAAAAGTGTATTGGCTCTTTCTATGGACGAAATTCTCGTACTGCGTTGCATATTTTGTTTTGAAGTTTGACTAAGTGGACAGATGGACCCGGTATATATGACGTCTTTCCCTTTGAGTGTTTAGTCTCCAGAGTTTACAATTCTCCCATTTAATCAATCGCCACATTATGACAACGGTCCCAAAATTCTGTCGAGCTAGAACTGTATGCATGTAATTGTATTGGCACTTGTTGGACGTCAGTGACCGGACTCCAGATAACAGACCAGCGGTTTGCAAACTTCTGATCAGCTGATTTTTTTCATTGATTTCACTCACCATGTAAACTATATGGTACTTTACTGAGCACTGAATATTGTTGCATTTAATGGATTCTCTACCTTTTGTACAGAGTGGACGAAGTGGACCATCTGGCAGCACAGGTTCCTCAGGATCATTTTTTAATGCTTCCGACCTACCTCAGAATGATCTTTCTCCACTTCCACTATCACGTTCTCGAACCTCTTCTATAAGTTCGCAGGCTAGTGATCTTTCTTTTGCTTCTCCAGTTGGAATGATTTCTTCTGAAACACTAGACCTTGATGGCTCTTTCAGTGAAATTGAAACAGATCCAGGATCAATTGTGGCTATGAATAAGGATGAACTTTATCAGATGTTCTCCAAATCGCGGCAACAGGCCAGACAGTACAAGGCAGGATATTTACAAGTGAGCCCTCAGAAATCTATCTAACTTAAAGTTTAGGCATTACATTCAAATTTATAGCCTTATTTATTTAGAATATTAGGGTTTTTAAATTATGAAGTAATATTTGTATTGTTAACATGTAGACACTATTGGATATTGGAGTATACCATATATACTCGCGGATAAGTCGAGAAATGCCATGTTGTGTCTATTTAAAGACGCGTCTGTCAAAAAGGGGTGGGCGTCTGACTCCTTTCTCAACTGATCACCATTAAACAGTGATAGATTGGGCCTTTGACCTTTGACCTGTAAACAGCTTGGACACCTAGGGTTGGGGAGGGGAGTGGCCGTCTGTTGACTCAATTTCAGTGTAGATCGGTTATTATTAGGCAATTCAAGAAATCTGTAAGCTTCTAAATTTCCTTGTTGACTTATACACGGGTCATAGCAAATTACATAATTTTTGGCCAAAAAAATGGGGTCGATCTATCTGTGAGGTCGACTTGTCAGCGAGTATGTATGGTACCACAATATGATGTTATAATGTTCTGGCCTTAAGGCAGTCAGAAAGTGAATTGTGGCCTTCACTAAAAATAGCTATGGGTCTAGGGTATGAGCAAAGTAATGAGTTAACCTCGGACAGTGACTGGTAATTTGGGAGCCTTATACGAATAGGTCAGAGATTAATAATAAAAGACTTATTTATCGATTACGATAACATTTCATGCAGATGCTGAGTTCATCTCTGATGCTGATTCTGTTTCTTAAGGATGTCTCTGAGGCTGTATAAAGCTCAGCCCAATTTCAAAAGCAGACTAAAATGCCATCTGTTCAGGGAGTCATATCGTCACCCTTTGCAAAGTGCCTTTGTCTTTGACGATGCCATGCTTATGGCACTTTATAAATAGTCCATTATGCATACATACTTACATACATCACATTAACAGTCTCTAACAGACTGTGAGTTCTAAAAGTCTTAAATGACAACTAACTGAAATGACAGTTAAGAGTGTGAAATGCTGATTAGCATTAACCATTGCATAGTCTATTTTTAGTTTGGAAAGTGATGCATCCATTTGTTCATTTTAATTGTGCAGAACCATGTCAGTGACTTGGTATCTATATGTCACCACATGAATGCTATTTTTTTCATTACTGTTGTTGTTATTATTATTATTATTATTATTATTTATTATTATTTATTATTATTATTATTATTATTATTATTATTATTATTATTATTATTATTATTATTATTATTATTATTAGCCCTTAAACCACCAGATACTTTGTAGCTATATGCAATGTAACCGGGTATACTCGGTTCCGGTGGTTTAAGGATTAAAGTAGGGTATTGATTTTGAAGTGTTATATAATATAATCGTTTTATAAACACCTATTACCAGTCTTTTTTTGAATGTTGTAGGGTCTAGTATTTGTTTTAATTTTTGTTTGTGTCTTTAGAGTATGACTTCATGCAAGGAACTTGAAAAAGAGAGAGATAAGCTAAAGGTACTATAAGACTAGGTCTTGTATTATGATTTGCAAAAAATGTCACAGTTGACATTGATGAGAAAATTTATATTAATAGTAGTGATATTAATGATTCATTTTTAATTCATCATCATCGTCATCATCATTGTCATCATCAATAATTGTGGGCTCAGCTCCCATTGGTGTCTGATGCATTCATTACAGTTTTGTTCTAATCGTTTCTGTTCACAGCTGTATGACAAAGTTCTTGCAGACATTTTCCACATCAATCACCAATGTCATCACACCATTCCCTGTGTGGCCTTCCTTTCTTGTTGAAACCGTCCATTATTCCCAGCATTATAGTCTTGATCTTTCTATCATTTTTCATATGAAAAATATGTCCAAAGAGACGCGCAGTTTCCTCTGTTTCACTTTTTGCATCAAGGTTTACTTTTGCTGGATATTCTCGTATAGTTCCTCGTTGCTGATCTTTTCCACTAATCCAATTCTGAGAATTTTTCTATATAGCATTTAATTTCAAATGATAAAATTCTTCTCTCAAAATCTTTTGTGAAGATCCAAGTCTCACATCCATACAAAAAGCTGCTGAAAATACATGCCTCAAGAACCTTCTTTTTTACCCTGTCATTTTGTTTCCAAGGTAGGTGAAATTGTCTATGTTTTCTAATTCGAATCCATCCACTTTGATCCTTCTTCTAATTTCTTTCTGTCCAAACACCATTGTTTTTGTCTTTTCAAAGTTCATTGATAAACCGTAGGGCCTTGCTTCATTACTCAGCGTCTGTACAGTGTCCTCCAGGTCATCTTCATTTCCTTCAATGATATTGACATAATCAGCAAATCTCAGGTTGTTTGTGTGTAGTAGTCCCTGCACTGTTATGCCTTTACGTGCTCCACTATCTTGTCCATTGCTCTTTTCAAGTCAGAGATGAATATAATTGGTGATATATTGCCTTCTTGTCTTGATCCTCTGCTTGTCTTTTGATTTTGATTCATATTAATGGAAATGATTGTCTTATTTCTTCAATAAGTTTTAAAGCTTGTATGGTAAAGAACAACAGAGGTGGTCTTTTTATTATTTGATATTTTTTTCTACAATTGAGTTAATCAACTTTGCATGTTTTCTTTAAATGGTTATAGAGCACCTTAGCACAGACTCAAGAAAAAGCTATTAGAAAAATTTCTGAGCTGAAGGAGCAGCTTCTGGTAACATCTGAAGAGCATAAGGAACTGGTGAAGGTGCTTCAGACTCAGGTCTGATGCTGATTGATGGTTGATGCTGGAATTTTGTGTTTTTGTTTTCGTTTCTAATTATTTTATTTTATGGTTTTTACATGGATTTACTTTGTGCAGTTATGAAGTCCATTGGTGATCTAAATGTTTTATTACGCTTCTCAGCAGTTTGCAGACATGCCATGCTAAAGTGCATCACTTTCATTTACAAAGTCCGTATCATTGTGAACATTTGTGCAAAGTTTAGAGTAAAAATTTAAGATTTAGGAACTGTTGTATTCTTTCTAAATGAAAAGGCATAGACTTTCGAACTCACAGAGCAGCTAATGGGTGGATATTGAGCTTCAGTTAGAGTTCAGCATCTGTAGCATTGAATTCATTGCCAAATTTAATGCATTGTTATTTCTTCAGTATAGGAATTAGCTGCTTTTCATCAAGCACTTTTCCATCTGACTCAGTCTCTTGCTGACCTGCCCTTTGTTCCTACGACCAATCAGTTGCTATATGTGTTTTGATAATTATGTGTGGCTGCTTCGTCAGATATTTCTTATAGTGGCCATTTTTGGTGAGCAGCTGTTATCAGCTTAGCCACCTATCAAAGCATAACAGAACTTGATACTTTAGACAGACCACTTTAACTTCCACTTTGCCTGGGGAATTGTGGTTGCCCAAGAAATTGACTCCAACCTACTGGGCATTAACTATACTAATCCTGGCTTCTAGAGCTGAGGCATTCAGAATGATGTTCTAAAAACATTACTGTAGATATTTAGTTCCGAAACGTAATGATGTTATTTGCTTAAAAGTTGCTCAATTCTCTATAAATATGAACATTATAGAAACATAATTTTTTTGAATAAAAGTAATCGCCGGACACATGAGATTAATATTTTATTTAGCTTATTCATGATGCTCCAATGTGTTTGGCACTTTTACTGCAAATTCACCAGAAAGACCAATAAAAGGCAGTTTGTGAAATATACAGCTATATTTTTTTCTATGAAGAAAGTACAGTGGTTAATGATTAGGGTTGCCAGGTGTCCGGTATTTAGGTAATTTGTCTGGTGAAAAAATGGAGGCAATACCGGACATGCATGTGTCCGGTATTTTCTTGCAAACTACAAAACTACAGCAAATAAGTCACTCTCAGTCTAGTACAATCTGATTTTTGGATTTGACTTTGCCCGGCTGACCATTAAACTTTGGATATAACTATTTCAACTGCAGTCTGTACTTTGTAGAACTTGGACACGTTCAAACAATAAATTCTGAATCCTCATTTCCTATAATTCCTGCATTATCTCCTCAAGTCTTCAGGTCTAAACTCAAATCTTTCCTTTTTCTGAAATCATTTCCTCCATAGCTGTAATAACCTAGCCTCACTGCCGTTCGGATATTGCTTGGCTGATCTTTCACCTTTCCCATAGCTATTTTAAGAGAGGCTGAGCGCCTATGAATAAGCAGCTACTGTTGTACTGCTTTCCAAAGCGCTATATAAATATACGAGATTTTACTTTACTTACTTAGAATATATAATATAGAAATTCAAGATATTTTACTTGCTTACTTACAATGGTTTGAGGAAGCAGTGAACCAGTGATCTGCCGCCGCTCGTCTCATAACCCACACGCGACGAAGAGACCACATCAAGCCAATACTGAAGGATTTACACTGGTTTCTGTGAGACTGAGGCTCAGGGTTTTACAGTCCGATTTTATGTTGTTAATTCATCGTTTTCTCGTGCGTCCTTTAGGTCTCTGCCTATGGGAAAAGCCATGTAGGGAAAAATAGGGTAGGCTGTTGGAATTCATGTATTTGACATGGCCAAAGTATCTCAGTCTGCCTAGTCGAATTCGATCCACGACTGTTGTGTGCATATTTGAGAAGCTTCTGATGTCAGTGCTGCTTATGTGCTGTCTTCTGGAAACCCCTAATATTCTCTTGAGTCAGGTGATTTCAAAACATGCAAGCCTCCTTTCAAGTTCAGCTGTCAATGTCTATGTCTTAGAATTATACATAGGGATGCTTAGGACAAGTGCCTTGTAGACTCTGATTTTTGTTGTGAGGCTGATGTTTTTACGTTGCCATATCTTCTGCAGCATTCTCATCACTTTGCAAGCTGAGCCGATCCACCTGTTAGCATTCTTGTCTGAGCTTCCAGATTCGTCAATGACTCCTCCCCAAGTAGGTGAACTGCTTGACTTCTTTCGAAGGTGTCCCATCTATGGCAAATTTGGCAATAGTGAAATTTTTTGGCGGGTGCCCTATGTGTCGGGTCTGTGTTTTGGGGGTATTGATCTTCATGTTCCATCTGCTGTTCTCTTTAGAGATGTGGCCTACAGAGATCAGTAGGTCTTTGTGTTGATTTGTTAAAGCAGCAATGTTGTTGTTGGTGCATCGTAGGCTGTTTACAATTTGTCCACTCACAGTTACTCCTGTGTTAACACCATGAAGACCTCTTGCAATGATGAGTTCTAAAAGAATGTTGAGCATAGGGGACACCACACAGCCTTGGAGGATGCCAACAATTGTATCAAACCAATTGCTCAGTTTGCTGTTTATTTTGAGAGCACTTATTGTGTTGGAGTACATAGTTTCTAGAATCCTTATGATCTTCTCCTGGTATCCAAAGTGTCTAATTGATCTTCTAAAATTGTCTGATTTACATTGTAATAAATGAATAGTTGATATGACCAGAAATAGAGTATCACTACAGAATTGTCAGAGAGCAAAATATTGCCAACAAGATACTCCATTGTAGAACTCTTTGATCTGACCATTAATATTGCTATTATACTTGATATAAGTATAAAATTGTTGCCTCTTTTGAAATTGTATTTACAGAAGTTACCATGAGTAGGAAGTATCCAGTTTCCAGTTTTTCACATATTTACTTTACAGGTTTTTAATAAGCATTCACTGGTGTATTAGATTGAACTTGGAATGCAGGTTTTTGCTGTTACTGGATGCTCTTAATCAGTGGACTAACATGTCACTTGATGATAATTATTGTACTATTAATTACTGTTATTGCTGAATAACATTACTGAATAACAATCTATTAAAATCAAGCAATCTACAAACGAAAAGGATGACATCTATATTCATATTTTTCTAAGCAGTTTCTAAACTTGGAGCACCTAGAGCTGTAGAAATGGAGGCCATAAAATTATCATGTTAATGTAAATCATGAATTTTCAAAGTAATTTTCTACAAGTGTAAACAAGAAAAAAATATAGTAGCTATGTGTACTTTTTGGTTTTTAATTTTAATTTTTGATTTTGTTTTAATTAGTTGGTTTTCCTGTCAATTATGTTGCAGATTACTCTATTGGATGAAGGTAAATCAGTCCCTGAAGAGCTTAAATTAAAGTCTATACAACTTCTCAATGCCACGTCTGTTTTTAGAAGTGTTTCAGTGGATGAGACTTTTGCTCAATCAGATGCTGAAATACTGCAAGAGAAAGTCAGTTGCTGATTTTTAATTTGCTCTGTTCTTGTTTAATTGTGCATAACCAACACTCAATTTTTACAAAAAAATGTTTAGGAAACTCACATGGACCTCTCCAGATAGCAAAACTGAAAACCTGATAGATTATATCATCACTAGAGAAGAGTGGTTAACATCAGTGAGAAAGACAAGAGTATACAGATTTGCATAAATTAATTTGGATCACCGCCTTGTCGTGTCCGAGATAAAAGTTAAACTAAGTGGGGAAAAAAGTGCCAAAGAAACAGCACTTCGACACAGAAAAATTAAATCAAATGGATGTACAAAATAAATTTCAAATCTAAAGCAGATTTGAGGCACTAACAAACCTGACAGATAATGACAAAGATCCGGAAATATAATGGGAAAATTTCAAGACAGAAATTGACAAAGTGGCAGAGAAGGAACTAGGCTACAGAAAGATAGGGAAAAAGAACTGGATATCTGAAGAAACTGAAGAACTGCAAGCAGAAATAAGAAAATCTAAAGAAGCAGCCATGAATCCTGGTAAGAATGGACAAGACTGCTTCTTCCAACTCCGGCAAATTCGGGAAGTTCGTCGTTATATAACAATACCGGCCGCTATTCATCTTGTCCGTGCTCTGGTACTCTCAAGACTGGACTATAGCAACAGTCTCCTTCTCGGACTACCTGGGAACCAGCTCAGTAGACTTCAGGCAGTCATCAATGCCTCGGCTCGGATTATTTTTGGCTTGAGGTGGCACGACCATGTGACACCTGTGCTAAGGGACAAGCTCCATTGGCTTCGGGTCCCGGAGCGTATAGTTTACAAGCGGTGTTGGTTAACTTTTCGTGCTCTTCTGGACCCAGCCTGTCCCGATTACTTGGCATGCCTAGTACGACGACAAACGACGACCGGGTGCCGTCTCCAGCTGAGATCTAGCAGCCGCCACCGGCTGTACGTTCCTCCTCCGGCCAGGACTCCGAAGTTTGGCGAGCGTTCTATGACTCGCGGTAACCCACGTCTGTGGAACGCGCTCCCTGATGCGCTGGCCGGGATTACTTCACCTGAAATGTTTGCTAAAGAGCTGAAAACGCATTTGTTCACCATATCGTACAGTTGACTGTTGACTGTACAGCGCTTTTGGTTTTGGCCGATGGCCATGTTGCGGCACTTCACAAATCGTCGAATAATAATAAAAATAATAATAATGGAATTGAAAAGCTGACTGAACTAAATGAATTAAGAAAACAGCTAAAGAAAAGATTAACGAGAGATAGGAATAACATGTTGGAAGAGATGGCAAATGAGATGGAAGATGCTTAGTTGCTTACAAAAGAGGATATTGCAAAAATCTTTTTGCAAATGTCAACAAATTCAGTGGAGGCACAATCACAAAGATCTATAATAAACATTGAACCAGTTAAGAATGGAATTAGAGAAATATTAACAGAGAAGGAAGGGATCATGGCCAGATGGAAACATTTTGATGAGCTATTAAACAGAGGTGACCCTAACAAACTAGAAGAAACTTTTATTGAAATAGATTAATCAGAGGATAGATCTAAAATAGAGGATGAGTTATGTGAAGACGATGAGTATACTCCATCGGTCAACTTGTTGGTTTGTGGTGAATGAAAACCTGGTCTGAATGAATTTGGGGTGAACTTATTCCTGACATTCTGGGAATAGTTCTTATGTGTGGCTATGAAATAATCAGCTAGTTTTGCTGCCTCTACCAGTGTTTCAGGTTGTCCATCTGACAGCCAAGTTTTAAGGTAATGATCTGGGATCCTGGACCAAAATTGATCAATTTTGCACACCTCTTTAATCTTTTCAGGGTCTTTCTGAACTTTTCCCCCCATTAACCACCAATTAAAAGGCCAATTTAGTCTAGCTGCAAAATGAGTTCATTGGGATCTTTATTTAACTGCCTGAACTTAAAACTCTATACGCTTCTGGTACAAGTTGGAACAAATTTAATATGGCTTCTTTCACGAAGTCATAATCTCTGGTTTGATCTACTGGCAATTCCACAAAAACCTTAATTACTTTCCAAGTTACTTGTGTTGGAGCATCGAGGGCCATTTGCTTTTATCAATTTGGAAATTCTCCATGGTTCTTTCAAATAAAGTTAAGTAAGAATCAATATCCACTGATTCAGAAAATTTTGGGACAGATTTTTTTGCATTTTCAATGGTTTTGTCAACCTCGACCAAAATTATTCTCTCAACAGAGCCTTGTTCAGTTTGACCCCTTAGTTTTTCTAATTCTACTCATCCCTTAGCTTCTATTTCTCTCTGTTTCAACTGAATGTCTAGTTCTTTTTCTTTATCCGATTCTATTCGTGTGTTTGAGTGTGTGGAGTTCTGACTATTCACACTATACTGTACACTTCCTCTCTGTTTTTTCTCCCAACAGTCGTGTTCAGTTTAAGCCATCAGGTCAGGTCAGGTCTTCGTACTCCAGCTGTGTCCAGCTATTGACTTCTCCATGACATCTCTCCGAAGTTCTCTGTCCTTTGCTATTTCTTCCAAAGTCATTCGGTGTCTTCCGCCAGTTTTTCCGCTGAGATTCAGTCCTGCCACGTGTAGATCCTCTTCCAATCCATCCAGCCATCATCTTTTCGGTCTTCCTTTAGATCTTCTTCCCTCTGGCTTGTAGTTGAAATTCGTTTTGGGTTTCTTATTTCATCCATTCTGAATACGTGTCCGGTCCATATCATTCTTCTCTTTCTGATGACTTCCATGATGTTCGGTTGAAGTGTTCTCTCTAACTTCATTTGTTATCTTTGTGTTTAAATATACTAAAAAACTGTTATCACACATTTTCTATAAAAGTGAATATTTTAAAATAATTAACAGACTACATAATCACAATGTAAGAATTAATAACCAATATACTATTCCTTTTGCTAAAACTAACACTAGATTATTTACTATAAAAATTTTTGGGCCTCGAACATGGAATGCTCTCCCCTCCTGTATAACTAATATAATAAATTTAAATGAATTTAAAAGAAAAATTAAAAAATATATACTACTCTCAGAATAACAAACTGATCCAATTAATTAATTATATTATTAAAGTTATTGCTATCTCAATGACTTATGTTAATTTTGTCTACTAATTATTACACATTTATAATTTTAAATTTCTAAGTAAGAAACTTATCCAATTAATTTAACTCTGATATCTCAAGGACTTATGCTAATTGTCTGATAATTATTTCATATTTATAATGTACTTGATTACTACCACATTCTTAGGGTACCTACCTGCGGGAACATTGTTCCCTTTTGGTACCTATTGTTTCCAACTTATGTATTTACCAACATGCAAGATATTAAATTCTTAATAAGAATAATTTTATTTCCTTGCTCTTAGATTTAAGACATAAAGTTTGATTGTATACTAGGTTTTTCAAATAGATTGTTTTATATTAAGTATGACACTTTGGCTTGTATTTTGATGACCTAAAGACACTTACTGTTTTTTTGGATTGCTGTGCTATGAGTTATATAATGACTGTATGTGAGCTTGTACATTTAGCCTATGAGTTGGAAGCAATAAATTTACTTACTTAAACTTACTTACTTATATGTTATTTGTATCCAATCCTTAGTATTCTTCTGGGCCATTTATTTTCTGCTGCTATTAATTTTTTCTCCAATTCTTTTTTTATGGTCCAAGATTCACATCCATATATTAGTATTGGTATTACACAAATGTTGAGGATTCTTAATTTTGTTTTCATCCAAATATCATGTCTTTTGAAAATTTTGGTATGTAGCCTATTGAATGTACAGTAGATCCTGCTATTGCTATTCTTCTTTTAACCTGTTAAAGGGGTTTGCCATAGATATACGGCGCGCGTCAATCGTTCGCAAATGGGGTTCGCCGTAGATATAGGGCGCGCTACTGTTCTGCTGTTCTCCTACGTAGATCGCTGTTTTAAAACGTTCCAACGCAATAATTCGATTTAGTTACTATCCATTCGATAGATGGCAGCACTCTTTTCGCTATTGTTGCCTATATAAGCCAGGGATATTGGCTGTATTCGACCAAGGTACGGATGTTGCATTGAAAAAGTCTCAAGTCTAGGACTTGAAAAATCATAACTACGCCAAATTGGGTCCGATCTTCAAAATTTTTGCACTATTCTGTTCCAATTAAACCCCTCTACAAATTTGCCTCTCATAAATGAGGGTCACCACTGAAAATTTTTTGCTATTGAGCTTTGAAATTGTTTTTTCGGAGGGGTCCGATTTTAGGCTGTAGAGTGGACCCTACCCCCCAAATTTTGTTGCACAGATGGTTAGAAAGAACAATAAAAATGCTAAACAACGGTGCAAACCTCATCTTTTTAGCTTCTATATCATCATCATCATCAGAAGCACGTAGCCGGCGGGGGCCGTTGCGTCACCCCTTGACCATGACCCCGCCGGATGGCACGACTCCAGAGAGTAGATGGAATCTCGCTGGTCTGGGAACGGATGTGGTCGATCCATCTTTTCCTGGGACGACCAGGACAGCACTTCCATGATCGGTCAGGTGGACGACCGATGGATAGGTCAACGTGGCAGCGGAGGACTTGATGAACATGAACTGTCTCTTCGAGGCGGGCTGCATGTCCAAAAATTGCAAGGTGGTGCCTACTTATCAATTCATTGAGTGATGGTAATCCAGTCCGTGAGGATATCTCCGCGTTGGTAATGAAGTCATACCAGTGTACTCCAAGGATCTGACATTGGCAACTCATATGGAAGGCTTCCAACTTCCTTACTTCTGTGGCGAGTAAGGTCCAGGTCTTGGCCGCGTAGAGTAAGACAGACAGAACATGTGTCTGGTACAGACGGAGCTTGATGGCCGGAGAGAGACGTCTGTCCTGCCAGATGTGCAGGGAGAACATGGCAGTAGAGGCTAGGGTGATGCGTCTGGTCAGATCTTGATGACAATGTCCATTGGAGGACTGCAGTCACTGCACGCTACCAAGGTATGTGAAACTGTCTACTGACTCAACACATTCCCCATCAACCACGATAGAGGAGGGCTGTGATCCACATCCTAGGTTCTGTAACTTGGTTTTAGCCCAGGAAACCTTCATACCAAGTGGAGCAGAAGCATGGCTGAAACTAGAGAGGTATTCAGAGGCATTGATAGCAGAAGGTAGAAACAGAGTTGTATCATCTGCGTAGACCAGGTCTGTGAAGCGGTGTGACCCAACGCTAATGCCATGGTTCACAGACATGTGATCTAAGATCCAGTTGATGGCAATGCAGAAGAGGATTGGTGCGAGTATACAACCCTGTCTCACACCAGATGTAGTTGAGAATCGAGCTGAGAGATTTTGACCGACCCGGATGCCAGCTCCCGTATTCTGATGCAAACCTTCTATCAGACGGAGCTTCTATATAGCCTGAAATATACTGAAATGTTCGGTTTTTCAGATTGAAAATCTGTTCGCGAAATTTTCATTTCTCCGAGCAATGAGTTCTAGGATTTGAAAAATCATAACTACCCTAAATTGGGTCCGATCTTCAAAATTTTTTAATATTCTGTTCAAATTACACCCCCCCTAAAACTTTGTCGCTCACACAAGGGGGGTCACTGCTGAAAAAATTTTGCTATTGAGCTTTGAAAAAAATGTGAACAAAATTTTGGGAATGGGTCCTATTTTTGGATGTAAAGTGGGTCTTACCCCCAAAATTTTGTGTGTGGCATGGATCGTTAGAAAGAACAATAAAAATGCTAAACAACGGTGCAAACCTCATTTTTATAGCTTCTATATAGCCTGAAATATAGTAAATTTAAAACTTATATGTTCACATTTTCATATGAACGACTTTACCCAAAATTAATTCCCCTAGCTGGTGACGGCTTATAAAATTTAATTCCCCCTGCAACGGGTTAATCTCCAAATCTGAACCTTCCTCTGCTTCCAATTCACTTCCCAAGTAAACGAAATTCTTCACCATTTCAATTTCTTTTCTGTTGTGTGATACTATTGGCCATTCTCCAACTTTTTTTTGTAATTGACATAATTTTTGTTTTATTAGTGTTTATTTTTAGTCCAAGTTTTCCACTCTCCGTTATTAAGGCCAATGTTAACTCTACAATCCTGAGAGGCATTCCGCTATTAGACATGTATCATCAGCATATTCTGCATCATCTATGTTTCCTAGCTTTAGAGATGTTCCCAACCCATTCGTGTTTTCAATCCATCTCATGATGTAATCTAATATAATGTTGAAGAGTATTGGTGATAGAATACATCCTTGTCTAAACCCTGTTTTAATTTTGAACCACTCAATTTCTTCTCCGTCAATTTTGATACATGCTAAAACTGTGCTGTATAAATTTTCAATTATCCTGATTATTTTGGCATGAATGCCATATTTTCCTAGGAGTTTACTTGCCCCTTCTCTCCAGATAGAGTCATAAGTTTGGGCAAAATCGATGAAGCACATGACCAGATCTTTATTACATTCTAGTTTTTTCTCAATGAGTTGTTGAAGATTTGGTCAGAACATCGTCTTCCCTTCTTGAATCCACACTGGTTTTCCCTGAGAGTTTCATCCACTGTTTCCTTTATTCTGTTTAACATGACTCTGGTGAAAACTTTCCCTGGTGCACTTAAGAGGCTGATTCCTCTGGCGTTGTTGCATTCCTTTCTGTCTCCTTTCTTGTGTATTGGTATTATGATTGCTTTTCTCCAGTCAAGTGGTGTTTTCTCGGTTTTCAATACTGCTGTTATGACCCGATGTAGCCATCTGATTGTATACACACCAGTGTTTTGGAGCATTTCTGCTGTGATATTGCAGAGTCCTGGTTTTTCTCAGTTTAAGCTTGAGTTTAAGCCATAGACCTCTTAAATTAAGGACTGATATCAGCCAATCTCGTGTCCACGAACTTGGGTCCATTGAGTTTTTAACACCTGGCATCTATTAAAAGAGGCGACTGAAGTCCTCACAGTGATACAGCTATGAAATTTGGTAGTTACATTCAGAAATGGACACTACTCATTTCAAGTAACCGAAAGTTGATGACGTCATTACATTGCAAAATACATTGATTTTAACATGATGTATCATCTTAAAATCAATGTATTTCGCATATGTTGGATGCTGCTGATCTGTTGACAATAATAGGCATCCTTGGAGGTTTTGACGTTTTAAATTTACATTAAATATTTAAAGTTAGCTAATTGCCAATTGCGATTTATGTGAATGTATTTTGCAGTGATGGGCAACTAGTTAACTAATTAGTTACTAACTAAAAGTTTAACTAATTTTTTTAGTTATCTTCATAGTTCAATTAAATATAAATAATTTAGTTAAAATGCTAGTTTAACTGAAAATTTTTAGTTAATAACTAATTAGTTTAACAGAAACTTTTTAGTTGGCATCCCGAATTATCAATAACAGACCCTTTTCAATCTATTCTTTTCTGGGTCATTTTTTCCAAGCAAGCTTGACAAACTTGTGTTTCTGCAGTCTAGACTAAGACTTAAATATTAAATATACAATAATTAATGATTTCAATGGTTCATTGACTGATATGTTCATGTTGGGAGCATCGTCTATGTTTTCATGAACACATACCTGATACCTAGGAAATAGTTGTAAAATTAGTTGCAAAAAGATTAACTATATTTTTTAGTTTAGTTAACTATTTTAGAAAGTTAGTTTGTAACTAAAAGTTTAACTACTTATTTCTAGTTAAAATTTAGTTATAGTTTAACTAATGTTTTTTAGTTAGTTGCCAATCACTGGTATTTGTTGTATTCGAGGATTCGTCTGTTGGTTCTCGAGGGTAACAGGACCTTAAATATTTAATTAATGATCGAATGGTTATGCCTTTTGTATCAGTCAGGAATTGTTTCAGTAGTGTTGTATTGTTTAAAGAGCTCTGAGTGTTAATGAAGATTATTGATGAAATTTATTCTCAACTGTATTGGGAGGTTTATGAATAATTAGATAATATATTTTTCACACTGCTGGTTTTATTATGAGTGTTTTGTGGCATGGCCGGACAAAATGTCACGGACAAAATGTCATGGAGACAAAATGTTGTGGGACAAAATGTCACGGGGTCATAATGTCACAACTTTCAATCTATGATGTATCGTGTGGACTGTTAGACAGTTAGTCATAATGCTCTTTGCAACCCTCGAGAAAGAATCATTAGTATTCATTTGTATCTTAATGAAGTTGTGTTATGTAGGTTAAATAAAAGTAAGTTAGTAAGCAAATAAAATATAGTGGATTTAAGCTTAGATCTGAAGACATGAGGAGATAATGAAGAAATTGTGGCAAGTGAGATCCAGATTTTTTTGTTTGTAGTGTCTAAGGCTGGGCGAGGAACCTGGGATCGAGTTCAAAAGTTCAGGTGCAGTGCACGCAAAGGCACGGTTGCAGATTATCAGGGATGACTGATTCAATGGGCGCGAAAGAGTGGGATGAGACGTTGATCGTGTGGGTCGAGGAGGCTGAAGTATTAACCCGTTCCCGGGCAACACCGTCTTAAGACGGCGCCCGAAAATCATATTCAGACGGGTAAAGCCGTTTATAAACGTTGCTCACGGCACGCCACATAAGGATGTGTGTACTCCGGACATTGAAGTTTTAAACCGCAAAAAAAGCGACTATTCGATTTATTTACTAGCCATTCGATATATGGCAGCACTTTCTTCGCTGTTGTTGACTATAATATAAGCCAGAAAACTTGCAGAAGATCGTCCAACTTGCCGTTGATTTTGCATTGAAATGCCTCGAAAAAGACTCAAGTCTGGAGTTTGAAAAATCATAACTCTGCCAATTTTGGCCCGATCTTCAACATTTTTGCACCATTCTGTTCCAATTACACCGCCCTAAAACTTTCGCGCTCACAGTTGGGGGGGTCACCGCTGAAAATGTTTTGCTATTGCGCTTTGAAATTTTTTTGGGGGAGGGTTTCGATTTTCGGCTGTAGAGTGGACCTACCCCCAAAATTTTCTTTTTTGGCACGCATGGTTCGAAAGAGCAATAAAAATGCTAAACAACGGTGCAAACCGGATCTTTCTAGCTTCTATATAGCCTGAAATATCAGATTGAAAATCTGTTCGCAAAATTGTCATTTCTTCGAGCAATGAGTAATATTGTTTGAAAAAGCATAACTGCTCCAAATTTTGCCCAATATTCAAAATTTTTGCATTATTCTGTTCCAAATACACCCCTTTACAAAGTTCTCGCTCACAGTTTGGGGGTTACCGCGGAAAAATTTTTGCTATTGGGCTTGGAACAAAATTTGACCAAAATGTTGGGGAGGGTCCTATTTTGGGCTGTAGGGTGGACCCTACCCCCCAAAATTTCCTTCTTTGGCACGGATGGTTCGAAAGAGCAATAAAAATGCTAAACAACAGTGCAAACCGCATCTTTTTAGCTTCTATATAGCCTGAAATATAGTAAGTTTAAAACTTGTATGTTCACATTTTCACATGAACGCCTTTTCCCCAAATTAAATACCCCGATTGGGGACGACTTGAAAAAATTAAATCCCTCTGCAACGGGTTAATAGATAGGTGATAGATGTGTTAAATACAGAAGGTAAAAGGAAACGAATAGCTGAGTATCATCGGCATAGAGGCATAGAGTTGGTGATTTAAATTTAGGAAATTTATTAAGGATGAATGTTATATGATGTGAACTTGGCTGAACAGTGCACTGTACGGGCCCAAGGAATGATCCTTGAGGTTGAAGTTGAAAGATAATATAATTCAAGCAAATGCGAGAAACATCAATGTTTAATTAATTAATGTTTCAAAGACTGCAAGCAGCATTAATGTCTGATTACTTAATGTTTCAAATGCCAACAGTGTCTCTTAAGTATGTGATTGGATCCCAGTTGTTGCAATCGGTCAACATAGCATATAAAGTCTCAATGAATGATAAATCACATGGATTCAAAACAACATTAATGTTCAAACTAAAATAAGTAAGCAAGAGAAAGTATCCATTAATAATTAATTAATGTTTAAAATGCGACCAATGTCTCTCATGTAAGCCAAAAATTGCAAGATTTAAAATGTAATTTTTGAAATTTTTTACATTTTTGCACCCACTTTTGTCCGTGACATTTTGTCCCCGTGACATTTTGTTCGTGACATTTTGTCCGTGGACATTTTGTCCTAGCACTGTCTTTTGTGGCTTTGCCCTTAAGCCTGGAGTTTTGGCTTAAATGTGTATTTGCCCCTAGACGATTGCGAGTTAAATTTCTTATTGCGAAGGCTGATCGTCACAATTGGGCGCTCATGCAGTCCCTCTTGTCCGTTTCGTGTGTGTTCACATCACAAGTCTGGCGCCAGTCTGGTTCCCTTGTGGTGTGCTCACATTTGGGAACTCTCTCTGGTCTTTTCCCTTGTAGGTGTAATGTTGAGAGAGATTTGAACCCTGTAAGCTTTACATGTTTATCATATTCAATGTTAGTGTAGAAATCTTTCATTGACATTTCAATGCATAATTTTGTTAATATTCTGCATAATTGGCTTGTGACTTTGACTGTGGTGACCAAGTCCATTACAAAGGCATCACAGCTTTCTAACAGATTGACTGTTGATGAAATTCTTGAGATGAATTCAGAGGATCTGAAAACAATTTTGGTTCAACAGGGTATTGCTATTAAGGGTTGAATAAATCTCAAATGCAAAGTAATTTGCTTTAGCCATAGACATCTTAAAGTAAGGACTGACGTCAGCCATGCTCAGGTCCATGAAATTGGGTCCATTGAGTTTTTAATACCATGACATCTATTAAAAGATGCAACTGGAGTCCTCTCCTCACAATGATACAGCTAAGAAATTTGGTAGTCACACTCAGAAATGAACTCTCTTCGCATTTAAAGTAACCAGAAGTTGATGATGTCATTACACTGTGAAATGCATTGATTTTAATATGATGTTTATACATCACCTTAAAATCAATGAATTTCACATATGTTGGATGCTGCTGATCTAGGCCGAATATATAGTAATTAGCATAGGAATCTGGTAGGCAGGAATTCGGCTTTATATGCATTGAGTAGGATCGCAATATTATTACCAAACCAGCGGCGTATCCAGGGTCCATATGTAGAATTCCGGGGAAACAAGGCAAATATATGTATTCTCTTCGATCATGCTACCTACCACTCCCCGAAATTTCTCAACGGTCTTGCTTAAATCCTATAACCGGGGTCCCTGCCAGAATAGGGGCGGCACCCATGGCTATGCCAATGATAGTCAGAATATGATAGGTTGTTTGGAATGGATCCTCGTTATATTATCCCAGTCATCAGTTGGTTTTGAGCCCAGGGGAGTAGCCAGGATCCGAGAATTAGAAGGCACCATCACGTATTCCAGGGGCGGCCAGACCTGTAGTAACCAAGAGCCATTTTTGCAAATTTTCCAAATCTTGAGAGCCGCATTGACTCACTATGGGTCGTGACCCAACTCGCAATGGAAAATTATTTTATTCATTTATTTTAAGAAATTATTATAATTCTCATTTAATTAATGTTTAACGGATTAGAAAAGAAGTAGGATCAAGAATCTTAACATCACCATTCACCAACCTGAGTCACCATGTGCTTCATTTACATTTTAAAAATAAAATTATGCCTAAGTTTAACAATAAATAAATAAAATCAAGCCAAAAATTATTTTCAGCCCAGGTAGGTCCGCAAAAATTTACAACCATAAAATTGTTTTAATTTTTTAAATTTTTCGAGAGCCGCAATTTGAACACAGAAGAGCCGCAATTTGAACACAGAAGAGCTGCATGCGGCTTGCGAGCCGCGGTTTAGCCACCGTTGGCGTATACACACAAACTTCTGAATTCAGTTGTGTCACAATAATGCTCGCGGATACCCTGATATCATCGCAGACTGGATTACCATCACTCAATGAACTGATAAGTAGGCGCCGCCTTGCCATTTTCGGACATGCAGCCTGCCTCAGAGAGACGGTTCCTGTTCATCAAGCCCTACACTGCCACGTCGACCATCGGCTGTCCACCTGACCGATTGTGGAAGCGCTGTCCTGGTCGTCCCAGGAAAAGATGGATGAACCACATCCGTACCCAGACCAGCGAGATTCCATCAACTCTCTGGAGACATGCCATCTGGCGGGGTCATGGTCAAGGGGTGATGCAACGGTCCCCGCTGGCCTCGCGCTTTTGATGATGATGACAATAATGCAATGGTGTAGCCAGGATTGAAGAATAGTAATTAAAGGCCCCCAAATGTCTTGACAATCCAAAAAAGATCATCATCTCAGGCAATTGGTGTGTTTTCCTCGATCTAATACTACCCCTAAATACCCCCTAACTATTCACTGGTTTTGGGCGAATCTCACAACCCATCCCAATCCAAATAGGGGGGCCGGGCTTCCATGTACCTGTGGCTACGCCAATGACATATGTATGTGTGAAGGGGAGAATAAAGGATCCGAGAATTAGGAGACACCGTTGCTTATAGATTGAAGAAAACACACCAAGAGTTTGAGATGATGAACTTTTTTGCTTGTCAAGACATTTGGGCCGAAAAATGTAAGTGTCTCTATTCTGGAATCTGGCTACGCCACTGCTTTCTTGAGACAACTGAATTCAGAAGCCCAAATAGTTTTTGGGTGACCAACTGGTCTTTTCTAGGATTTTGGGGGCCTTTAATTACTTCCTGTAGAGCTCTCACATGTCAGTTGCGAATTGGATCGAACAACGATGTCTTCAGCTGCTTTCTAAAAGAGAACAGTGTCATGCTGGAATTAGAGTAGCGCAATGTTGCTAGCAGACTGTTCAAAACAACTGTGCCAGCAACGGCCAGGTTGCGGTCACCATAGCCTGTCTGAGTTCGAGGCACTGTGAGTGTGCTGGTCAGGGCGGAGCGCCGATGCGACCAACCTGGTAACTTGGTCGTCAAGCAGAACGTATCAGTTAGGTATGGTGGAGATAAGACTGTGTGAGCCTTGAACAGGATGGTCCCAAGTTTAAAAATCACATGTTGACTGACCGCGAGCCAATGGAGCTCTCGCAGGATTGGCATAATATGGTCAAACTTGCCTTTCTGGGACACCAAGCATGCAGCTGCATTCTGAACAAGTTGAAGTCTCTGTAGCAGATGGTCGCTGATGCCATAAAGGATGCTGTTGCAGTAGTCAAGCCTGCTGCTGCTGAATGCTTGAGCCAGCATCCTAGTTGCATCAGGGGTCAGCGAGTTCTTCACTGCCAACAGCTGGCGAAGCTGGAAGAACAACTTCCTGCAGACTGATGCAACATGGTTGGCCATTGTCGGTGGGCTATCGATTAGCACTCCGAGGTTATTGACCACTGTAGCACATTATACTGACAAATGAAGTTGAAAATCTCTTTCTTGACCTTTGTCATCAATAGTGATGGGTTCAATGCCTGCTGTTGGTGCATGACGGCATCTTTGTATTTGTCCACATTGGCTTTTTGAAAGGGAAAGGCTCTGAAATCTCTCAATGTCCTGTTAATTTTAAATCAGAATATATGTCATATTCATACTGTTTATATTTCTTCATCTTGTTTGTGTTGCTTGTTTATTATTTTCTCTTAAGTTCTTTTGCATTTCAGGTGAAACGATTGGAATCACTGCTGTTGAAATGCCAGGACACGATGAAGAATAATAAAGAAAAAATTCAGCAACTGACCACTGACCGTGAGAACATGTGCCAGCAACTGGACATAAAATCTGAAGAACTGGACAGATTGAAGGTAAACTATTTAAATGAGGTTAGACTCTGAGATGGGCTCCCCCAGCAGTACCATAGATATATGACGCTGGCCCACACACAGTGCTTCGTTCCGCATGAGAATAAAATTCAGAGTTAAATGAGATTTAGAAGTTTTTTAAAATCTCTCATTTAACTCTGAATTTTAATCAAATGTAGTAGGGTGCCTCCAAACAAGTGGTGCTTTTTAAAAACTTGTTTGGAAGTGCCCTACTACATTTAATTAAAATTGATTAAGATTTTTTAAAACGTCTAAATATCTCATTTAACCAGTGTTGTATCAGTTAACTGAAATATCAGTTAACTGAAAAATAACAAATCAGTTAACTGTAACTGTAACTATAACTGACAAATCCCAATAACTGTAACTAACTCAAAAATAAATAACTGAAATAGTTAAAATAACTGAAAAATGACAAACTTAAGAAGTCAAACACCACACAAAAAGATCTTCGATTGAACACATTGAAACTCTCTATCTTCCGAAATTATTTATGTCACTAGAAAGATGCTCGCTTCGCTCGCGCTCGCTTCGCTCGCAGTGCAGGATAATACTAATCCAATACCTATACCTAATACCCAATCATTGAATTCATGCTGAACAACATTTCAATGATCGCCACCTAGCCAAGCTCTGCGCCACGTAATAATTAGGCCTATGTACGTTAAAATCACGCAACTGTGTCCATTTGTGACGCTGTACACGTATTTTTTGTGTACGTTAAAATGTACGTTAAAATTGCGCAACTACCTCAGGCTGCGAACAATTGTTACCAATAGCAACATCGTCGCACGCCCAGCCCTCTGACGCTGCAATGACTCGACTAAACCGTGTTAAACTACGATTCTACGAACAATTGTTACCAATAGCAACGTCGTCTTCGAACATCGTCCACCAACGCATCGCGACGTAAGGACTAAACCGTCTACCACCAATAGTCAACGCCGCCCCCACCAACGCATCGCGACGTAAGGACTAAACGGTCTAAACCGTCTACCAATAGTCAACCAATCAGAACGCTTGAAGGTAACAGACAGAGAGACATACAGATAACGATTTTAATATGATAGATAGATGTTTATGGACCAAATAATCTGCTTGCTATTTTCAATTGTACTGATAATTATGTTAATGTAAATATATCTTACTTTGGTGGTCGGTGGGAAATCTTTGTATAGCTGGTTATTGTCTCCTCGGCTCTAAACTTTGCAGTCGGGGCCAACAATAGCCTACATCTATCAGGTCGCAAGGGTCGAGCTCCCTCCCCGATTTGAGAGGGTAGGGTAGGGTAGGGAGGGGGGAAACATTGGGGTTGTGTCCCCCACTTTTTCTAGGTGTACTATGGCTGAATAAACAGCCAGTCAAATAGACCAAGCTGGCGGAGGGGTTTTGCTTCACTCCCCTCAAGACCTCTGCTCTCAGTGACTTGCAAATTTTAATTACTGTAGCCTACTTTGTCCACAAGGTCAATCAATGGTCAGCCTGACCACAGCCAGCTAAATGTCATTTAGCTGGCCAGCTAAATGTCATTTAGCTGGCTGTGACTTGATCTTGTTAACTGCCACCGATAAACAAAAACATTGGGATTTTAAAGAAAGTGATTTTCTTAATTTAAAGGGTTGGTTATACTTTTTCATTTGATTTCTTTATATAGAGATAGACCTTATTACTTTTTAACATTTGTTGATGTAGATCTTTAAATTTTGACCTAAAATCGATATTTTAGATGGTGTAATAGTGGGGAATTCACATTTGCACAAAATGAAATTTTGGCTTTATATGACCCGGAATTAGATACCATGAAATTCGGATATATCTAAGTTTTTATCACAGTCCCTTGAGCTTTGATATAGCAAAATTCTACAGTTGATTTTGTTTTACAGCATTCTCTTTTTTGCTTTTTAAACTTTGTGATTCAAACTGAAATTGTTTTTGGTTTTTCCCTTTCTGTCTTTTTCTGTTTTACCTTGTCCTTGGAGGTCAGTCCTTTTGGTCCTTGCGCTTGGGAAGTAGGTCCTTGTCCTTATCCTTGTCCTTATCCTTGTCCTTGGGGGTCGGTCCTTGTCCTCGTCCTTGGGGGTCAACCTTGTTAACATCACTGATGTTTTGATGGACATGCATGTGATATATGCACATAGAAGTAGATTTTTCAATCAATTAGAGAGAATAGAGTATTAATCGCTTTCACGGGTTCATCGTCTTAAAACGGCGGCGGAAAATCATAACCAAACGGCGTTTGCCGTTTATAAACGGTGCGCTATATAAGCGAGTGTGTACAGCGGACCTGCGATTTTTTCAAAAATTCAACGCTGGAACCGATTTAGTTCACATCCATTCGATAGGCGGCAGCACCGTTTTTGATAATACTGACTATATATGCAAGAGATATTGGCTGTGTAACAACCAAGGCTGGAAAATGTATAGGAAAAATCTTTAGCTGGAGGCTAGAAAAATCATAACTACGCCAAATATGGTCCGATCTTCAAAATTTTTGCACTATTCTGTTCCAATTACACCTCCCTACAACTTTCTCGCTCACAGTTTGGGGTCACCGCTGAAAATTTTTTGTTTATTGAGCTTTGAAATTTTTTGTCGGAGATGGTCCGATTTTGGGGTGTAGAGTGGACCCTACCCCTTAAATTTTTTTTTGCATGGATGGTTCGAAATACCAATAAAAATGCTCAACAATGGTGCAAACCGCATCTTTCTAGCTTCTATATAGCCTGAAATATACTGAGTTGTTCGGTTTTTTACATTGAAAATTCGTTCGCGTAATTGTCATTTCAGCGAGCAATTGACACTTGGGTATGAAACTTCATAACTACCCCAAATATGGTCCGATCTTCAAAATTTTTGCACCATTCTGTTCCAGTTACACTCCTCCAAAACTCTCTCGCTCACATTTGGGGGTTTACCGCTGAAGACGTTTTGCTATTGACCTTTGATCAAAATTTGAACAAAATGTTGGGGAGGGGTCCGATTTTGGGGTGTAGAGTGGTCCCTACCCCCAACTTTTTTATTTTGGCACGGATGGATAGAAAGAGCAATAAAAATGCTCAACATCGGTGCAAACCGCATCTTTCTAGCTTCTATATAGCCTGAAATATAGTCAGTTTATAACGTATATGTTCACGTTTTCATACGAACACCTTTTCCAAAAATTAATTCCCCCGTCGGGGATGACTTTAAAAATTTAATTCCCCCTTTAAAGGGTTAAGAAAAAGCATCAAAATTTCATTAATGTGTTCAGTGGCGATTAACTGAAAATAACTGAAAAATAATTAACTGTAACTGAAACTGTAACTGAAAAATGACAATAACTTTAACTGTAACTATAACTGGAAACTAATTTCAATAACTTTAACTGTAACTGAAAAATAATCAATAACTGATACAACACTGCATTTAACTCTGAATTTTATTGTCATGCAGGATGACGCCCTCGTGTATGGACCAGCGTTATGTATCTATGGTACTCATGGGGGCGTCCATCTCAGAATCCACCTAAATGTGCGGCTTGTTGTTTCTGGTGATCTGGCATTTTAAAAATTACATAGGTTATAAGTATTGCATAATTGGTATTGCATCATCCGTACTTGTGACCAATAAAAACCTGCCATCTAAGATTTGATGCAATCCAGTGGCGGTGTGTGGGGCAGATGCATTTGCCCTGCATGCAAAATTCTTGGGGGCACAAAATTTCAAGTGGAAAAAGAAACAACCAAGTAATAATAAATCATAAAATAGGCTGACATATGTCATTCACAAAGAAGACTCGCAGGTACTTTCTCGGGAGCTGTTATTGCATTGTAGAACTAGGATCCTATAACTTTTTTCTGTTTGTCAAGATATTTTTGGGATAAGTAGAGGTGCAATCACTTTGTTGCCCTGGGCACTGGTAATCCACGCTACACCTAATGAATATAGCATTACAGTCGAATCCCGCTATTTCGAACTTGTTTATATCGAAATCCCCCTTATATCAAAGTTTGAGCGTAGGTCCCGCCCAATACAATGTTAATATATACAAAACAGTCACTGATATATCAAACTCGCTTATTTCAAAATCTCGCTTATATCGAAGTTGTTTGTCAGTCCCTGTCGATCAGAAGTCCGTCGGATATATCAAAGTTACCAACAGTCCAGTGTATGAAAGATTATCACATTCTCTTGAGCTTCGATGTAACATAAATCTACTGTATTTGACTTTGGGCGACATGTCAATCTTTGTTTAGCCTGCTATTGGCTATTAATCTCTCCTGCCCTAAACTTAGAGCTAGCTGCTAACTTCATCCGTAGTCCCTCGAGGGATATTCTCCTCACCGCTGGATACATAGTAAACTTTTATCAGGCCACTAGGCTTGTCAAGCTCCCTCCCTCCCCACTTTTTGAGATGGTAGGCTAAGGAAAAGGAAAGACATCTGGGTTACCCCCACACACCCCACTTTTCATCCATGTTTAGGCCTATGGCTGGATAATATGGACATGCAGGCAATCAACTAATCTACATTTATTATCGTTTACATGTAGGTGACTTCTATACAATGCATCTTTCGTGGTCTAGATCAGTACTTTTCAAACTATGGGTGGCCATGGAGGTTTAGTTACTGGGCATTTATTTATAAATTTTATATAATTAGACAGAGACTATGTGGACTAAACGATGTAGATTAAAATATTAAAAATGCGAATACAAGTTCAAATGACTACTCAATCAATAAACTTCTATTGCGCCACTATCATAATGCCCAGGGCATCAGCTGATGGCGCACTAAATTCAAATCGAATTATCAAAAAGCGCAAACTCAATGGTGCAGCACGGGTTGCCTTAGCGCTTGGAGCGAAGCAGGCATCATGCCCCTCAATTTGTAACTTACATCAATGGTGTAATAAAATCTTGACTTGTAAGCAAAAAAAGTCCTTACAATATCGGTTTCTATTTTTTTTCTTTGTCCATTGAGCATTGATATTAAGTATAATATTAGTATGCAATCGCCAATAACATGACCAAATAGACCAAAATTCAAGTCAGTAAGTAATGAGATGAAAAAGCCAGATATTTCTCCTTTCATGGGACTCAAAAGGAGGACATGTCCTCCTTTTGCCGGACATGTGGCAGTTGTGTATATGTTAATTCTGTATTACAATAGAATTTTGGATATCCACTTGTAATTGTTTTGAAACTGTTTTCTGACAGGATGAGCACAAAGAGACAGTTGCATTATTTCAGAACCAACTGAAAGAGGCACGAAGGCTGATTGAAGATCTGGAGTCAGATAAGGCACTGTCTGTGGCTGCAATGAAGCAAGAATTTCATGACACACTGGAGTCTAAAGACTCAGAATTGATGCAACTAAAGCATAGATTGCACGATGTTGAATCAGATAACATTGGCCTAAAAGAAGAAATCAAGAATCTTATACAAAAGAGTGAGCAGAAAAAATGTAACCTCATGCCTCATATTTGAATTTTTTATATTTATAGATAATTAGATTAATTCAAGGATCTCTTCATATTCTGCATAAACATCTAGTCATATGAAACTTTATGTAAGAAGTGCTTGTGTCAAGTGAATTCTGAATTTCTTAAACAGGAATTAATACAAAATTTATTGTCTTATTATAAATAAGAAGATGTGGAAATCTTGAAATTTATGGACAAGTGGAAATACCTAGCCACAGATAAACTGCTCTGCTATTTCACTATCCTTATTTTAATTGCTGCTACAGAACAACAAGTGAACCGATATCTGAGATGTGGAATGAAGATTGGTAAAGACTCGGTAAATACGGCAGGATATCAATTGCCCCAAATATTTCGTGTAATGCTTGCATTTGCGGACAGAGCTGCAAAACTGACAGGCTTTCACCTATCAGGACTGTTTTGACATGTGAGCAACGTTGGTAGGCAACGTTAGAAGATGCCACGTTACATTCTAGAATGTAACCTTTGATGAACCGCTGTTGCCATATCATGACGCTGCCTGTTCATCCAGTTTTCCATAAGTTGGGAAAATGCTGGGTAAAATTTTGGATTTTGTGCTACAGCAAAACATGTCTGTCGTTTACAAGTGTATTGGATGGTAGCCAGAGAGAGAGAGAGAGATAGAGAGAGAGAGAGAGACAGACAGACAGACAGAGACAGGGATATAAAGAGAGAGAGTGTCAGAAAAAGATACTAATTAAGTCAGCTTGTGATACAGGAACTTTGGGAAATCTGGCTGTTTCTAGCAATGGTGTTACTTTTGAGATGGTCAAAGCCTCCCTTGTAGAGAGTTGAATTAGTTCAAGGATTTGGTCGGTGTTGGCCTTATTAAGTAATGCATAACTTGTTAAGGCATCTCTGGGATTCTGATAGAAAACATCATTTTATAATAATGACACAGTTTAGAGTTGTGTGGATATCTATTATTCCAACATATAAGGAAGTGTCCTTTAAAAGTCAATGTTACATTAAATAACATTTGGAATGTTTGTAGCTTCAGGCTTCAAAAACTTTGATGAGAAACCTTTATATATTTGAAAATGTTGTTTCTTGATGATACAGGTAAAGAAGAGGCACAGAGCAGTTATGATGTCATTGCAAACTTGAAGGCTGAGAAAAATTTGCTTGATGAAGAAGCAAGAAAGAAGATTGAAATTTCTGAACAACAACTGGAGTTGGAAAAAGACTCTGAGCTTCAAGAGCTTAGACGTGGAAAAGTGGAAGCACTGCATGTTCTTCAGGTAAAAATGCCTTACCTCTAGATTACACAGGTCTGGAGAAAGCAATGACAAACTGCTCCAGATTGATGACTTAGACCACCTGCATTGCTGCTTCCTTGCAACCAGTGATCAGCTCGGCCAGCCCCAGTACTCAGATTTGACTATAGGTTGACCCAGCCTTTACACTATCCCATGTTATGACATAAGTCACCTTCATTGCGAGATTAAGTCATAATTTAAAATGATGGCTATTATAGATATGCTGACTTATGTAGCCCTTTGACTAGTAACTGCTGGTTAGCCCATACTATTCGTAGGCAGTTTTATGACAAAAGTGGGTCATTCCACCATATGCTGTACACTGTGTACAGATGTGCGACCTAATCTTTACTTATATAGGAGCATGTAAAAGACTTCTGAGTGGCTAATCAGACTTAAACAAGTGAGGCACTGAAGTGATGCAATTGCATCTAGCAATGACTGTGATGGGTCTTTCATCCAACTGGCCTGCACAACAACCATGCCCATGCAATCTTCGATAGAACTGTCGAGCAAATAGACAAAGGCGGATGTTGTGAAGTCAAGTAGTTAAACTCACATGTACGTTTGAACTGGCATGATGCTCAAGAACATGTAGCAATCCAATTTTGTGTAATTCGCTGTCTGAGAATGTTATGAAAGTGTTTCATTCAGGAAGAATCTAAAGACCCACTTGTTTCACATCTCATTCAGCTGACATTTGTTAAAGTGCCCCTGTCTTTAACTTTCATTATGCCCACTGCACCATAAAAATTGTCTTGATGATAATGGATGACGGTTGTGATTATAATCATGATGATGATGTATTCATTTCAATTTGATTTTTAATACTTACTGTTTTCGCTTTGCAGTCAGACAGGTATTTGTAAGTTACTACAGAATTTGTGCGGGCTATGTGCACTCATTCAAAAGTATAAGTTATAAGCATTTGATCTCAATAATTTATGAGTGTTGAGGTTCGTAAACAAAAACTTTGACGTCATTGGCACCTTCTGCAAATATGTTTTGGAAGTCAGTATTTTAAAACATAAAAACAAAATAATTTGCTGAATTTGGCCATTTTGTATTGTTAAAAAAGGCCATTTTGTATTGTTCATTTTTTCAACATATAGCACAGGATTCACATATTGCTCTATCTTCTTTGATTTATGTTTAAAATGTCAGCAACAGATGCAGGACAGAATAAAACAACTGGAAGAAGAAAAACAAGTAGCTTTAGAAGAAAGAGATCAAGAATGGGAAGAGAAATTGCTGCAAAGGGTAGAGACAATTTTTCATATACATTTATGAAGAATTATTAAAAATTATATTTCTAGCAAATTTTGTTGTGAACTGGCATTTATATAGTTATTTTCTGGTTACTGGTCTAGTATTTATGTATTTTAACAACATTTTGATGAGCTACAAAACTGAGAAGACTCTAACAATACAAAAGAAACATTTAATGAAATATATCAATCAGAGGATATATGTAAATTAAAGGATGGGTTATGGAAAGATGATGGTATCACAATGGAAGAGATAGAAAGGGCAGTGGGACAGATGAGAAAAAACAAAGCCCCAGGACTCTGCAATATCACAGCAGAAATGCTCCAAAACACTGGTGTGTATACAATCAGATGGCTACATTGGGGCAAGATTAGCATTTATTTAAACTCAGTGAAACTTTGCTCCGAATTGTCCTTCTCCGAGTTGTCCGCTCCGAGTTGTCCGTCTCCGAATTGCCCTAAAACAGGAATTAAATACGCAAATATCAAATGACTAAATATTTCACACAGGGGAGACTATAGGTTTAGTATTTTCTTCTACGTTATTGAATATTATAAAAGTTATATTAGCTTTGGTGTAATATTATTTGAAAAAAGCCTGTTAAAGTTAAAGTTGAGTTCTCTATCATTTCTTACTTCGACGCTATTTTGTCGGCGCTCATTTGTCGGCGCTATTTTGTCTTGCACGATTTTGTCGGTCTACCCTTGGGGAGATTGACTTGGCTGTAGGGGAATAGACAGTTCAATGCAAAAATTTGTGAAAGTACTACTGGGACTTTTGGGGGGATTTTTATGGTTGGGAGAGCAGAATTTTCCCTTATCATGCCTGCATAAAACACTGAGCGAGTATATTTCATGCAAATACATCTTGTGAACTTGATCCCCTGCCCTTTTATTGTTATGGAACTCTTCAACGAGATTATTCCACTTTTGCTACTGTGCAACTGATTGGCAGCTAATGCGCTCACCTGGTTTCACTTTAGCAGATACGGCTGTTACTTTCAATCGTCTCTGATTGCATCAGAGAGTTCCGCAAAGATGTGTTTTCTTCCGTAACAATTGTTCTGCTAGCTGAATGCTTTTGTAAAAGCGGTCAATATACACTGTGATGCAATAAAAAACATGCCACTCTATAATATTTGCTCATAACTTTGGCAAACGTGAACCGATTTTCAAAATGTTTTCACTGTTTTACTCAGAAATAAATGGGGGACAATGTCATGTATATATATTTTTTACGATGCCCTTAACGTGTAGCACCCATATCTAGTAAAACTAAAATAAGCTGTAAAGTAGTGAAAACTGTCATGTAAGGCACATATAATGTCTTCATTTGGTTTACCGATGAAAAATGGTTCATGGTAGCCATGCCCAGGAATCCACAGAATGACCGGGTGTATGCGCCATCTGCGTCAAGGAAGAGAGAGGTTGTGTCGGAGCGTCTGCTGATGATGCATTTGACGTTCAGGCAGTCACTGATGGTTTCCATTGGCACATCATTACTTAACCGAAATGACCTCATCTTTGTTCAACCTGGAGTGTAGATTAGTGGTGCCTATTGCTGAGATGTGCTTTTGATGCGGGAGCTCTCTTGTTGCCCCTTCACCCAGAAATGCTTAAGAATCTGGATGTGGGTGTGTGACATTACCCCCATTTATTTATGGATCAAATAGTGACATTTTAAAAATTGGTTCACATATGCCAAAGTTATGGACATTTATACAGTGGCATGTTCTTTATTGAGTCGCAGTGTAGACAATTTGACCACTCCTCCATTGGTTCTGTAACTGGTGGTCATAAGTTGCAGCATATGAGTTGAGTATTGTAGTATCAATGTCCATAGCTTAAGGCCAGCCACAGTAGGTAAGCATTTGTCTTTGCAGACCAGCAGCTTTACTTGTGACAGGGGATCTGTGAATCAAAGCTGTCTGCAGGGCACAATGTCGATCTTTTTTAAGGTGCTGAAGACAGAGAGGAATCTAGAATTTCAGGGATTTCATAATAAAAGAGAGACTCTTAAATTGGATCATTGTGGTAGTGGGTACCCATTGGAGGGTGTTACAACATTAAATTTGATATGAGAGATCAGTGAGAGATGTTATAAATTAGCTGCATAAAAGCATTCAGGGTGAACTGAAGATTATTCAGAGAGAGAGAGAGAGAGAGAGAGAGAGAGAGAGAGAGAGAGAGAGAGAGAGAGAGAGAGAGAGAGAGAGAGCTATGCAACTTCCCTTCGCTCAAATTTTCTTCAGTGGTAGTTTCATACTGTATTCTCTATGAGAATTATTAAAATAGCCCTCTGTTTAAATAAAAGTGTTCTATAGAAATTTTTAAAAATTGATGATTTGAAGACAATCAGCATTCAACTATGGTTCTTACTTGTTTCTTTTTCTGTTTTTTGTATATTTGGTATTTTCTACAATAATTAACAATTACATTCATAATAGTTGTGCATTAATCGACTGACTCCGATTGTTAAATGGCCAATTTCCATAATCGACTGATAACCTCTATTATCAGTCCTGCAAATTGACTTTGAAGCAAATGGTGAATGAATTTACATTTAGAGAATAGACCAATAGTGTCGGAATTTTTTAAATATTTATTTAAAATCATAAGAAATAGAGAGAATGGTACATAGAAAACAGCATAGATGACAATGGAATTTGCACCATACTTTTATGAGTTAGTACTGTTGATATGACAATGTTCATGTTTATAGCATTTTAGTGACATACTCTAACATTTTCACTAGATTATCTTAATGATGTTTTCAGGATCAGGTAAAACGTAAAGAATTTGAGGCTATCTTGGCTGAAAGACAAGAAGAGATGATGCTTGCAATTGAGGAACAGCAACTTCAGAAGATTGCTGCAGTAGGACAGTGTGATCTTGTATTGTTTGACCTTAAGACACAGTGTGAAGCATTGACACAGGTGAACGAGCTATTGGATATACTGAATTTGCTATACTGAATTTGAATTGAAAGAAAATTCTTGCCTTTCTATTTGTCTTGGACTGGGAAAATGTGATGTAAATTCTTCCTCTTGGTTGACTTGCATATATACTTTAGTGACCGGTTCGGCGCTCGGGGTGGTTTGTCTCCCTGCACCCCCCTAGTTATGGCTCTGGTCACGCCGTGCCCAGGACATTTAGGTTAACTTAAAATAAAGATGATGGCTAGATTTTAACCGTTCACTCAAATGCAGGAAAGAGAGTGATATAGCCAGGCCCAAAAGGTTGGGGTACAGAGGGTGCGGCTGCACCACGAGGAAAAATTTAGGGGTGCGCTGCACCCCTTCGAAGATGAGGCTGTTTTCTTTGCTGGTAAGAATTTTTGAAAAGAATATAAAGATGGGTGGGGTGATGACATTTTTTGCTTGTCATGGTGTTTTAAGAGAAGATAAAGCTGTTTTTTGCATGTCAGGTTTGGTTTCATTATTCTGAAGCTACGTCCCTAAAAAACCACCCCCTGCTAAAAAATCGTTCCGACGTGCTTGCATATAGCGCATTAATTTAATACACTTACAAATCAGGCCAAGACGATTGCATTGTTTCAATTTATTTGGCTGCCCGATAGGAGGTCCTTGTAACAGACAATAACAAAAAAATGTAGGCCTAACGGGATTAGAATTATTTGAGGAAATTTCAGCACTTAAAGTTTTATAAAATCAGAGTTGAATCAGTTTCTTAATCCGCATGAAACTCAAGTTTATTCATTTAAACAATCTCACTATTTAAACAATCTCACTATCCCCAACATGTCCACTGTTTTACAGATATTGCTTACACCACCTGTCAGTGTGGCCATTGAAGAACGATCATTTCCAGACTAAAATTAATAAAAACTCATTTGCGATCAACTATCGCCCAAGAAAGACATGTAAGCCTGGCCATAATTGCAATAGAAAATGATATAATATTATGTTCTAATTTGGACATAAATGAACTAAAAGAGAGATTTGCTAACATGATAGCCCATAAAGCACAGTTGTTTTAGTAGCTGCATTTTTTCTCTGTAAATAATAATAATAATGCGATTTTAAGTGGTTTAGGAGGCTAAGTAAGCCTGTGTTAAAACCACTGATGTAACCATTCAATAACCTAGTTTTCCGAGATAGCCTTTGAATCCGTTTACTGTTTCAACTGTCACTCCCACCTCGTCCAAACTGTTCCATTTGTCCTCAACCCTTGCACTAAAAAAATTTTTCTTTCTTGGACCAACCCTCTGCTTAAACAATTTGCACTTGTGGCCTCTTGTGCTGCTATAGTGTGCCAACGTAAAGAATCTATTGTATGGCACATCTACTTTCCCAGTCATTATTTTGTATATTTCTATCAAATCTCCTCTTTCTCTTCTCCTTTCTAATGTTGTCAGTCCACAATATTGACGTCTTTTTCGTAGCTTAAATTATGGTACCCATTGACCATCTTCGTTGCTCGTCTTTGCACTTTTTCTAAAAGTTCTATATCTTTTTTCAAGAATGGATTCCATGCCTGAACACAGTATTCTAGATGGGGCCTTACTAATGACTATTAAAGTTTTATGATTACAACTTTATCTCGACTCACTATTGTCCTTTTCATCATTCCCAACATTTGGTTACCCTTTTTGGCTGCCTCCATGCATTGGTGAGATGGATTCATACTTCTATGGATGATTAGTGATTACCAACAAGTCTCTTTCTTTTTCCGTTGTGGTTAGAACCTTCCCCCCTAAAGAATATTCATTACCATTATTAGATTTCCCAACATGCATTACAGAACATTTATCAATATTGAAAAGCATCTGTCAGTCCACAGACCACTGAAACAATTTCCTTAGATCTTCCTGTAAAATTTTAGCATCATCCTCTGAGTCTATATTTCTACATAACCTTGTATCATTGGCAAACTTTGAAATTTTGAATAGAAATCCTTCATCTATATCATTTATATATATATTAGAAAAAGCAATGGCCCCAGCTCTGAGCCTTGAGGCACTCCACTAATGACTCTTGTCCATTCCGAATGGCCTCCCCAAGTGCCAACCTTCTGTCTTCTTCCCTTCAACTAATTTTGAATCCATCTGAAAATATTTCCCCTTATTCCACGTTTCTGAAATCCTTCGGGCCAATCAGGGGCCAGACTCAACTGACAACTGCCATTTATGTCTTTGCTTGAAGTTTATTACAATTTAGTACAAAATCACTTTTTAAGTTGAGATACATTATACACTACTGTAAAGTGTCTTATACAATATCAGTACAGTAAGGCATGGTTATGTCTTTATATAAGTTTCTAAACATAAAGTTTATAGTTATATGCTATGTTAAAGTTAAACATATTTAGCAGAATCTAAAGTATTTTTATACTAGTCTTATAAGACTTATAGAAAAAGTTCATAGTCTAAAGTTATAAACTTAGTGTACAATAACCGAAACACATTGGACCATTGTATCTGTCACTAGCAGTTTTAACTTTGTCACTAGCAGTCTGAAAGATTGAAAACAGGAAGTCAGTTTGCACCTCTGCAACCAGCTTACAGATGTCGATTGACATAGCAGGCATACAACGTTTTTCTGCAGCTAAACAAACTGTAAAGCTCAGTGACCCAGTCCACTCATCATGACCGCAGCAAAATTTAGAGATATGAGTCACGATAGATTTAATTTTAACAACATCCTGGGCTCTAAAACCGTCACGAATGGCATTGAGAGAAGGCATGACATATTGGTATTTTCATTTAGTTCTCATGGGCCACATGGCGAGTCGTCGCGGGCCGGATGTGGCCCGCAGGCCGGACGTTGTGCACCACTGATGTATACCAATAATAAACGTAAGAAATTAAACAGTACTTATATCAATATATTTCAAATTCAGTATATTGTTGGCGAAAATGAAAGTTGTTCAAAACCTAATTAAGAAGTAACGAAGCGATTTGATAAAACTTATATTTACTAGATTTGTTCACGTCGGTCTTTAGTCAAATTATCAAGCAAAATGTCATAAATGTGTACAAATAATCCCGGTGTCCTTGATAAATTGACTCACGTATGAAATGCGTGACCCAATTCACCCAGTGGCCGATATTCATGTTATAGCGCCTATTATGCAAATTTATAGCTGCAGCCTGCAGGCTGCGCATGTGCACAAATATCAGCAAATATAAACAACACTGATTGGGCAAAACAAACGCGTTAGCAGTTAGTGATAAATAAACAACCACGACTAACACCGCTCATGCCTAAATAAATAAATCACCTTGGTCAAATGAACCTACCAAAATCATACTTTTGGGAAACACACGTAATACCCGTTGAGCAAAATAAATTCTGCGCAAACAAAGAAATGTTGTGTGCGCTACCACTTAAATTCGTGTCGGTGCTACCATTGCTCCTGCAATGGAGAGTGGGGTTTGGCTTATTAGATGATAATACACATGCTCCTCCCATTTCCTGCACTTCTTGACCAGTGGTAAGAAATGACCGTCGCTGCACAGGCACTCGGACTGAGTCAGGCAGTACCCCTAATCTACATAAGGATGCAAGAGGCTGGTGCACCCGTCGGGCAGAATCCAGCCGTACCATTAATTTAGGTCAGCTAAACTCGGGTGGTTCCCAGAACATTCGGTACCGGAACATTCGGTACCGGAGAATTCAGCACCAAAATTTTACTTGTGGAAGATTCGGTACCGGATAAATCGGTACATGTTCGGCATACAGATCAGTACCCTTAACCCTAATTCTAACCCTAATCCTAAAACTGCATAAATCAGTAAAATGAATATAATTATCAATAGTATACCTACCCAAATTCTACTTGAATATTCTACCTATATATATATATATATAAGCATAGACAACACCCAAAGCCAGAGGGACCCTGGGATTTGGGAGGGGAGGTGGGGCGGGAGAGGTAGAGCCAGTGTCTAACACATGTAACCGAATTTGCCATCCTGAAGATACCGCTTCCAATGTTCCGGTACTGAATCTTCCATGACCGGTACCGAATTTTCCGGTACAGAATTTTCCGTCCCGAATCTTCCGTCCCGAATCTTCCAGTACCGAATCTTCCGGTCACCACTCAGGTATGTGAGGTATAGGCGTTTTTGACATAGAGCATGCATTTAAATACTAATCCATGTCCAAACACTACTAAAGTCTAACCGATACAGGCATTCATGTATGTCTCCGAAAATAAATTACTTTAAAGAAAGAAATAATTAAAAAGTCTTTAAAAAAATTATTATTATTAGAAAAGGGATACCCTAAATTTGTATTTTGAAGGGAGGCCCGATACCGATGTACCAGTTGGTACTGTGGTAAATGCGCCACTGAATATCCCAACGGTATTGCCGCAACTGGAATGAAGAGGGAACAGTGGCAGTGAATTTCTTGACTACCTTTTGTTTAGGGGTTGTCCATAAATTACATAAAGCGATTTTGGCACTTTTTTACCCTCCTCCTATGTAACGCAACATAACAAAACGTCAGACCCCCTAAAATATGACGTAACAGCGGGCCGACCCCCCATTTTCGTCTTCCGAAAAGTCTTGACAAGCAAAAAAGGTCATCCTTGTATTTTTTCCTCTCGAAAATCCCTGACAAGCAAAAAAAGGTCAAAGGTCATCACTTACATTTTTTTGCATTACGTCACATTTACGGAACCCTCCCCCCCGGCGTCACACTTCGTAACTAATGGCCAGATCTCCTAACCGCATTATGTAATTTATGGATGACCCCTTATTCAGATGCCACTGCTGAGCAAATAGTAACAGGATGTCCGTCCATTTGTACCAATATAATTAGTCTGCTGCCCAACTCTGAACCAAGATGTCCTACCTCACAATCTGTTGCATATACCAGTACAGACTCAATGGAAATACCATTGGTCACAAGAAAGTACTGCATAAATGTTTGACAATGAGAAGCTATGTTGGCATCAGCTGCCATCACCTTAACTGCCTAGCACCTCTCAGTCTTTATCTGTGATATGTTATATGTTGATTCATTTTAGTATATTGGCATATATCTATATCACTCTATCATTCACTCATGAATATTAAATAAAAACTGTAGCATTTTTCTGTAGAAATTTGCAATTGCACACCAAGAAATACATTTTGTACAATTTTGACACAAGACATGCATCTGTTTTTAAACAAAGGGAGTGTGATAAGTAAACAGTAACTTATTAATGACACTGTTCTGTTCTTAGCCATTGGTTTTCTGTCATGCAAGCTTGTAATAATGTCTTTTGCTATCCATTCAGTACCTTCTCTTTCTTTATGATATGCAAGGTTGAAACCCCAGTGTTTTGTCAGCTCAATCCCTGAATTTGAAAATTGGCACCTGATTCCCCCTCACCAAATGTGATTGAGTAACGGTCTTGTATTTTATATGAAACATACTCTATAGTCAATGAAATTTCTAGGCATTTTGTGTAAAAAATCTTTAAAGCTACTGATATAAAGTTGAAGTAAGAAATTACAGTACTCATTTTGTCAAGATATTTATTTGACTAGTTTTTAATATGTACTTGTTTATATTTATTTCTGATATATTTTTCTGTGTTTCGTAATTTATACTGAGATACTTGATAGTCTTTGATGTTTTGTGAACATTTGTAATTTTGTAATTTCAGGACAAAAGAGAGCTTGAAATTAGATTAGAAAATTTCCAGATAGAGTCCTCATCAAGAGTTAAGTCTCTTGAAGGAGATGTTCAGAAAGCAGGGGATTCTGGTGATCACAGGCTGGAAGAGGTCAAATTGTCGCACGATCGTGAGCTTGCATTAGTGAGAGAGTCTTGCAAGACAGAATATAATAAGAAAATCGAAGATCTGCAAGCAGAATACACTCTCAAGGTTAAGGACCTAACATCATGCTATGAGCAAAGATTGACTGAAAGCCAAGTGGTAACTGATCCAAAAAGTCAGAACGATGCCTTCATTAATGACTCACAAATAACTGTCACTTATTTACAGAATGAAGTGCAAGCATTAGATAAAGAAAAAAGTGAGCTCAAAATGAAAATTTCTGAATTGGAAATGCAGATATGTGCTGAGAAAGAAAATTGTAAAAGTTATTTAAAACAATTGGAAGAACTTGACTCAAGAGCAAGGGGTGATCGTGATTCTTTCCAAATAAGACTGAAGGGACTTATTGAACGAATTGATCATCAGTCTAATTCTATGGATTCACTCATTGAAGAAAATAAGACCCTTCATACAGAACTGGCATCAATTCAAGCCAAATCAAATGAGGCAATTGCAACAATGCGCCAGGAAATGGAAACTCTTTGCCAAACGGCTGCTAAGAAGATTATTGATACCAATAGAGCTAGTCTTGACAATGAAGCTATTGTTTCAAATACTGAACTTGTGAAAAATATGTCCTTCCAATCAGATGATAAGCATGAATTCCAGGCACTAGTGCTAGAAGAACTTGGAGTTGACCAACTTCGGGCACAAATACGAAAGCTGAAAGAAGAGGCATTGTCAGTTAATGAGTTGCATATTCAGCAAATAGCTTCCTCTGTTGATACTATTAAGTCTTTAGAACTAAGGATCAGTGACCTAATTGACAGAGAAAATCATCTAAATGTTGAACTTGAACAGTCAAAATTGGAGAATGAAAGAAATCTGGCATTGCATAACAGTGATATGCAGTCACTTAGATCAAAGATTGATGAGCTCAGATCATCTGAGCATTTCCTAAAAGAACAGGTTCAAAGGACAAATGAGCATTGTGAAGCTGAGCTTGCACGAGCAAGCATGGATAATGTTTCAGCTTTGAGCCAATTTTCAGAGTTACTCACAGATAGTCAGAAAGAAATGAGTAATATTATTCAGGATCTGATGGAGACAAAGGAGCATTCAAATGAGATTGTTGCTAGTCTTGAACAAGAGCTTCAAGTGAAATGCCTTGAACTAGAAAAGGCATATCAATGCATAACAGAACTTGGTGGAGACATTAATATCTATATGGGACAGAGTAATGGTATGCAAGATTTACCTATTGAGCAACCAACAGTTAATGAAACACCTTTGAAGTCTGTCATAGGAGAGCATGAGATTCATTTTGACACTCAGAACTTTAATGAATGCATCACATCTGACTCAGAAATGTCTAATTTTGAATCAGGAGATGGAGATGTGTGTCAGAAGAAAAGCGTAACAGAATTACAGAACAGGCAAGAAATGCCACCTCTGATTGTGGATGACTTGTTATCGACCAGAGAACTTTTGCCAGAGGACCTTTTGCAACGAATAACTGAGCTTGAAAATTCACTTGCTGAGAAAGATCAAAAAATTTTTTGGTTTGAGTCAAAGGTGAAAGAATTTGGAAACCAAATACAACGTGAAACCAGGGAAATGAGGATGCGTTCACAACAAGTTGAGCTTCTGATTGCAGATAAAGATGAGCTTCTAAAAGAAAAGGCTGATGTTGTAAAGAATCAAGTACATTTGATCAAAGATCTTGAGAAAAAACTACATGAGCATGAGTCAGTTATAGCAAAGAAAACTTCTGACTTTGATGAACTTCAGAGCAAGTTCTGGCAGCTCCAGAGCGAAGCAAAATCTAAAATAATGAGCCTAAAAAAACGTTTAGTGGAAGAGGGAGGTGGAAATGCTGATGTTTCTGAGAGAATTAAGCAGTTGCAGGAAGATTTTGCTGCTGAAGTGGCAGAGATGCAGCTGGTTCATGAAACAGAAGTGAAAATTCTGAAAGAGTCACTGGCAAAAGAACAACAGAGCATGATTTTTTTTAAAGAAAATGTGAAAAAACAGTTTGAAGAAAGTCAGGAGAAGGTAAATATATTTATCACAATATGTGCCTTATAATTAATTATAATTAATATTTGAAACAGATACTTCATTTGAAAATAAATTGCAACTTAATCTGTGTACCGTATTGTCTCGGGTATAATACGCAGCCATGTATAATACGCACCCTGAGTTTCGAAATTTATCATAATGCAAAAATCTTTAAGCCTATGTATAATACGCACCTGAAATTTTGAGAACCAGCAGTCAACTTTCTAGTTTGAAAGAGGCAAAACGGACCACCTTTAATCATACACTCGCGTATAAGTCAATCTCACAGATAAGTCGACCCTCAGTTTTAGGCCAAAATCTAAGAAATTTGCTATGACCCGCGTATAAGTTGACATGGAAAATTTAGGGATTTACAGGTTTTTAAATGCATAACTGTGCCAGGTCAACATTGAAATCGGGTCAACACCAAGTCCAAGTGCTTGAAGGTCGGCTGCGCCCAGCCAGAGGGCGGCGGCCAAGGTAAGTCGTAATCGCTGTGGTGATCCTCTGTGGGAGCAGTCGTCCACACACAAAGTGTAGAAGCCTACAATTTTTAGTGTCCTTGATTTAGAGGAAGGGTATCATCAAATTCCTTTGGACCCAAGTACAAAAGAGAAAACAACATTCATGACACATTCTAGTCAGTACCAATTTTTGCGATTACCTTTCGGCATATGTAATGCACCTGCTTCATTCATGAGCATGATGGCCCACGTTTTAAAGGGCATGACTTATCAGTCTGTTCTGTGCTACCTGGACGATATTTTAGTCTTTAGCCCTGATGTCAATACTCACCTCCAACATCTTATATATGGGTGCATCTTATCCATAATTTTTAAAACAAATCATCAAAACCCGCATCTTATACGCGGGTGCGTCTTATATGCACGAAAATACGGTATACTTAATACTACATACCTAACAATAACGGGAATGTACCGTAGCGTTGCTACTGCATTTGAATGAAGAGTGAAGAAAAATTTATTCCTATGCATAATACGCACCCACACTTTTTAACAGTTTATTTTGAAAAAAGTGCGTATTATACCCGAGATAATACGGTAACTGTTAAAATAGTTTGTGCTATTGTCCCATTAGAATATTATTTAAAATATAGTAAATAAGTTTGCAAAGACTGTTAAAAGAAGCTGTGGATGACTGAGTGAGAATAACACAATCAATTTGTTACCCCGTCAACCGGGGATTTAAATTTTAGATGTTGTTAATTTTTGTTAAAAAGTGCTGGAAAATTAGTCAAAACTAAATAGCGTATTTTTTTAAAACTTACTATATCTCTGGCTCTATGAAAGCTAAGAACACGTGGTATACACCATTCTTTAGCTTTTTATTGCTCTTTCTAATAGTCCGTGCGAACAATAAAAAATTTGGGGGTAGGGTCCACTATACGGCCTAAAATAGGGCCACCCCACAAAAAAATTTTTCTTCTAAGCTCCGTAGAAAATTTTTTTCAGCAGTAACCCCACTTATGTCAGCGGCAAAGTTGTAGGGAAATGTCATTGGAACAAAATATATCAAAAACTTTGAAAATCGGACCACATTTGGTAGAGATATATTACTTCTAAACCAAACATACCTTGGTTTTCTCGGCGGTATTTTCTACACACCGGTCCCAAAGAGTACATATTACTTAGGACATAGAGCCATACTGACAATAAAAGAGGTGTCATCTATCGAATGGATGGATACTAAAGCGATTTCTGGCATAAAATGTATCTGATACGTTGACCCACTATTGATGAATCACTAGGAAGCCTACAGGACATGTCCCGGACTTTGGGCCCAAATAATGGCAGATAACGTTGGACGTATCCCATAGGTCGAGCCCAGTTGACAGGTTAATCTCGTTACACACAGGTGATTCTGAAATGCATCATGTCTATTGTCACATTGCTTTTGCTGCATCATGAAATGTGTTTATATTTCCAGTTTGGATTTTGTCATTTCCACTAAATATGTCATTCATCACTTATTATAAGTGTTATATAAACTTGTTCAATTTTTATTATAATTTTGCTGTGTTTTGAAATTATGGATATTTGAAAATATATGGTTAATTATAATACAGTAAAAGTATACTTTAATTTATCTTTACATATATGCATGAGGGTTGATTCAAATCTTTCAGGTTAGTCGAATAAATTTTCAGCTCAGGCTAATGTTGAGAATCTTGGTTTAAATTTTGATTAATTCAATGTGATATAACAATATAATGTAGCAAAATATTTGTATAGCACCTCTTCTGAAGAATCACTCAGAAGCACTCCCGCTGCAATTACTGCACTTTCACAAAGAGATAAGTTTTAAGTTGTTTCAAAAAGAGGGTCTTAGAATTAGGAGTTGCTAATTCACGCATGGGCGGGAAGTTAGCAGAGTGGTAACAGCGTTGGACGATGGAGCTGAAGGTCGCGGGTTCAAGTCCCGCAGGAGCCCTAAAGGTCGACTCAGCCTTTTTCGCGGTGGTAAAATGAGGAGCAGTGGTAAAAATCTCTGTGATAAGTCAAACAGGTACGCTATGCGATACACTAGCCCCGTATCCATGGCATTGCACGCCTGGCTGAGGGCTATAGAAACGGAGATCAGCGCCGCCTTATGAGCCTGTGAGGCTCGGGGAAGAACTTTGACTTTGACTTTGAATCCACGCTTACTGGTGTCAAGAGCATTCCAAAGGATAGGGCCAACTGATTCAAAACCTTGATTCAGAAACAGGGAGGTTCGTGCTTGGGGCACACTGAGAAGACATGGTTTATGGGCCGAAGACATGGCTGACCAAGGATAGAGCTAAGAGAATGGAGTAGCTCTGATACAGTAGTAGTAGTAGTAGTAGTAGTAGTAGTAGTAGTAGTAGACTTCTTTAGCGCCATTGTAGTAGTACATCTGCACCAGTCGATGGTCGCTTCAGTGAATAATCGTAGTCGTGAATCATTGTCCGTGGTGAATCGAGGTTGTAATTCAAAGGTCAGTCCGTACTTCCAGATTCCAGGTTAAGGCGGATATGCAGTCAGGAATAGATGTGTTTTAAGTCTAGACCTGAAGGTAGTAAGGCAATCAGTTTGGCGGACCTGTATCGGCAGAGAATTCCAAAGTCTGGGTCCGGTAACAGAAAAAGCACATTTTCCAGTAGTAGTCCTGCTATAGGGTATGTAAAGAGTAGTAGCATCAGATGACCTCGTTGAGTGCTGGTTGTCTTGAGCAGTCAGTAACGATCGGAGATACATTGGCTGATTTGTGTGGAGCGTCTTATGCACAATGAGACTTATCTTGAATTCAATTCTTTGTTTGACAGGTAGCCAATGAAGTGATTTTAGGATCGGTGTGATGTGCTCATATTTGGCAGTTCCAGTGATAGCCCTGGCTAATGAATTTTGAATCCTTTGCAGGCGGTTTAAGTCGGATTTTGAAATACCAGTATACAGTGAATTGCAATAGTCGAGACGACTCGATACCAAAGCGTTGGCCAGAGGAATAAGTGCAGAGGAAGGGATGAGGTGTCTAATCCTCCTTACATCTCGTATGTTATAGTGAGCAGAACGGCAGACGAAGGCAATGTGTTCTGAGAATGAGAGGTGATTATCAAAAAATAACTCCAAGATTTCGAGCAGACTGAGAGGGATGAATCAGTGAAGTGCCAAAGGAAAGACATGTTGATGACAAGTCAATCTTCTTAAGCTGAGGTGGTTTTCCTATCAGTAGAAATTGGGTTTTTCCTGGATTTAGGAGGAGTTTGTTTTTATTCATCCAAGTGTGCACAGAAGCCAGAATGCTTGACAGACGTTCCAGGGATGGTAAGGTAGATGGTTGGTCGAAACTCAGGAAAATTTGGGTATCGTCTGCATACAAATGATAAGCAGCATTTTGCATGGTGAGAAGGTGACTGAGAGGGGCAGTGTAGAGTGTAAAAATAAGAGGTCCTAAAACAGAGCCTTGTGGGACACAGCAATCAAGCTTTCTAGATTCTGACATGCAGTTCTTGACACACACAGATTGCATACGATTTTGAAGATAAGACTTGAACCAATTTAGTGCAGCACCGGTAATGCCAAACCAGTTTTCAAGCCGGTGAATGAGTATCGAGTGGTTCACCGTGTCAAATGCAGCGGTGAGATCCAGGAGGACAAGAGCAGTGACTTTACCCTGATCCATAGCGGTTATGATGCTATTTTGAACAGTAAGAAGAGCTGTTTCTGTGGGTAGATAGGATACAGTAGGTAAGATGGAGTGGCACCAAAAAGAGAGTGCAACTGCTCAACACTCGAAACTCAGCTTGAGCTGGATAAGGCAGCCAGTGTAGAACAGACATCATATATTTACTAATTTGATCACGGCTTGTGACACCAGCAATCACCCTGGCTGCCGAACGAAGAACCATCTGGTAAATTTAGGCATGATAATACCTTCAGAGCTGTCCACTAATTATGTCAACAATTTTTGCCCCTCCCCCCTTGTCAGCAACTGTCAACTTTCAGTTACCCCCTATAATTACGTCAACAACTTTTGACCCCCCCCCCTTCAAGATCAGTGACAGGTCCCAATAACAAGGCTATTATTTTTTGCGGTGATGGCCATTTTTTCCCTTTTTTTGCTCATCTAGTGTCAAAATGTGGTGGCGATGACCTTTTTGTCATGCTTTTTCCATTGTAATAAGTAGTATTCCATGAAATTTCCTATTTTTTGATTATTTATAAAAAGTGAAATTGTTGACATCAACTTCTCTTGACCCCCCTCCCCCCTGTCAACAACTGTCAAACTTTTTCATACCCCTTCCCCCTAAATTGTTGACGTAATTAATGGACAGCCCCTTCTGAACCATTCAGTGTCATGTTAAATTAATTGTTCTTGTGTGAAACTTTTGTTATGTTAATTTAGCAAATTAATTAATAGGTCATAGGCCATATCTAACTTTCTGATTTGATACTCTTTATTTGCCATGGCAACAAATTTAGAAAAAATGTTTTTCAATTGTTGGTGTAGAATTTAATGGATTCACCTCTATGATGAATTTATAAATTTAGAAATTCTAGGAGGTGGGAATATGACAGATTGGTAACACACTGGAGAGGCATGCTGATGGACCTGGGATCTGGTCCACTGGAGCCCCTAAGATGGACTCAGTCTTACTTGCTAGATGGTGGCGGTAAATTAGTGCAGTGTAAAGCAGAGCAGTGTTCAGCTGCAAGATAAAAATGTAGGTTCAAGAAAAGCAATGACAAACTACACCAGATTAATGGTCTGTCTCACTGCTTGCCTGACACCAGAGATCAGTGCCGGGCCCAGTGTTCAGACTCGAGTGTGAGCGAAGGCTACAGTATATGCTGGGTAGCTTTTGTAGATTCTCCAACTTTGATATATGATTATCAACACATGAGATCATATGTGTAAAAAATTTGCTGGGGCCTGCTCTTGACCTTAACAATAATTTATAATGATTATAATTTTTCTTGAATGTGCATCTTATGAAGTATCTCTAAGTATTTGCAATATTAATAAACTATCATTGTGCAATTGCTCTTTTTGGACATAAATTAAAATTAGATAGTTAATATCATAGCCATAGAAACCTTGTATTGTGGTATAATTTACCAATGCAGCAATGCTTCACTGTTTGTCCAAATTAAATCCACTGTTTGTCCAAATTAAATCAAATCTTTCCAGATTAAGAAAATAATTATTAAAAGGCAGATTTATGACCTATGTGATGAATTTCAAGGCATTAATTACATGAGAATTTGAACAGCAATTTGTTCTGTATTCTGATCAAAAATATTTTCCTGTTGATTTTGTTCATCACTTATATAAAACACTTATACTGCTGTGTAAAGTATGATAAAATCTTTTAATGATTAGTTGATAACTTTCAATTATAGTAATTTTTATTTAGTCACATTGTGTGTGTTTTTCTGTTTTGTATTTACTTTTTAATAATTGGTTGCTTGCTGATTGTTTTAAAGGTTAAATTTATGATTGATAAACTGAAGGATGGCTGTGAACAGAGTCTTAAAGATAGAGACCATTTGTATCAGATAAAACTAATGAATCTTGAGCGAGAAAAGAACATTGGTATGTTTGCTCATTTTGCAGCTTAACTACCTCAAATCTTTTGTCTTTATTTTAGATCCTTATTATCAGAACATGTTTTTGGAAGTTCAAGGTTGCTTATTTGATTTAATAGATTGGTTTTAAGTGACTCTGGTCTTCTTAAGCCAGTCTGATTAAAATGTGTTAATAGATGTAAATCTGTTTCTGAAGCCAAGCATTTAATCAACTAGATCAAATGAGCATATTAAAGGTGGAATGATGGCGCCACTGGAATACCCTGTTGGTTATGGCAGACAAAATGGCAGACCAACAGCTATAGAAGTGTCCTATTTATATGGGTAAATTATAGGTCAAGGTTCTTCAATATTGAGGGCATCCTTACAGGATCTTCTCAGAATTGGGATAATTGTAGATACTGAAAATTGTGTATTTTTATTCATTTATAGCAGTCAAATATGGACCAAAGCTCTTTAAAATGGCTGCAAAGATTTTATTCTTGTGATGGCAGTGATTTTTGCCATGCTTATTGTGCTATAGAAATCGTCTGGCTAATAATAATAATAATACTAATTCTGCAAGGATGAAACATTTAGTAAAAGTTGAGTTTGACATTGAATTGTGCTCATCCTTATAACTTTCCATTAATATAGGTTTCCAGCTTATGTAACATGCCCCAGTCCAACTTCGACTCCCTCATTCAGCAATACAAGGTGTATCATTCAGGTGCCAACTATGGCACCTGCAATGCTTGGCCCATTCCAGCCAATTACAAATCTCAGTTTCTTGTCAAAAACCATTGAACAATTTGTTGAGTAAAAAAAATATGAGTAAAAAATCAAAATGCAGAAACTCTAGAGCAGCGATTCTCAACCTTTATAGTGCCGCGTCCCCTTCAATTCAATTCCCCGTGATGTGGCGACCCCCAATCGTAAATTAACTTTCGTTCATAATGCAAACTATTAGAAATAATAATAATGCTACAACAATTAAAATGTTTGAAATCATTCTGGTTCAATTTCTTCAATGCCTATCATCGAATGGCAATTATAGTACAAAAAACTAGTAACTACCAATGGGAAAATTTTGTACAATTACAAGTTTTGCGCATCAAAAAAGAGACAACCCCATATTTCCGAAGGTTTCAGGCGACCCCTGGCAAATCGTCATTCGACCCTCGTCGGGGTCGCGCACAGGTTGAGAACCACTGCTCTAGAGAGTACATAATTCTTTAGTGAGAATTATATCCCAAACTCCCAGATTTTAAAATTGAGGCCAGTTAGACAATGGCTTCCTATCAATGAGCAAATTATTTACAATATCTGTTTTTTAGTATATAAAACCTTGTTGTACAATGAACCTTTACCGATCCTATGTCATGTACCATATGACATTGACTTTTTACAGTACTTTGTGATCCTATGTCATTCAGTATGTGACAAACAAAGATAAATAATGAATGAAGTGGTGAATCCTTCAGCTGCGATCTTAGGTTTTTTTAGTGGTGAATCCTGCTCTAGATAGGTAGTCTGATGACTGGAACTGAGCACAGTCGTGGCTATAGCGAGCGTTGCCTTTGTCGTTGTTATTTAGCAACTAATATATATATATATATATATATACACACACACAAGAAAAACATGGATAGAAAACTTAAAAGAGGATGCAGAAGAAATGCAAATGAACTTCATCCAATTGACCAGAGCAGCAAGAGACAGACAGAAGTGGAAGGAACTCATTCAGACCCATCATCCAACCCAATAGGGAAAGACGGAAGGAAAGAAAGAAGAAGAAAGAAGATATATATTTATTTATTTATGCATATTTTAATTTTTTATATTTTTCTCTCTGTTAATAGTATACGCAAAACGTTGGGGGCTAGATGTTTGGGAAAATATTTGGATTTCTGTAGGTGGACACAGAAATTTTAATGGATCGGTAAAGGTTAACTCAGTTATCTTAAGACAAAACTTCTCCCTTGACTTACTAGTCACTCCAATAGATATTTAGCAGGACTTTCATTTGTTGTTCCATTGGCAATAGTTTTAAATTACACTACGTAACAAAAAAAATATATTTGTTTGTTCCTGGGTTCATAGCTTGTTTTCCTAGTCCCTTATGCCTAAACTAACTAGAAAACAGTTGTTGTTCCAAACTGAATTTGCTTTTGGGGCCAGGGAAATGATATTTTGAATTTCGTGTATTATAGAAAACATTCTCGGTTCACAGTCAAAGCTGAGCAGACATACTTAATATTCTGGAACATTGCAAGCTGTCCATAAGTTTTTAGATCTGAACAGAATTTTCTATAACCTTCTGGAATCTTCTAGAACCTTGTTGCACTTTCTGGGAGCTTTTAGTTGCATCCATAGACTTTAAAGAGTGCAGATTCCGTAAGCCAACATTCTAGTGTATCTTGTTGCTGAGTAAGCGAATAGTGACCAGAAAAATTTGATTTAGATGGCATCAAGAGGTTGCTTGCAGCCAGCAAATGCATTCTGCTACGTTTGCATCGCACCGGTACCCTATGGCTCTGAGCTCCCCATTCCCATCCCTACAGGGAGGGATCAACTGTCTTTCAGGGGAGCGCGTCAAGGCAGACAGAGAGGAAGATATTGCAGATCCAGAATACCATTGCACAGATGCAGCTTTGATGAGAAAGCCGTACTTTCCCAATCAGAAAGATCTTAACGACCTGATCAGAGACCTTGGTCTCACCAAGTGCAATGCTGAGCTTATGACATCTAGACTCAAGGAGTGGAACTTGTTGGATGAAAGCGTGCAGGTGACAGAACAGAGAAAGCGTCACGAACGTTTTTCCAAATTCTTCAGTCAGCTAGATGGGCTGTGCTTCTGCAGCAATGTCACTGGTCTTTTCGAGGCCATAGCAATCACCTTTAATCTGAGTGATGGCGCCAATTCATAGAGATTTCATCCAAGAACCTCAAAGCCATGCTACTTCATAATGGTAACAAGTACTTGTCTCTCCTCGTGGCTCACTTTGTGCACCTACACCTCAGAGAGGACTACACCAGTGCCAAGATGTTGCTGAGTGCCTTGACGTATGACAACTATGGTTATTGAGTCATTGGAGACTTCAATATGGTCAAAATGGTAACATTCCTGATGGGCCTGCAAGGCGGTTTCACTAAATTTTCTTGGTTTTCTTTGCCTCTATAACAACCGGGACACCGAGGTCTGAGGTCCACTATTGTAGAAGGGATTGGCCACAGATGACCGAGTTCACCACAGGTAAGAACAGCATCAAGTGGGAGCCGCTGATAGACTGTCGAAAGATGCTCAAACATCAAGTTAGGTCTCATCAAGTAATTTGTCAAGACAAGGAATCCGCAGTTTTCAAATACCTCCTAGATCTTTTTCCACAGCTTTCGGAGGCAAAAGTCAAAGCTGGCATCTTCGTCGGACGACAGATAAAGAAGATCACACAGCGTGACGTATTCGCCAAGAAGCTGAATAGCATGGAGAAAGGGTCTTGAAACAGTTTCGTTGCAGTATTGTATGGCTTTCTTGGTAACCACAAGGCTGAAAACTATGAGAGACTGAACCAGTCTCTCATAAAGAACCATGCCAAAATTAGATGCAAAATGTTCCTGAAAGTATATATTCTTTATGCCCACCTTGACAAATTCAAGGAAAACTTGGGAGCCTACCCAGAAAAGCAAGATGAACACTTTCATCAGGATATGCTGGACTTTGAACGTCGTTACCAGGGACGGTATAACAAACATGTGATGGGGACTATGTTTGAAGTCTTAATTGAGAAAGCCATTGACAGTACAGCCACAAATCTCGAAAAGCAACTCATTTCTGAATGCTTTTAAGTAATTTTGACTGTTGTTGCTTATTTGCAATTAGTACATAATGTTCCTTCTCGAGAAGAAAAAATGCACCTTTTTCCATTGTATAAATAAAAAAATTTTGTAAGCTGTGCTCATGAAAGCAAATATAATGATGAATATAGCCATGTTTGCAAATCCTTTATACACAGGCAACTGAAATATAACACTTAGAAGCCAGGAACAAAAATTGTGTTACATGGTGTTATTGAAACTATGAAAATTCTACTTTCAGTGGATCACCTAGTTATCTTAATTGCTTGACTTCAATCACTGTTGCATGCCACTACACATTTAATTCATTTCGTACTACACAGCATGATCTTCAGTGGTTGCAAGTGTCAGATTGTTAAATTGAAACCAGCATTACTTATCTGCCAATGTCTGCAATGAATAGAACCACCATACTTTACATCTAAAATCTGGCTTGTTGTGGAATTGAAAGTCATTTACTGAAGTTTCTTGAATAAAATAGATTATTCAGCTGAGCTACACAGTATCACAAGTCACAACACTTTATTAAAAATTAATTCCTATAAGAACATGATTAATCTCTAGTCACTTGATTACTGTATGGCTAAATCCCTCTGCCACTATGATTTGTTCTATGCTGCTCTTTCAATTTTGCAAGATAGTCTCTTTACTGTGCAGACACGACTGTCTGTTTTAGTCTATTTGTCTTTTTGCTCCATTTAGAGCAAATAGTGCCTCGGAAATGGCATTGATTTGAGGTTCATGTGTTTTACATTTCACACATATGCATCAACCCTCTATTAAAGACTTTGAGGCTTTGATATGCTATGATAATTGGATAGTAAAAATTGGAAAAGCTCTGCATTTTGATGACTGGAGATTAATCAAGTCTTTTAATCGCTCATTCAACATTTTCACAATTTCACCAGGTGTATTTCAACTCAATCAAATTTGTTCCATCTTCTTGTGATTTTTTGTTTTAGAGAAGGATAGAGCAGTTCAAGACTTGAATGCGATTATAGAAAAATTACGAAACGACCAACAGATGCCACATGATGAAGTAATTTTAGTGCAATCGGAAGAGATCAGCTTCTTAAAAGCGGAGTTGGAGTCGCTAAGGGTTCGACATCATGAAACTCTGCTGTGCTTTAAGTCAGAAAAAGATGCGATTTTAAAACATGCTTCAATAGGAAATGAACATTTATCAGAGAACATCAAAGAATTGGAGCAGGATGGTGCAAATCTATCTAGTTTTGATAGTAATGCACCTGGTAAAAGTGACAATGATACAAGGTTTGTCCTTAAGGCTGAGTTTGAAAAATTGTCTGCAGAAAACCATTCCTTATACCAACGCATAACTGATCTGGAAAAGCAGCGGGACGCTATAATGGAGATGGCGAGAGATATAAGAATTGACCAAGGAGATGATATTGCACTTGGCACAATGGCTAGGAATGCTTTGAATGAACTTGAAGGAAAAGTTGATTCTTTGGAACAGAGAGAGGAGCTCAAAAGGTTGCAGAGTGAAGTAATGACAATGATGGAGAAGATTACGCTTCAAGAGCAGCGTGAGAAGGAAGTTGTAGAAAGATTTGAAGCAGAAAAGAAGGGCACAGAAGTTCAACATGCGTCAGCATTAGATGAGTTGAAAAGGCAATGTGAGTTGAAGGATGCCGATGTCACGAAGCTTAATAGGCAAATGTCTCAAGCAAATGATATTATTAAACACCTTAATGAAAAAACACTGAATTTAGAAGAACTAGTAATTCAAAGTAGAGAAAACTTGAAAAAAGTTGTAAGTCTGATTGATTTAAATGAACAAAATGAAATCAACTTTACAAGGCTTAGAGATAATATCCTTGATTTGGAAGAAGAACTTAGAGAAAAGCAAAACAAATGGAATAAGAAGGAATGTTCTTTTTCTGAACACACAAAGCCATCACTCAATGGTCAGTTTGATACACAGATTGATGATGTGACGATGTTAAATGCCTCCATAGCAGATTCTGAAGAAGCAACTGCTGTTAAAACTTTCAATGAACTAAATGCCACGACTTTAGAGGAACTGCATGGAAAAGAGAAGAAGCTTGACAAAGAGACAAATACAGAAGAGAGCTTTGGTAAATGTGTGCTTTATGAAGCTGAGCATGTAGGTGTTGGGAACCTAAGCCTTGACTCACATAAGTTAAGTAGTATGAAAAAAAATCTATATCTGGATCAAATTGTTGAACAATGGCAAAGAGAAGACGGATTCACATCAGATGCAAATATATATAAGTCAGATCTGGAAAAGACACAGCAGCAATTAAAAGTTGCTGGAGAGAAATTGAAAAAGTTTGAAAATGAAAGCAATAGCTATGATCAGAATGTGCATTCTGCCAGTCTTTCAGCTGAAGCTATAATCAAAAGATATGAAGAAATACTTTTAACGATTAAGCAGGAGCACACTTTTGAGTTGGAGAAACTAACTTTAGAATGGCAAACAAAATTAGATGTGCTGCAAGTGCAAACAGAGGAACAGAATTTTCACAAATCAGATAACTGTGGCAATATTGAAGGAATTAGTGTAGAACGAGTTGAGAAAAAGGTCCACAAAGTTGTTCTTCCAGTAGAAATTCTTCCAGCAACTACGAATGCTTCTGTCAGTGAAAATAACAAGTCCACAATATGGGAATTGCATGAACAAGAAATGGAACAGTTACGAGTTGAACATAAATCTACCATTCAGCATTTAGAGAACGAGCACAACGTAAAGGTCATCCAGTTGATCAAGGATTTCAATGTTCAGATGGTGGAACGAGAGCAGCAAATCAAGGACAACTTTCAGAAGGAAATTGGTCAGTATATTTGACTGATTTTATGACCTCACTGTTATTATTTGGCTAGGTACTTTATTGTCACTTAGGTCATCGGCTAGCTAATTGTTTTATTTTATACTACAACTGTAATCTTCTTCCGAGTGCTACTTCCCACCAAGCTGAAATAATTTTGGTTTACATTTGACATTGATTTGGGATCAACATTCTGAAATAACCTTTACAAATTTTATGACTTCTATCAAATGGCTGAAGATAAAAATTTCAGTTTTGTACAAAATTCAACCTAGAATGTTCCTTGCATCAAATAATTTCCCTTCCAGCTTTGGTCTTACCATATAAGGCTCTAGTAATTTGTGATAAATATTGTGATTACTCAACAACTACTATTTCTGTTTTTGTATAAGTTGATGTCAAGTAAAAGTTGAGGATTTTTTAGTTTAAATAATGAAATTTGACAGCCCCTTGTACAAGTCGAGAGTAAAACTTATTATGTGATGGTTCACTATGGCGAACTGCAGCCCTCACTCACTGAAATTAGAATATGGACTTGCTCACTGAAGGAAGTGCAAAAAGCCTGAACTATACTGAACTGTGTTGGCTGCCACAAACAGCACCAGAATACAGTGGTTGATCAACATTGTATTTAACCCCTTTACCAGCCGTGATGCACATATGCGTCCATTTTACATTATCTTACGGATAAATGGCTGGTAAAGGGGTTAATTGTATACATGACATGAATAAATAATCTATTGTATGTTTCTCACATTTGAAGTTGAAACTCCATAGGGAACACACTATTAAAATATATAATTAGCAGAAATAGTAGCATTGAATTTTGCATTGAATAGAATTCTTCTCGATAGTTTCCTGCCATCATCAACATTTCCATCACACTCGACATCTGGTGGCATGATGATGTTTACAGTTTACTGCAGCATTTACTGCATAAATTAAAACTGCAGACTTGGAATTTTTAAAACTAAATATTTAAATAAAGTTGCATTGTGTTTTACACGATTGTTCTTGTATATCGCCCTGATATTAATTTGTGTCAAAGCATAGCCTACATATTAAATGCCACATCATGGTGTAGATTGTACGATATCGTTACTGTATTTTCATGCAAATAATGTGTCCATGCATATAGTACACGTAAAATGAGAATTATGTAGAAAAGTTTTTGTATGGCATGCTTATGCATATGTGTGAGGGTGCATAGATTGTGTTATAACGTCAATTGTGTAGCTATCAATTATGGCCTCAAAGGCTCAATGACCTTGATTTAAGTCTGAGATTCTTGGACGGACTCTTACTTAGAGCTAATCAGGGATTGCCCACCTCATTCCTCAATGAGCAGCCCAGATATACCAAAGAAGGATATGTTGATTGTTACAAGAGACTGAAATGCAAAGATAGGCACTGATAGATCTGGCTGGGAAAGAGTGATGGGAAAGTATGGATATGGAGACAGAAACGAAAGAGGAGAGAAATTACTGGAATTTGCTTTGGAACGTGAATTAATCATCTGTAACACAAGATTCCAACAGAAGGACTGCAGAAAATGGACTTGGAAATCTAGTGATGAAAGGGCTAAAAATATTATAGACAGGATATTAATTTCCAAATTTCCAAACCACATCAATACAACAGTTCAGACATTGATTCTGACCACACTTTTGTGATAGTAAATATTAAAATGAAACTGATATGATCAATAAAGACAGTTTTAAAAAATTGGAGATGTAGCAAAGTCATCAGAAGCAGATGTTGGAAAAGCATTCAAGGAAGGCCTAGAGGACAACATAAAGAATGCAAGGTGGAACATGGCCAATGAGCAAGATATAAGATCAGCAAGTTTAAGAAATTATTGCAACCATTCACAAAGCTTTTGAGGAGACAGTCACAGAGAAAGAGAAAGCCAACAAAAAGTGGATATCAAACAAAACTCTCCAACTGGTGCAAGAGAAGGGGCTCTTAAAGATTAGACAAGACATGTCAGACCAAGCAGCAAAAGAGTACAAATCAAATTATAATGAAGTTTAAAATGCCACAAGAAAAGAAAAGGCAAAGTGGTTGGAAGAGAACTGTGAAAATATTGAAAAGTATGATGATGAGTACAAGACAAGAGAGGCATACAATTAATTTAATATGAAACATTAGCAGAAAGTGGAATCCGAAGCAAATGGCCATCAAGACAGAATGACCAAGTTGTATTGGATAAAGGAGAAGTCACACAGAAGTGGATGGAATACTGCAGATAGCTTTATGAAGCAAGAACTTGTGAAAGAACTGAAGGGCATATCATCATTAGGAGAAGAAGATCAAGGTGAAAAAGATAAAAGTGAAGATATCTTAAAAAGAAATTGAAAGGACAATTAATCATCTAAAGAATAATGAAAGCCCCACCAAAGACATGATCACGGCAGAGATGATCAAGCATGGAGGAGAGGTGCTTATTGATGAAATGTATAGGCTACACAATATGGTGTAGAGACATGGGAAAAGCTCCAGATGAATGGACAAAGTCAATTTTAGTTGTAATACCAGGTAATTAGTTGTAATATCAGGCAATATGTTGGAGTGCAAGAACTATAGAACCACAGCACTGTTACGCCACCTAAGAAAATACTAATGCTGATACTAACTGAGATACTTAGAATACGCATGGAGGAATACCTTGCTAATGAACAAGCTGGATTCAGAAAAGATCGAAGTACAACGCAACACATACTAGCATTACGATTGATAGCAGAAAAAGCTAGACAGAAAAATGTGAAAGTATACAACTGCTTTGTCGATTTCCAGAAGGCATTTGATAGTCTAGATCATACAGTGACTTGGGCTGTGCAAGAGCCCTGTGGAGTAAGTCATAAGCTGATAAGACTGTTGAAAGATATCAGCAGCAATGCAAAATCAGCTGTGAGAATTTGTGGAGAGATTGGAAGCTGGTTCAAGACAAGCAGAGGATCAAGACAAGGAGACAATATATCACCAATTATATTCATCTCTGACTTGGAAAAAGCAATGGACAAGATAATGGAGCACGTAAAGGCATAACAGTGCAGGGACTACACACAAACAACCTGAGATTTGCTGATTATGTCAATATCATTGAAGGAAATGAATATGACTTGGAGGACACTGTACAGACGCTGAGTAATGAAGCAAGGCCCTACGGTTTATCAATGAACTTTGAAAAAGACAAAAACAATGATGTTTGGACAGAAAGAAATTAGAAGAAGGATCAAAGTGGATGGATTCAAATTAGAAAATGTGGACAATTTCACCTACCTGAACTGCAAGAAAGAGGTAGAAACAAAAGCTGTGAGAGCCTTAGGAAATCTGAAGGCAATGAACAATGTCTGGAAGAGCAAAGCAATAAGTCTCATAGTAAAACAGACGGTTCTTGAAGCATGTATTTTCAGCAGTTTCTTGTATGGATGCAAGACAGAGCCAGCGCGTGACTTTCGGGGGCCTCCTGCAATTTTTACGAGCGCAACGTTTTTGAGTTGTCTTGACGAGCAAAAAAAGGTCATCCATATATATTTTGCCTCTTCAAATGGCCTGACGAGCAAAAAAAACAAAACAAATACTACTTAAGAATAAGAAAAATAAAAATTCTTAAATATCCGAGGCCGGTGGGGCCTCCTGAGGCCTCAGGCTTTGCAGGCCCCACGTGCCGGCTCTGATGCAAGACTTGGTCCATCACAGAAGGGACCGTCCATAAATGACGTCACACACTTAGGGGAGGGGTTCAAACATTTGTGACAATGTGTGAAGATGGGGAGGGGAAGTTTCTAGAAATGTGGTCACATAATACTAAATATTTTTATTACTACCACAATGCTATGTTACTGCAAAGTTGAACATATTTTACACTTATAATTATTATACTTCATTTTTTAAAAGAATTTGAAAAAGTGTCTGAATATTGTTTCAACTATAATAATTATAATGCATATTTTCAACGATACATTAATTTTGACATTGGAAAGATGACAAGATGATTATTATCCAGGAAAATTTATATAGCGCTGTACGCATGGTTTAAAATCCAAAATCAAAAATGCTTTGACACCGCTGACATGCCAGTGAAGGTCAGAAGGTGGCGATGGTAAAATCCACTGTGATGGTGGAAAGAACTTTGCTGCCGCGAAGAAGTTCGGTGCAAAGTCCTCTAGAAGCGGTCCTTCAAGGAAAACTGCAGCCCCATTGACATGCTGACGAGGAGCGGAAGATGACGTTGAAAGTTCGCGAGTTGGTAGTAGGAGTTTCTCCGTGCGGATATAACCACCGGAAAAATTCCTGAAGAAGCGGTCTTCAGCAAGAAGTTGTCGATATCGGCAAATTCGACGAAGATGGAAAATCCAGCGAAGTCCAGAAACGACAGCCAACTGCAAATCCGCCGAATTTTCACGCAGCAGCCAATGCGGCTGACTTTGGCGCATACCCGACGGATGGCGACTGACTTGAACTTCCAGGACGACGTGGAAAGGTAGAGGACAGCTCGAGACACGTCGGAACCGAAGAGCGGAACACCGTCCTTGCGAAGATGAATGCTTGAGCGAAGTCCGGAACGACCGTCGATCAGTCGCATGGTGCTATAACAATAGCCAACATGGCGACGTCCTGCACAAGCGGTGAGACCGACTCGAGGCTTCCGAAACGACGCAAAACAGTAGAGGACAGCTAAAACTCCTCAGAAAACCGACGGACTCGAAGAAATCCTCATCTCCGGTGCAAGATTCACGCACGGAGCGTCAGAAATTGCATCGAACGACAACGAAACGTGGCATGCACAAACACTTGCAAGGCAGCCATAGATAGGCGCCATCCATTTGGTGATGATGGGGGGGGGGTTAACGTGTTGTGACGTCATATTTGAGGGGGTCTGACTTTTTGTGACGACGTGTGACGAGTGGGAGGGGTCAAAAAAACTGCCAAAATCATGTGATGTCATTTATGGATGGCCCCAAAGTATTGGAGAGAAGACTATTAGTATTTGAAAAGAAGTGCTACAGCATAATTCTTATAACTGGATGGGTGGAAAAGATCAGCAACAAGGAACTACGGTATACAAGAAAATCCAGTCAGAAAAGTGATACAGAGGAAACTGCATCTCTTTGGGCATATTTGTCATATGAAAGATGATAGAAGGATCAAGACTATTATGCTGGGAGTTATGGTGATTCTAACAGGATAGGAAAGTCACACATGGATTTAGGGAATGACCAGAAACTGCTTCAGACATTCTTTCTGGCCAGATAGTGTGGTCTTCAGCAATATACGGAATCGCCAAACACTTGTCACAAAACTACCGAATCTGAATATTATTGTCACATTCAGACCCATAGGAAGTGGGGGTGCAGCTGCGCCCTCTGGCAAAATTTTTTTGCTTGTCAGGAGTATATGAGAGTAAATTCCGTGCATGAGGACCTTTTTCTTTGCTTGTCAGGAATATAAGGGAGTAAATTCCGTGCATGAAGACCTTTTTTTGCTTGTCAGGAGGTCAGGAGTATTTGAAGACCTTTTTTGCTTGTCAAGATAAGGTTTTTAAGATGCGAACTATTTTTTTTCTTAAGACAATCTGCACCCCCTGCTGAAAATTTGTTCTGATGTGCCTGGTCACATATCATTTTTTAATGAAGAGCAACTTAACTGAAGTTAACGAACGCACCAGCAAAGTTAAAATTTAACTGGAACTAAGTCACATAAAGAACTAGTTGAGGCTGCATACAGTAACTAAGTAGTGAGTATTAAGTGACTACTGGTAGGTAACTTTAGTAAGTAGTAACTTAGGGTCATTCTAATCCTGTGCGGTAGTATTCACTTTGGATCCAGATCCAGCAAATGTTGACCAAAAATATCTAGATCCGGTATCAAGTGGAAAATGCCCATATGGTCATTCCCTACAAGGAATGATGTGATGACATTGGTGATTGGTGTGGAAAATGTCTGCAAGAACTATGTCATAGAACTGGGAACAGAAAAGATTAATGTTACAGGTGACCGTGTTGGTTGTAAACACCTGCTGTCTTCGTCGCTGTACACACCGAGGCAGATTCGTCCGGCGCGGCGTATGTCCTGACCGAGTGTACGTACTACATTGTCGGCACGATCTCAGATCGAGGGGAGTGTCGCTCTGTAGCAAGCGCACACCGCCACCCGCCATTTTGTCCAGCCCAGAATAAACCTTTCCAGAAGCGTGTAATTGTTCGAAAAAAGGATGGAAAGATGATTCACATCAATCAAGCAGCCACAGTTGTTCAATTGAGACACCAATCTGGCAAAACTGCGACAAAACTACCTAAAAACAACCGTTTTGATGACAGGTGCGCAGAATGCAGCCAGTAGTCTCGGCGCATGCGCACTAATCCACTATCCACAATCCACAAACGCACTAAAAAGGGTTAAAACCAAAGGTGTATCATTGCAATTACTTTTTAAAGTTGATAAAGCAAGTTATATATGCAAGAAAATGATGGAAGAATCAAAATGGAAATATCAGCAGCTGTTTAAATTTCATCATGGATAATGGGTAGGTCTGGTCCTGGCACTTTGTTTTTCTTCATTTTGTTTAGTGCAGCCTTTATTTCTTCTTTATTTATTGGAGGCCCCTCTTTATTCCTCATTATAGGTTTATCCCCTCTCTTATCGTGGTATAGTTCCTCTATATACTCTTCCCATCTTTTTATTACCTCTTTCTCTCCCATCACTATGCTCCCCTCCTTTGTTTTTATTGTGCTACCTGTATTTGGTCTCTTTTTTTCCTGATAATTCTTTTATCTTGTCGTACATATTCTCTTTATTCCTCTGAGTTTGTATTTCTTTGCATTGTTCATATAGCCATTCTTCCTTTGCCTTCATACATCCTCTTTTATTTCCTTATTGATTTGTCTGTACTTTGTTTCATCTTTGTTCTTAGTTTGTCTTCTTTCTTCCATTTTGTCCATGATTTCATGCTTCATCCATTTCTGTTTATATTGTTTTTGCTTTTTTAGGTACCATTTCTTGTGTTAGTCTCTAGTATTGCTGTTTTAAAATCCTCCCATATTGTCTCCATGTCTTCGTTTCCCTCTAGTGCTTGGAATCTGTTTTGAATTTCATATTCTTCTGTCTTTCTTACAATATAAGGGGATAGAAATAAAACAGGTAAGACAATGCAAATATCTAGGAAGTATTTTAACAAGCGATGGGAGGAGTGAAAAGGACATTGAAGCCAGAATAGGAATGGTGAAGACAGCCTTCACGCAACTTAAAAAGATCCTCACAAATAAACACATTACAACAACAACACAGCTCAGAATTCTTCAAAGTTATGTGCGGGCAGTTCTGATGTACAGGTCAGAAACATGGACATTGACAAAAACAACAGAAAGGAAACTGGAAGCTGCAGAGATGTGGTTTCTAGGACGTATGCAAAAAATTTCATTGACAGAAAAAAAATAACAAACGAGGAAGTACTAAAAGTATTTGGTGTAAAAGAAAACTGCTACAAACAATAAGAAAGCAACAGTTAGAATTTTTTGGACATCTAATTAGAAAGGATGGATTGGAAAATCTAGTCCTAACAGGAAAAATAGAAGGTAAAAAAGCAAAAGGAAGAAAATGAATAAAGTATACAGACAGCCTAAGAGTTAAAGACAGCATTGAAATTATAAGGAAAACCAGAAACAGAGACGAGTGGAAATCCATGGTTGCCAACATAGCAATACATGGCACTAGAAGAAGAAGAAGAAGAAGAAGAAGAAGAAGAAGAAGAAGAAGAAGAAGAAGAAGAAGAATGGGTAAGAATGGGTAGGTCCATTGGTTTTTATGGAAATTTTTCCAAATTTTGCAGACCAGTTTGCCTAATTCTGTGGCTCACTACAATAAATTTTCCTCTTATGTGGCACAATTCTACATAATTGTTCTGTACACATTCAGAATCTTTGAAAAAGACAGAAGCACGATTGTTGTCTGATCATTGTGAGCAGACACGGGAATTGCATCAACAAATAACTGATCTCAATGCACGTATGGAAGAAATTGTTCAAAACTGTGAGGCTCAGCTACAGGTCAGTCACCATGTTTATTCCTACTTTATGCAAATGGCTAATGATAGGCGGTTGAATACATAGAATTAGACATAGATTTCATTATGGAATTTCAGCCTCTATGTATATTAATTTTGCTTGAATTAAATCCACTAAACTATTTAATATTTCATACAAGTATGATTATTAGTCTCCATCAACAAATTGCAACCAATACAAAATGCACTAGCTCGCGCTGTTACTAAGTCACCTAAATTCTTCCATATTTCACCGATACTAAACTCATTACATTGGCTTAAAATAACTGAACGTATCCAATATAAAATAATAACACTTACATATAGCTCACTTCAGTCATCAAAACCTGTCTACCTTAGATCACTATTAACCCCTCAGCCACCTCGACCCACATGATCATCATCTTACCTCACTATGTCACGCCCACTGAATCAGTCATCCATTAAAATTTGCAACCGTGCCTTCTCATACGCTGCACCTGAACTTTGGAACTCTATCCCAGCTTCCCTCTGCAGACTTGGACACTTTAAAACAATAAAATCTGAATCCTCATTTCCCATAATCCCTGCATTATCTCCTCAAGTCTTCAGGTCTAAGCTTAAATCCCTCCTTTTCTAAAATAATTCCCTCCATAGCTGTAACAACCTAGCCTCACTGCCCTTTGGATGTTGACTATTGCCTGACTGATCATACATCTTTCCCATAGCTAATTTAAGAAAGGCTGAGCTCCTAAGAATAAGCATCTACTGTTGTGCTGCTTTCCGAAGCGCTATAGAAACCCACAAGATTTTACTTACTTACTTATTAGCTTGTTTCATCATTGAAATGCACTATTTTTCCATAGAATGTGCCTATTTGGGAGCAGGACAATTCACCTTGTTAGATGATAGACTCGTGTCATGACATAACTACCATATATACTCACAGATAAGTTGAGAAATTTGTGTCGTAAAATTCACTTAAAAATACCAAGTTGGCTTATCTGTGAGTCGATGCAATTTTCCAAAAAAATTTTGTAAAGAAACACATTGCCTGATGCATACAGTGTTAATCATGTTGTGTCTATTTAAAGACGCATCAGTCAAAAGGGGTAGGCGTCTGGCGCCTCCTTTCTCAACTGGGCTGGACCACTCAGGTTGCTTTTGAAAAATCGTGCTTTGACCCAATTTCACATCCACCAGCCTAGATCTCTAAGCAGCAAGCACGTCGTGCAATGCATTGTGGTCTAATAATAATAATAATAATAATAATAATAATAAGCAGTCCATCGAAATCGATGATGACGTATCGCCTGTGAGTCCATGTATGAACTATGTCTAGAGATTGTTAGCAATCATAAGTGGGTACACTTATGGCTATTTAGTCCAATTTTTGCTGCACATGCTTTTCCACAGTGGTTACATATGTAATCTGTTGTAGAGGCGGAGTCTAACTGTGCGCGGTCCTTCCGTTCCTGATGCTTTCTATCTATTTCAACTATCTGATTGGCCTCCATAATCATCACACCATCGTTGATGACGTTGCGCCAGTGAGTGCGATTGGAGGCCTCCTCTTCCCACTTGTTTATGTTGATTTTGCATTTCTGCATGGTTGCCTTTATCTGGTCCTTGTATCACTTGTACTGACCACCGTGTGTCGTATGGCCATGAACAAGCTCACCATGCATAATAATTTTTGGTAAACGAACATCCTCAATCTGAGAAACGTGTCCAGTCCATCTCAATCATATCCTCGACAATGTTGCTTCCACACTCATGCAGTTCGCTCTTTCAGCTCCTCAGTGCTTGGCACTTTGTCTTGTCACTTTATAGATAGGATGGATCGTAGGCAGCAATTGTGAAAGGCCTCAAAGGCTCTGATATGGCATCGATAGAAAGTCCAGCATCCGCTACCATGTAGTAGAACGCTCATCACTGAGGCTTTGTAAACAGAGGTCTTTGTGCATAGCTCAATGCCACGAACTTTCCACAGTCGTTGTCATAGGCGACCGAAGCTAGTGGCCACTTTCTGGAGTCTTGCCTCAATCTCATCATCCAGGAGGCCATGTTCATTCAGTGTTGAGCCGAGGTACACAAACTTTTTCACTTGTTTAATTTTCGTTCCATCAATCGATATCCTCACCTGAACAGAGGGAGTTCAAGGGGGCGGTTGATAGGGAACTTCGGTTTTAGATAAGTTGATTGTGAGACTGAAATTTTCCGCCACATTTGCAAATCTGGAAGATAATTCCTGAAGATCGTCCTTACTGCATGCAAAAAATGCGCAATCATCAGCGTACAGTGAGTCTTGTATCAATTCCTTTAGGACTTTAGTTTTTGCTTTAAGTCTGCCGAGATTAAACAATTTTCCATCGGTGCGAAAATGAACGTATATGCCCACTGTTGAACCTTCTTGAATGATAGCAGCATAAAAAAGAACGAACAGAAGTGGAGCAAGGACACATCCTTGCAGGAGGCCGTTTTCGATCTCAAAAGCTCCTGACAGGAAGCCAGCTGAGAAGATGTGCCCAGCCATTCCATCCCATCACAGAGCTGCTTAACTACTGCTACAAAACCGGAAGGGCAGCCAAGTTTGTGCATCATTGACCATATGGCTGATCTGTTTACAGTGTCAAACGCCTTCCTGATATCAAAGAAAATTGTGTACAGGGGGAGATTTTGTTTGCAGCATTTTTCATTGTAGACATATGAATCATGATGCCCAGTCACCCAATGTCCTCGGCCGCGGCCATGTTGCACGTTGCACTAGGAGTCATAGCTTTGACGATCTGTGATTGGAAACTAAAGACTCTTGCGTTCTGGCATTCCTCAATCTCTATGCACACTAAAATTGGCATATACAGTATACAAGCAGCTTTTCTAACATATCTCTTAAGCCATAGACGTAAACTTCTATTAGGTCACAAGGCTTGAGCTTCTCCAACTTTTAGAGAGGTCACCATTGGGGGAAGGCATAAGGGTTGGGCAGCAGACCAAGCATTTGAACTCTGTGGACAACAAATACCTCAAGCCAATGACCTATGGCCTGTAAACAGCTTGGAGATGTTGGGTTGAGGATAGAGCGGCCGTCTGTTAACTCAATTTCAGTGTAGACAAGGCATAATTAGACAATTCAAGAAATCTGTAAGCTTCTGTGAGAACGACCTGTCTGCTACTACCGCTAGGATGTACAGCAGTCCGGACTGCAAGGCTGGTTCTTGTGGACCGCTGCAGCTCTTTGAACATGTGACTTATGTATTTCCATCATAGAACTGTTCTAGCATTATTACAGCCTTTGGTCACTCAGTAATAAATCATGATTAAATCTTTAAAATATGCACCAGAGCTCGCATTCTATTTATAATATTGCTCAAAATTTCTGTGACTGGGGCTCTGCCCCAGACCCCACTACAGGAACTAATGACCTTGAAAACATTTTTCAGGTTGGAGGTGCCATTATCCTGTCATAAATTCTAAAAATCTATTATTTGCTCTATAGTTTTCTCATTTTTGTCTGATGCTTTGTCTCACTTATAGCAGTTTATTAAGAGTGCCTGTATTTACTCGTAGTTACCTATAACGCCATGGTAGGCATAGGAATAATAAGACTTCACTTATAACTAGTGGACCCTCACGAACAATGCAAGACGGAATATGGACCGACTTCAAAAATGTTTGAGTACGTCTGATGTATGGTAAGGATTTGATTAATTATTGATTGAATTTTAATGCAGAAATTCTTTCATTGACCAAGAAAGTAATAAAAACCAGAAGGAAAGACTAATAATCCAACAAGATACAAATCACAATAGAATGCCACCTAGTGGCTAAACACCACTAATATAAGTAATAATATAAGTATAAGTAAGAACTCCTACTACCAACTCACGGACCTTTAACATCATCTTCCGTTTCCTCGCTGACGTGTCAATGTTGCTGTTTTCTTGTGAAGGACCGTTTCTTAACCTTTTAAAGGGGGAATTAAACTTTTAAAGTCATCCCCCGACGGGGGAATTAATTTTTGGAAAAGGCGTTCGTATGAAAACGTGAACATATACGTTATAAACTTACTGTATTTCAGGCTATATAGAAGCTAGAAAGATGCGGTTTGCACCGTTGTTGAACATTTTTATTGCTCTTTCTATCCATCCGTGCAAAAAGAAAAAAGTTGGGGGTAGGGACCACTCTACACCCCAAAATCGGACCCCTCCCCAACATTTTGTTCAAATTTTGATCAAAGGTCAATAGCAAAACATCTTCAGCGGTAAACCTCCAAATGTGAGTGATAGAGTTCTAGAGGAGTGTAATTGGAACAGAATGGTGCAAAAATTTTGAAGATCGGACCATATTTGGGGTAATTATGAAGTTTCATACCCAAGTGTCAATTGCTGGTTGAAATGACAATTACGCGAATGGATTTTCAATGTGAAAAACCGAACAACTCAGTATATTTAAGGCTATATAGAAGCTAGAAAGATGCAGTTTCCACCATTGTTGAGCATTTTTATTGGTCTTTCGAACTATCCGTGCAAAAAAAATTGGGGGGTAGGGTCCCCTCTACACTCCAAAATCGGACCATGTCCGATAAAAAATTTTCAAAGCTCAATAAAAAAAATTTTCAGTGGTGACCCCCAGCTGTGAGCGAGAAAGTTGTAGGGATGTGTAATTGGAACAGAATAGTGCAAAAAGTGTGAAGATCGGACCATATTTGGCATAGTTATGGCCTTTCTAGCCTCCGGCTGAAGATTTTTCCTATACATTTTCCAGCCTTGGTTATTACACAGCCAATATCTCTTGCATATATAGTCAGCATTATCGAAAACGGTGCTGCCGCCTATCGAATGGATGTGAGCTAACTCGGTTGCCACGTTGGATTTTTGAAAATCGTGCAGGTCCGCAGTACACAGTCGCTTATATAGCGCACCGTTTTAAAACGGCTAACGCCGTTTCGTTATGGTTTTCCGCCGCCGTCTTTAAACGGCTAACCCTTGCAAAAGGTTAAGGACTCGGCACCGGATTTCGTCTTTCATCAGAGTGGATTTTCGACATCGCTGCCTTCTGACCTTCATTGACATGTCAGCACTGTCAAAGCGCTTTTGATTTTGGCTTTTTACTATGTTACAGCACTATATAAATTGTCCTGGATAATAATAATAATAATAATATAAGTAAGATAATAAGTACAAGCAACTTCTAAGGTGCCAGCTTGCAACAACCTACACCAATTCATTTACAAATGTAGGGGAATCACCATGCAGGCAAAATATCTAGCAATGTCTAGTATTGATAAAACGGCTATTTGCATATAGTTTAAAATATAATTTGGCCATATTAATTTTATAGGTTCAATTGAATTTAGCTGTTGTTACATTTTAACTTTAAATTTAGGTACTCTAATACATTTCTAATGAATATCTGAGAACATTGGATGGCTGGATCTTTCTATCTCTTGACCCTTATTAAACTGCCTTATTTTCACATAAACTAGGTAGCTATCCATTATTGACTCCACGATTGAGTACTTTGATCATGTTGTCTTTTGTGTTTAATCTGGTTTGATTTTGAAATAAAATCCTTATTATGATGTTAACCTTTTTACCGGGGATTAAATTTTTAGACGCCGTCACCGTACTGGGAAATTATTTTTTGGAGAAACGTTCTTCAAAAATGAAAACTGTAATTTTTTGAATTTACGATATCTCAGGCTATATGAGAGCTAAGAAGATGAGGTATACGCCATTGTTTAGCCTTTTTACTCCTCTTTCTAACCATCCATGCCAAACAAAAACATTTGGGGTAGGGTCCACTTTACAGGCTAAAATATCACCCCTCCCCAAAAAATTTTTCAAAGCTCTGTAGCGAAAATTTTTCGGTGGTAACCCCAATCGGGTGAGCAGCAAAGTTTTAGGGGGATGTCAGTGGAACAAAATAAACCAATAAGTTTGAAAATCGGTCCACATTTGGTGGAGATACATCAAGTATAACCCAGCAAGTCCTTTTATTCAAGCGATTTCCTACAAGCGCAGGCCAAGGTTTGACATTTCGGTCCAAAGACAATATATATACATATATATATATATATATATCCTAGTGTAATAGAGCTGAATTACCTATAAACAGGTGTCATCTAGCGAATAGATAGATACTAAAGCGATTTATAGCATAAGACGAGTCTCTCTCGTTGCGCACAATACAGGAACGGCTATGAAACTGACATGACGAGTTGTGTTCGTCACGCATGACTTAGTAAAGACAGCGGTTGACGAGCTGCGTTCATCACGCACGGTAGAAGGGTTAATTGAAAAGACAATTACATTGTTGTTCCACATATTGAATTGTCTCAGATGCAATTGATGTTATTTGGTTCCTTGTACTTTAATGTCCAATTCACAATGCTTAATACTCTGGCTAACTTTCAATGACTGTGGTCCTGGCCATAAGTCTTTCATACTATAAAGCACGATCAGTCATTGGTGCAACTCTTTGTTTTGAATTTATATTTCCTTGCTAAAAGATTGTCTGTGAAGACCTTTACTTACTGCTGGATGAAAATGTTGCTTTCAAAAGATACTGGGCAAAATTTATATTAAATGGTCTTGTACCCTGATGCAGTTAGACTTATGGTCTGTCTGCAAATATATTAGATGATAACTGAAATTAAACATGCCTGGCAGCTTGGAAATGGTTAAGTTTTGTGCTGCACTGAAAGAAGTTAAATGCTCATTCATGCTTGCTGCCCCATCATTGTGAAATTCTCTTTCAAGGAACTGGAGAAAAGAAGTCTTCATTACTAACCTCTGAAAGAAGCTGAGAGCATTTTTTCTTATGAAACTTTACACATATGTACAGTGTGCATTTGTGAGACTTTTCCTGATATAGCATATATTAATGATCTTTTAGTAGTTTTATGTAGTTTTATTTTATATGTACGATTAACTCTTTTCATAATTGTGCAGGTAGCTGATGAGCGACACAAAGATCACATAGGCAGACTTAACCAGATAATTCAAGATTTGCAGCAGACGCTGGTGGATAAGGAACATGAGTGGACGATGAACAGGGAAGCAGTGCAACCTAAGGAATTGCAAGCTCTGCAAAAGAGAAATCCACTATGCCCAGCAGCTCTTGAGTCTTCAAGTAAAGCCAGCACCATACAGGTTAGTTTGTTTTGTGTCATGATTTTTCATCTTAATGGGAATTGCTTTATTATTGCTATTTTTCACATATACAACCTCTATTTAACTAACATTTTTTATTTAGCTTGTAAGGAGCCATTTTCACTGAATTAAGCATTTTTATATTTGTTCTTATTATATGAACTACACATACTGTATTTTTGTGCATATAAGATGCAGGTTATATGATTTTTTACTCAATTAGCCCCTTGGTGCATCTTATACTCGTGGGCGTCTTATCTAAAAAAATTTGGAACACAAAGAACTGGCATCTATGTCATCATCAATAAACAAATCCAAGACTGCAAGTAGATGCAGGTAGAAACGGTGGAGGGAAATCCTTCCGATTCAAGGCAATCTCTCTGCCCGTCTCTCTCACTCTCCGCCGGCAGTGACATTTAAGTGAATGAGGATTGTGATTAATCAGGATTCTGAATAGATTTCATAATAGACAGTTAAGCAACTTATGTGTAGACATTATATGACAGCCGACGACGGTTGGGCCCTTCCAATTCAAGGCGATCTCTCGCCTACCCTCCCTCCTCTCTCCATCCTCTCTCTCTCCTATCTCTCGCTCTCCATGGGAAACCACATTCAGGTAAGATAGGATTGTAATTAACCAGGTAACTGAATAGAGACTCAGTATTTGACTCTGTTGGTGCGCCTTATATATGGGAGCGTCGTATACATAATTTTTAAAACACAAATCATCAAAACTCGCGTCTTATAATCGGGTGCATCTTATACTTGGGTGCGTCTTATATGCACAAAAATACGGCATACAGTGTTTCATTAAATCAGGGCCCTTTTATATTTTGGTTATAACTTTTCCAGAAGAAGTCCAATTTTAATGAAAATTATATCTTGTGTTTGCTAGAAAATTTGGTCTTATGGGATATGATTCTCATTTACATATTTTAAAAATATTTTTTATACAGCATACAGTAATACTCAGTGCTAAAAAAAGTGATTGGCTATTAAATATTGACTATCCGAATTGTCACGCAGTGATTGGCTGTGGGATTTGATACTTCAATTGGTTGAGAAAGACATAGGTTAATTGGATGATTTCGAATACAGTATTGTGCAGAATCCGACCCTAGTGCTTCCAGGTATAATAATCAAGTGGAGAGTGCATGAAAGAGACAAACTGATTGCGGAAATGGGTGCAGAATTGAATTTCCAGCAAACTGGTATATAAGGTACTTTCCCGTTATCCGGACCCCAGTGAAGAGATCAGACATGGGTCAATTACGTTTTAAGAAATTACAATTATATTACAATTATATGGATTTTTTGTCAATTACAATTACAATTACAGCCAATTACATTGAGATCAATTACAATTACAAACGTGTCAATTACAATTACAATTACTTTTCATTCCTCTTTCTGCTTCTTTTAATAAACTTAAGTGTCTAAAATATTTAACATAAATTAGTTCAACAAAGTCATATGCTACGGCCTATTTAAAAAAAACCATAACAAAAAGTTTCACAAACCTGCAAATGAGTCAACAATTTCGAAGCAGCCTTTTTCGAGCGTGACACTAATTCACCACACAACCGGCACTTCACTTTAACATTTGCATTGGAAACAGCATTATTAAAGTCATCAGACTTTTCAAAATAATTCCATGTTACTCCTTCTTTATTTACGCTCATCTTTACTGGCATTAAACTTTTATTCACAAAAAAGCGCAGCTGCAGAACACAGGACGTAGACAAATGATAACCTGGTTCCCTTCCAATTTGAAAGGCAGTAAAAAGTAAATAAGTAAATTTTTGCATGGCAACTGACTAGAGCAGTGAGTCCATTTACCAATAACCGTTGTGCTTTGACAATTCACTAACCATCCAATGTATTCACTGCCATACATTCATAGACTGACAAGACTTGGGCTCATACGTGCTAATACGTTATTAGAACTTATAAAACTCACATTCCTGTAATTGCAATAGCTCAATTACAATAGCTCAATTACAATTACAATTACACACATGACAATTACAAATACAATTACATGTAATTGAACTCCCACAGATCAATTACAATTACATTGGCCAAATTTAATTAATTACAATTGAATTACAATTATAATTGTAATTGACCCATGTCTGGAAGAGATACTAAGAAATGCTTAGGGTTAGGGTGGCGGTTAGGGTTAGGGTTAGTGTTATGGTTAGGCTAAAACTCTAGAACTCACCCTAACCCTCACCCTAACCCTAACCCTAATATCTCTTCACTGGGGTCCAGATAACGGGAAAGTACCGTATATAATAATATGGAATTATGACGTAGGATTGAAAGGACAAGTCAAGAAAAGGACGTAAATAGCTTTTTCAGGTGGGTGATGCGAGACTTATGAGCAACACTGCAATATAGTTGCACTTACAAAATATAGCACATAACACACTTTACGGCCTTTACTTTGGTGATTTTGGCGTCAAAGTAAATGGCCAGTAATATCTGAACTTAATGCTTATGAGAGATCTACCCAACTCAGACTACTTCACTTCCGAGCAGGATAGGGCCCGGCACATCAGACTAGCAATATCATCAAATTCCTGCTACATTTTGTAACTTTGAATTATCTTTTGGTTCATTCTGTAATTATAACATGGCTAAGTAACTGATGAAGAAGATTCCTTGCATTACATTTACTGGTATAAGAGTACCATAAAGCCAGGTTTTTTGCTGTGTTATGATACAGTGTATTGTAGCAGTTGTCAGTAGTAAGCTAAGGCTTTATAACTTATATTTGCTAGAGTTTACATATTATGAAGTTTTTAAATTAGGAGATTTCACCTGCTGCCCCGATGTCCTTGGCTGATGCAGATCTTCTTAGAAAGAAGGTCGTTGAACTGGAGTTAGAGTTACAAGAACTCAAGCAGAAACACAGGTATTTTATTTCTCCTAATTTTTAAGGTTTCTTATTATCTGAAATATTTTCATTTCTTAAATTTCATTTAGTACACTCACATATCAGACAGTGTCATGATTTGTGAGATGTCAGCCGTATCCAGAACGTTTTATAACTACTGCTACCAGACTGAAATCATGGTCTTTGATTTCTGTTGGTAGACTCGTTAGTCATGAGGTTTGAGTAAATATAAATGAATGGAAATATGGATATGTGCTGACTGTGCTATTTATAGATGAAATATTTAATAGATACACTATTATCCCCAGTGTCCAAAACGTCCCATCTTTCTGCTTTCTTCAAAGAACCTATCTCCAGCTATGACCCAACCAATGAGTGACAATTTGGTAGGGCTGTGGAAATGTGGTTCTATAGGAGAATGCTAAAAGTACTGTGGACGGATAAAAGAACCAATAGAGACATTTTACAGATGACGAAAGAGGAACAAACACTGATGGCTAACATCAAGCTAGGACAGTCCTCAAGACGCTGGTCGTAGCTCTAGTCCTCACCAGACTAGACTATGGAAATGCCGTCCTCGCTGGATCACCTGCCTCTCTACTCTGCAAGCTGCAGTCAGTCCTGAATGGGGCTGCTCGCCTAATTCATCGGTCTGCGCGTTGCGAGCACGTCACTCCGCTACTTATTGATCTGCACTGGCTGTCCGTGCCAGAGCGCATTAAGTTTAAACTATCAAGTCTCGTTTATCGTTGCCTGCACGGAACAGGACCGAACTATCTGGCGACTGAGTTGCGCAGCGTCTCGGATCTCGAAGGCCGTAGAAGACTGAGATCCTCCACTACGGCTGAACTGATTGTCCCTAGGACGCATCTCGTCACTGTTGGTGATCGAGCTTTTCCGGTAGCTGCTGCGCGCGCTTGGAACTCGCTTCCCACTGACATCCAGAAGTCTCCGTCACTCGACACATTCAAGAAACGCCTCAAGTCCTGGCTATTCAGAACTAGTTACTGTATTTAGTTATTTAGTTATGTAATGTGTTTGCGCAGTCTGTCGACTAGTCACCACATTAATCTTGACTTTACTTACTTACTTACTTTACAGATGAAATTTTTGGGGCACTTGATGAGGAAAGAAGGACTCGAGAACTTGGCAGTTACAGGCATGGTGTAGGGTAAAAGATAAAGAGGAAAACAAAGATCAAAATACATGGACAAAGTAAAAGAGGGACTGGAGATAGACAGCAACATCGTACTTCTGAGGAATACCAGAGATCGCGAAAAGTGGAAGTCCATGGTCGCCGACGCAGCAATGCATGGCACCTGAGAAGAAAAAGAACAATACTTTAGAAAGCTATTTGTATGACTATTTATATGGTCAGAGAGCAAGTGTGTTTTGCTTGCAGATAAATTTGTCAGCAGTAATCTTATTTATTGGAATGGCTAAACAAAAGCAATCTTCTGTTATGGATTATTTTGGTAGAATATGCTTTAAATATCTATTTTGCAATAACAGTCAGGTAGAACCACAGACCTGTTATTATTATTATTAAAAGTTAAGATTTATGTGGTAACTTATCCGATAGTGGACTGCGTGAACACTTTACATTGTTAGATATTAACTTGATACATGTAGCTGGTCTGGAAAAACCATGTCTTCAGGTGCTTCTTGAATGTATCGAGTGATGACAAGTTTTTTATAGTAGAAGACGGACTATTCCAGGTCTTCGCAGCAGTAACTGGGAAGGTACAATCACCTACCAAGGTGAGGTGTGTACGTGGGACGTGTAGCGTCTTAGAAGAGGCTGACCTCAAGCGCTGTCGGCCCTCGAGATCTGCTGTCCGCTGCAGTTCAGCCTTAAGATATGTCGGGCCTATACCGTGTAAGGCATTGAAAAACCAGCAACGCCAGTTTGTATTTTATGCACTCAGGAACTGAGAGCCAATGTAGGTTCATCAGTAATGGTGTAATGTGTTCGTGCTATCTAGTCCTATGGAGAAGGCATGCAGCAGCATGCGGTACTTTCTAGAGTCGATTAAAGAGATACTTCTTAGACCCCGCCAGAGTGGCATTTCCATAATTTAGTTTTGTGATCACGATGGCGCGAATCAAGGTCTTGAGAGCAGTGACGGAGACATGTCTCCGTATACTGCGTATCGTCCGTGATACAGTGAAGCAACCTGCAATGGTATAGATCACATGATGTTCCATCGTAGCAGCGCTGTTAAAATAGATGCCGAGATTCTGAACATAAATGCCTGGCTGAAGGTCAAGGTCATTTATCCGGAATTGAGTGGTAGGAAGCAGGTTCTACTGTCTCTCAGTAGCGACCCATAGGATTTCCGTTTTCGCGGCATTGAGCTGAAGTTGATGGGACCTAAGCCAGATCGTCATCTTGGCAATGCAGTTCAATATTTGTTGCTGCAGTTGTTGAATAAAGGAAGGTTGACAACTCCCATAAATCTGAGTGTTGTTGGCATAAAGATGCATGCACAGCCACATGTAGAGCGAAGAGGATGGGTCCTAAGCCTTGAGGGACCCCACAATTGGCGATATATTGCTCTGTTTTTGAGTTGGCGCAGCGTACTGAGTTGGTTCGTTGGTCGGGATAGGATGAGAACCATTGGTGTACAGTATTGCAAACTCCATACGTTACTGCAGTGGTTCCCAAACTTTTTCGGTCGGCGTACCCCTTCAGACATTTTTCAAAAATCCGTGTACCCCTAATTTTCAAAGTAAATTTAAGGAAGCACACTTTCGATTTTTAAAAGCATAAACATGGTATCTGAATCATGAAATTTAATAATGTCTTCAAACCTACATGTAATCGGACTGCATTAGCCATAATCATTAACTAGTTACTAGACCTTCTAGGTTTTATTAAAGCTTATTAGGATAAAAATATCGTACTTGTAGCATTCAAAGTTAAACTTGCATAACCTATCGGTCAAATGAAAACAATAAAATGAATCAATGAGATGGATGAGGTTGCATCTCATCAGCCAGTTTCGAGAATCTTGGCTGCGTCTTTGACAGAGCGCAGCGCAGATCGTCCTCAACGTGAAGTCTGTTTCTTTGTTTTGATTTTAATAGCAGTAAATGTGAAAAGGCAGACTCGCATAAATACGTAGATGGGAATGGGAGCAGCGTCCGAACCGCTATGGAAGACGTCTTAGGATAGGAACAAATCAGGTGGCACCAGAAATTAATGACATCCAATCTATGGAACAGATCTTTAGCGCTACTATCGTTTACCAAATTGATCAATTCCTCTGGAACTGACTCAATGGAAGTTGCAAATGGATTGCGAACCAGTCCAAAATTATCTGTGCGAACATCAGCGAAGTAGTGCGTGAATTCTTCAGTAAGCATATGCAAGTGTTTCTTGATATCAGGTATAATCTTGTCTGCAATAGCCATATGGTTGGTACCAGTAATTAACTCATGAAGAGATTGGAACATGTCCAACGTGTCCCCTGTCTAATATTTGTGCACCACAATTCCATTTTCATACATAATGCACTGACTTTGTCGATGAAGTCCATGACTGTGGATTCCTTGCCTTGTAATGACAAGTTTAACGTGTTTAGTCTGGAGAAACTATCCACAAGGTAGGCCAGACTGGCAATCCATATGTCGTCACTAAAAAGAGCTCATAGTTCAACTTTCTTTTCTCTAATGAGGAATTCTTGTATCTCACAACGTAAAAGGAAAACACGCTGGACGGTGTTGCATCGCGAGAGCCAACGGACCTCAGTATGGAAGAGTAGGGTTTCACAGGTGGAGTCCATATCCTTTAATACCAGTAATAATAAATCTATGTGATCCACACAGGGCGAGTTTTGAATTTGCCGCGCTGACCAAGGAAGAGTCCAATGCCACAAGGTGATAGGACAGGTTAAACTTTAAACTTATAGCGAGGGGTGACGGGTTAGAGGAGTCCAAAAGGTCTACATCTGTCACTGCAGTTTGAGAAAATCAAATCCAATCACAAATTTTTAGAACTTTTGCAAATATTGTGAAATTTGTTACTATCAAACTTCAGTGCATAAGAATTCCACTGACTTTCCACTTTCCGCCGCGTACCCCCTAGGGAGTCCATTTTGTACCCCTGGGGGTACGTGTACCACCGTTTGGGAACAACTGCGTTACTGAGTAATCATTCAATTTCTTGACTTGATACTAAATTTAGGACAAAATAATATTAACAACGTCAGATACATGTTCTAAAAGTTTTCGTACATTTTCATTTTCTTGTGTAGTTTGATTACAGCAGATAACTTGTAATTATTCAATGCATATAGCTGATTCAGGATGTCAGATCCATGAACTATATTTCATGTATGTTACTTATAACTGATAATGTTTATATACAGTAAGGAGGTATGCCAGCTTACCCACCGTTTAGAACGATACGAACTGTGTCCTTTGTCTCCACTAATACCTGGAATAGATCATAAAGCTTCTCTTGTTGCCCTTGGAGGAGATGATGTCTTCCAGCTCTTGGAGCTGCAGAACTCAAATCTAGAGGTATGAAATATGAGTCATAAATTATTTTTTGCAATTTTCATATGTAATTTAATGTAAGTAATGTAATGTTGCATTTGTATAGCGCCTCTTCTATTTCTACTCAGAGGCTCTCCTGGCATTGGAGTCGCAGGGTAAAGTAGTGAGACTAGCTTTTGCTTTGAGTAGAGTGAGGGAGTAAGAAGTGATTCCCGAATGGATGGGTTCAAGGCATTCCAGAGAGAGGGTCCAGTCACTGCAAAAGCTCAACGCTGAGTAAGAGCAGTGCTTGATCTGGGGGCATACTGTATGTACTCGCGATAAAGTCGATCCGAGTATAAGTCGACCCCTAAATTTTTTGGGTTTGAAAGTTTCTAAAATCATTGACCCGGGTATAAGTCAAAGTGACGTCACCGCCGTGCACCCTCTTGAGGTGATTGTGAGAGTCAGAACAATGGCGGACACGAGATGGGCGTGCAGCGCTATTGTTTTGATTTAAAAACTGCGTTTTAGCTTTGAACTATCGAGAAACTGAACGATTTTTACATTCACAGATTGATTCCTGCTGATTAAGAACACTTTAAACTTGCTATTCACTCATTGTTGACAATATGAAAAATTTAATTTAAAAAGTATTAATATTTATGTAGTGCCAATATATGACAATTAATATTTATGTGGCACCTATAAATTACAAATCTTAAAATTGCTGATGCTAACTTTAAATTATTTTGATGCCGTAGCATATGTTGAAAGTGATTAATTACACAAAGTTTTAGCGCAATTGATTATTTTCGACATCTTCTGTGTGAAAACTTTGTCCGACAGTTGGTGCCTCGCGTATAAGTCGAGGTCAGGATATAAGGCCTGTGAATTAGCCTTAAATTGCTCGACTTTATCACGAGTATATACGGTAATTGTTCGACTTTATCGCGAGTATTATTATTATTATTATTATTATTATTAAATTTAAGATTACTCTGGTAACTAATCCATAAAGACTACATGAACACATTACAATGTCAAAACAGAATCATAACTAGTTCGAAATAGCCAGGTCTTTAAGCGCTTCTTAAACGCATCTAGTGATGGTGAGAGTTGAATGGCCAGTGGTAAACCATTCCAAACCCATGGTGCTGCCACGGGAAATGCGTGATCACCCACGGTGTAAAGACGCATTCGCGGGACGAGTAGCGCTGCAGTGGAGGCCGATCTCAGACGTTCTCGACCATCGAGATCGGAGACACGATGCAGTTCTGTCTGTATATACGGTAAACATTCTTCTGATCAGTGGAGTGGAGCAGGCGATGTGCAGTGGAAGAGGGTGATTTGAAAAGCTCAGTAATGTAAGACGGTGCCTGACCTCGAAGTGCTGCAGAAACAATAATTACTTGTTTGAATTTAATGTGGTCAGAAATTGGAAGCCAATGTAGGGTGTTAAGCATAAAATCTGAGATGCTAGAGTAGCGAGGAGCTTTAGCCACAAGATGAGCCGCAGCATTTAGGACAGATTGCAGAATGGAGAGCAGGCTCTTGGGCAAAATAGGTCAAAAAGCGCGACAAAATAGCGCAGACGTAATTGTGCGATAGGAACGGAGCGACATGATTGATTGATATGAAGAGACCTTATTTAATTCTACATTATTGATTAATATGAAGAGACATTTTTAGCAGTTTAGTATATGCTTCTACATCTTTGATTAGCTTTGTAGTTGTATTAATTTAATAAACATGTTAAATTGAAAGCTGTGTTCTCTATCGTTTCTTGCTTCGGCTATATGTTATGTGAAGGATATTCAGTATCGTTTTTCCTATCGACTAACTACTCGGCTATGACTTGTTAAAGATAATCAGTATCGTTGTGTAATTTGAGCTGGGGGAAAGGGGGTTTGTGGACTGAAATTCAAAAGAGGGCAGAGACTGCATTAGGGCTGTGCCGAGTAACGCGAGTACTCGACTCCAAATTGGAGTCGAGTAATTTTTTGGGAGTCGAGTACTCGCATAGAATAACTAAATAAGGAATAAAATAATAGATAAATAAAGAATAATCAAAGAATTTCATTAAAATTTTGCCTACCATTAGGCCTATTACCGGCAAAATAGTTTCTGTTCTGTAACTTCTGTTATACTACGCTTGAATACGCTTGAATACCCGAAAAATTGATATGTAACTGTATCTAGCGTTCTGCTTTGGTTAAATGAGGGCCATGACGCAAAAATCATGTATTTCTGTTTTTACGCGAGTACTCGCTAAGCTACTCGACTCCTACTCGACTCCTAAACTACTCGGTTAGCGCAGCCCTAGACTGCATGTACCTGCTTTGCGAGTTTGTGATGGTTGCAAAGTTAGGTGAGGGGTTCAAACCCCCCCCCGCTCCGGCAATCCCCGCACTTGTATTTCCTATTAACCAAATAATATAATTGTTTTGGTGTTTTATGAATTTTAATAAACATGTTAAATTGAAAATTGTGCTCTCTATCGTTTCTTGCTTCGTGCTATTTTGCGCTATTTTGTCTCCGCGATTTTGTCGTCCGCGATTTTGTCTGGACACCGTTTTTTCTTATCAGTATCTGTGTGGTAGCAATTCCCTCTGTTTATTCTTTGAGAAATGCTTAATGAAATACATAACAAATGTATAACAAGTATAACAGAATAATTGATGCACATAAATTATTAGAGTTCAATTTAGATTAGATTGCTTGTCTAGATAATTTTCTTGTGTGTATGTGTTTGTGTGTATGTGTTTGTGTGTGTGTGTGTGTGTGTATGAGAGAGAGGAGGGGGGAGGGAGAGGGAGAGAAGACACCATTAAAAATGTTAAAATAAATGTTGTGTGTGAGGGGAGGTAGGGAAGAGGGAGGGTGAGGGAGGACACCATTAAAAAATTTTAAATAAATGTTATGTTCTTAAATTTAGGCTGAAGTGAATCGGCATTTGACTGAAATTGCAAGACTTAGAGAGAGAGAGAGAAAACTTTTACATGAGGTTAGTTACGATAAGTTGAATTTTCTTATAATTGATAGATTGATCTTGTGTATCTTCTTTGTGATATGTGATGTATATTTAATATGTCATGTGTGTTATTTACTTCCATCACTGTATATGAGCAAGGATCTTCAATTCTATGAAGTCAGTTATTGTACAGTGATGATTATATTCATTTGCATCAGTGAGGCCTCTGCCTTGTCTTGCCCTATCTTCAACCATTCTTGTTCCAATATTTGGTTACATCTTAGACCACTCTTCTCCATTCAATTCTTTCATTTCCCATAACTGTACTTTTGTTCCAACTTCCTCTAATACCCACCCATTTCTTTTCTTTTGTGTCCATTTAATTCCTAAGGCCTTTCTCAGCCATTTCACTTCAAATGCTTTGGTGCTTCTTTCATCTTCTTCTTTGAATGTTAATGTTTCAAGAAGAGAAGAGATCTTGAATGTAATTGGAATAGAAAGAAGCTTGATGATAACTGTCAAAAAAGGCAGATCTCTTTCTTTGGACACATAATGAGGAAGGAATGTCTGAAGCATTTGGCAATAACCAGAAAAATGGAGGGAAGAAGAGCTAGAGGATGGCAGAGTAGACCTATGTAGACTGCCTACGAGAATGAATTGAGGGAGTAAAGAATAACATCAAATTAACAAGAGGATGTCAATATCGAACAAAGCAGAAATCCATGGTCGCTAATGTAGAAATACACAGCACCTAAAGAAGAAGTATGTTTCAAGTCTGAGGTCTCATATGCTGTGATTGGTCATACCACTGCTTTCCACAATCTTATTTTAGTGCTGATATTTATGTCACTAGTCGTGACTTTCCATATTCTCTTCAGAGAAGCACTGAGACAGGATCCTTTGGTTAATCTAGTTTTTGTTTAACTGAGACAATTCACTTAATCTGTAATTACTGAACCCGCTTATGTAAATCTTTTAACTTTTTCAATTCTGTCATTTCCAATGTCAATTTTGCAAGACATTCCTTCAAAGTTGTTAGCATTTTGTCTTGTCTACTGTATGTTACTGTATTATCTTGCACACCAAATGTTATATGCACCCTGAGTTTCTAGAGTTATCATAGTGTAAAAATCTTAAACCTTTTGTATTATATGCCTCTGAAATTTTCCCTGAGATTATAGCCTCCACACTGTATCACAGAACTTAGAACTTCCTTGTTACACTAAGTTAATGAGAGCAATTTTTCAGAAACCCTTTTTTGGCACCTTTTTACAATTTTATTCTGAATAAAAGAGCCAGTGACCATCATGAGGGCAGTGAGACAGACTACAGGCGATACAGGGGAACCCCGTTATAACACGGTCTTTGGGGTCCATAACTAGACCCGCGTTATAACGAGGTCCGCGGTATACTGAAATGGACCATATGCGGCGCTATATAAATTTTATTAGCCATCATGATCATAATGGAACAACCACGATTATCGAAAACCCTTGAAAACATCTTCTTTACGTATACGATCACAGAATAAATGTCGGTGCATTGTTCTATAAGGGTGGATTTGTTCAGAAATATGCAATTAGTTCACAAACGAAGTGTTTTGACAGCAGCAAATGGTCGCATGGCGCTTGTGCAGATGAAGCCTGGTCAATAGTACAGTAAGTAACAGTTTGTGGCGACTTACTTGATGAATATTAATAAGTAACATTGTACTTATGAATGTTCATTAATTAAGTCGCTAAAAACTGTTACTTATCAATATTCATTAAGTAAGTCTCCACAAACTGTTGCTCCGGTCGGGCGCTAATAAGCTTCGACAAAAATCAGTCATATTGCTTGATATATTCCACTCAGAGGCCGAATCGCAGCTTTCGCTCACGCCCTGAATTATTTAGGGTCATATTTCTGGGACTTTATCTTTGGATGGCTAGCAATTATCTAAAAATATGAGTTTTGAAAGCCTAATGGTAAGAATGGCGTCTCTGGTAGTTTCTGATAGCATGAGGCCACAACACCCGAAGATTAGTGCAGCCGCACAGATCGCGAAGCTAAGCTTATGCAGTATAGACAACACAAAAAGGGAATAAACAGTTGGTAATTTTGGATCATTCGTGTGATATCAATTTTCTTATACTGTAATTCAGCTTCTAAGTTGGGATCCAAGCCCGTGTCCGCGCTATAACCGAATCCGTGCTCAAATGGGGCGCACTCTAATGGGGGTCCCCTGTAGTATCTTTTCAAATCTTGTACTTTTAACTCATTGACTGTGGCACTCTTTCTTTGCCAGGTGCAGCAGTTGTAGACAAGCATTTTGCAGCGAATGTAGCATGCATAGACCAATATAGATGTACATCACATTTTAGAGGAATGTAGAAGGAATTCCTAAAATTAGTAAGGTGAGGTGAGTTAGCTGATTTAAAATAAGGGGTTAAATTCCTGAATTAGTCCTGGACAACAGATCTGGTCTTTTCCATTGAAATTGGCTAGTGGCTCTGCATAGAGTTGCTTTGTGATTCTGTGTACCGGTAATGGAGATCTAAAACCCCAGACAGCTGTGGTAGATTTTGAAGCAGGGTACCACACACAGTCCTGGATTTGAGAAGCAAACTTTGCAAATGTACAGTATCTTGTTTCTTGGCACCTACCCTGTTGGTGATGTATAATGCTTCTGAGGGGAGCTGATTTTGATACCGTTGCTGGCATGAGGTCCACGTAATGTTGTTCAGACAGCCGGTATCCGGACGTTTCATCTCAGGACGATTCAACATGGACGATTCATCTCAAGGACTATTCATCTTAGGACTATTCATCTCAGGGTTATTCATCTCGGATAAAGTTATAAGGGTTAGGGTTTGGTGATGAATCGTCCTGAGATGAATCGTCCTGAGATGAATCTTCCTGAATTCAGACAGCCGATAAAGATCTGACGCCTTGCTACAATAGAAACATGAGCTAAATGGGCAAGAAACTTTCTCTGGCCGTCCGCTGCTCATTAATAATTAATGAACTAATGGTCTGCTTGCAAAACCACGTGTTGCATTTGTTGCCACCTACTTTGTTGTGGATCAGAAAGGCATTGACAACTGTTATATCAATTAGTTGAAGCGCACTCTTAATGTACTACTTCACAAAGGTGTGTGATAGGAGATAAGTTGATCCATCCTGGACTCAAACCCGCAACCTCCTGCTCCATCACCCAACGTTGTTACCACTCTGCTAACTTTCCCCCCTGCATAAATAGTCATATTATATTCTATTTTCTCATTTTGTCACAAAATTCAATATATGCAAGTACTGGTAAATTTCTTGAATGCATGAATTTTTTCAGTGTCTTGTTATCAAAAGAAGCAAAAATAACAATGCTGGATTCTAAAAGCTTTTTTATATTGTCTTGTCAGCTGGAAGTGAAGTGTTCATTTTCTCATTCAGAAACCGTGTCTGCCTCAGCCGTTCTTGGTTCTCTTCTTATGGAGCCAACTGAAATGGAGGTTATTTATTTTAGTTTTTAAAAACTATGCTTAATGTAAAATAGTGCCATTTTTCTAAGTGTCATCTATTTATGGGAACAACTTTTATTGCTTTTGTTTGCTTGTAGAAACAAGTATACTGTGCATGTCCGTATTGCATTCCTGGTGTGCTTGTACATAATTCTCAAATTTTTGCAATTTTTGTGTGCTCATTGCATGCACTAGTTGTTTCACAAGTTGACTATTGCAGCAGTGTTATCAGTAGACAATGTACTAATTTTAGCAGAATTCAGATATAGACATGATATATGGTAGAATATGATCAGGTGAGTTAGTATTTGAAGATTCTGAAAGAATAAATTGCAAGCTGTGCTTACTTTGACCTCTAACCACATGCCACTGGAGGGGCTGTTCCCCTTATTTTGATTTAGACCAGAGGTATTCAAATAGCGACATGCTGGCCAGATCCGACCCATCAAGGGGTGTGAAATGGCCGCGAAGATACTGAAATGATAAATAACTTGTTATTGCCAGGAAATGGAAAGAACAAGAGCTCTCACAACATACATCTATATAAATAAAAATCATATGTGTTTGCTTGTTTGCAAATTTATCTAAAAACTCAGAAAGTTCTTGACAGATTTCTTTTAAAAAATTTAAAACCTTCCTTTTGAATAGGAGGGTGTTTTTGCGTTAAAATGCTTTTTTAGAAACAGCATTTATATTGATATCAGTTGAAACAAATTTGAAACGCTTGAAACCAGAGATCGGTAACTATTTAACTAATTAGTTACAAACTGAAAGTTTAATTAAATTTTTATTAGTTATCTTTCTAGTTTAATTAAATATAAATAGTTTAGTTAAAATGCAAGTTTAAAAAATAGTTTAACTGAAAAATTTTAGTTAATAACTAAAGTTTAACTAAAACTTTTTAGTTGGTGTCTCGAATTCTCAATGACAGTACCTTTTTATCTATTCTTTTTATCCTTTTTATCTATTCTTCTTATCTATTCTTTTTATCTATTTTTATGTAATTTTTCCAAACAAACTTGACAAACTTGTGTTCCTGCAGTGTAGACTAAGACTTAAATATTAAATTGTCAATGATTAATGAATTCAATGGTTCATTGACTGACCTGTTCTTGTTGCAAGCATCGTCTATATTTTCATTTTCATGAACACATACCTGATACCTGGGAAATACTGTAGTTGTAAAATTACCGTATTTTCACGCCAAATTGCCGCGGCTTATAGATGATTTTACAAGAAAAGGCCCTTTGATGCAGCCTATAATAGTAAGCGGCCTATACAAGAACATTTTTACAAATAGCAGGAGGCCTCTAACAAATAATTCTGCCAGTAATTATAAATCCAGCAATTCCATAACTGCTAAATTAGTGCATCATGAGGCTTGTAAAAATAATTTAAATTAGAAATAGAGTCAAAAGAAGTTTGTTTTACTTTATTACTAGCATTTTACCCGTGTTTTATGGTGAAGAAGTTTGTTTTACTTTATTGCTAGCATTTTACCCGTGTTTCATGGTGTTGCCATATACTTTTCTCAAACCCGCAATAGTTGATCGAGAAAGTAGCCCAAAGCCCACCCAAAGGTTGTTATTGGACTTAGGAGTCAATGAGTCATCCTGAGCCCTACAAACTTGTCTCAAAAGACTGTATGGGAAACAAGAGAGAGAGAGAGAGGGAGGAAGAGATATGGGCAAATGGAAAACATGAAGAAATCAAGGAGGGAGGGAAGAAGGGGAATGTCCTCGCAATAGCCAAGCGGTGATCTGGCGAAGCCAAGATTCGATGGCTCGGTGAGCGCTAGATGGACGCCATTTGTCTTCAATGAGAATAAAATGAACGCCGAAACAGTACACGTACACACATGCGCACGAACATACACACCAGGACTTGTGTGCAGATGTTTGAGCAGACGGGGAAACGAAATACACATGCACACATGGTCACACAGAGGTAGACGCATGAACAAGGAACCAGAACGAGAGACATAAAAGAACACATCAAAAGATATGAAAGCGAGGCTGCAGAGATGTGCAGACATGATCTCTCTCTCTCTCTCTCTCTCCCTCTCTCTCTCTCTCTGTCACATACACACTAAAGCACGATGCGAAAATCTTGGGATATGGATTTAAATTACCGTATTATCTTGGGTATAATACGCACTTTTTTTCCCAAAAAAAGCTAAAAAGTCTGGGTGCATATTATGCATAGGAATAAATTTTTTTCACTCTTCAGTCAAACGCAGAACCAACGCTATGGTACTTTCCCGTTATCCGGACCCCAGTGAAGTGTAATGGTTGTTCTGACAGGAACCTGACCCTAGCCTAGCCCTCACCATAACCCGCTAGAAATGGTACCAGAAGTGGGGCCATTTATTTGTGGCATTAGAGCAGAGAAGATTCGTTTAATATACTTTGCTAACATCATGGAAGGTTATTGACATGGTTTTTATACCGAAGAAGCTATTTGTAAATTTGCTACAAGTGGTACCAGAAGTGGGGTCATTTATTTGTGACATAAGAGCAGACGGAAAAAATAACAAAAAAAGAACAAACAAAATTAAAAATTAAAAAAAATTAAAAGAACAAAAAAATTAAAAGAACAAAAAAGAACAAAAATAATAAATAAAAAAGAACAAAAAATAAAAAAAAAAATTTTTTTAAGAACAAAAAATTTTTTTAAAACAAACAAACGAAGAAGTCTTGGAGAGGGTAGAAAAGAAGAAAAGCCTAATTAACACTATTCGTACAAGACAAAAGAAGTGGATAGGTCATGTTCTAAGAGAAGAATCAAACCTACTAAGAGAAGTACTAGAAGGAAAGATGAATGGGAAACCACAGGAAGGACGGCCAAGGACATCGATGCTGGAGTGGATGTTCGACACTACGGAAAAAAAAAACAAGTATTCAGCCCTGAAGATAAAAGCTCAAGATAGAAAGGAGTGGTGACGATGGAGTATGGAACCTGTCTTTGGACAGAGCACCTGAAGAAGAAGAAGATTAGAGCAGAGAAGATTCGTTTAATATAATTTGCTAACGTCGTGAAAGGTTATTAGCATGGTTTTTATACATAAGGAGAGGTGATTTGTAAATTCGCTACATATGGTACCAGAAGTGGGGAACTATTATTATATGGTTTTCAAAATTTCAGGTGCATATTATACATAGGTTTAAAGATTTTTGCATTATGATAAATTTCAAAACTCAGGGTACGTATTATACATGGCTGTGTATTATACCCGAGATACTACGGTAGCCCAAGAGAATAAGAGATGAGTGGGTGAGAAAAAGGAGAAAATCGAAAGATTTTTTATTATTACATGGCTGTTAACACACGTTAAGTAATTGAAAAGTGAAGACTTATAATTGTAGGACAATTAAGGGTAAACAAATTGTCCAAGGTCTCTACGCAGCGGCAGAGAGAGAGAGAGAGAGAGAGAGAGAGAGAGAGAGAGAGAGAGAGGCAGTTAGCCCAGTGCGTTCATGCTTTCACTGGACGACCCTTTTCTCACCCACCCACTTCGCTGGCCCTACTACAGGTCATGGTCGCTCGAGCCATTGAGGGAGGGTTGTGAAACGGCCTCTGACCGTTTAATTAATCTGATAAGATAGAAGATTTATTTATGTTTAAGGAATAAGGATTAAGTGGGAATAACTGCATGTAGATATAGTGATATTGCAACATCAGGGCACACGGCCAGGCACGGCCTATATTTGTGTGCAGCTTATCTATGAAAATATTTACATTCTACTGGATTGCTGCGACATGTAAACGTGGAGCGGTCTATAAGCGTAAGCGGCAATTTGGCGTGAAATACGGTAGTTGCAAAAAGTTTAACTATATATTTTTTTAGTTTAGTTAACTATTTTAGAAAGTTAGTTTGCAACTAAAAGTTTAACCACTTCTAGTTTAAATTTAGTTGTAGTTAAACTAATGTTTTTTATTTAGTTGCCCATCACTGCTTTAAATGCATAAGCATGAAAAACGAAAACATCTCATGATCCTAAAATTGGCCTTATTTACTTTGGAAAACCTGTTTTTGTCACTCATCTAAAACATAACATGATCCTAAAATTAACCTTATTTACTTTTGGAAAACCCATTTTTGCCGCTCAACTAAAACATAATGTGATATTAAAAGTAGCCTAATATTCCTTTTATTGCAACATTTAGTAGGGTGCCCAGCTGGTAGATGTTTTTCTTAGCTACACATAGTTTTCACGTGATTATACAAGTCAGTAGGAATTTTTGTTTATTTTTAGATAAGAGGATAAAGTGCAGATAAATTATACGGAATATAGTAAGACTAACTACGCAACTACAAATATGCATGTCCACCTGCAACGATAGATCAGCTTCGATATTCTCACATAACTGTTGTAGAAATTAAAATAGGGGTTTTGTTGGATATCCCGAATGGACCAGGACCTCCAACAACTTCTTGAGTTGCCAAAGGGAGAAGGAGTGGGAGAAGAGATAGAGGGGAAAGGCAGAGGGGGGTGAGTGAGAGGAGGGAAGAGGGAGAGAGAGAAGGAAAGCGAGGAAAACAGAAAGAGAGAGGGAGATGAAAAGGAAGATAGGGGAAGTGGGGTTTTGAGGGGTATATGGGAAAGGACATTTGAGAAAGACGTGGGCCAGAGAGGGTGAAGGAGAGAGGGAGATTCAGGCTCAGCAATTGTCGGGTACATCTAGTGACAAAATGAAACCATTGTGCAAATGAAAGGAAAGGCATACAATCAAAAGAAGGACAAGTATTAATGGAGGAAAAGGAGGTGCAAGAAAGGTGAGAAGATCTGTATAAAGGAGAAAGATGAACAAACCTACAAGCAAAGATGGTCTATCCATGCTTGAAGAGATCACCATAGGATTGAAAAAGGTGAAGGACAAGTAATTTAACAATAGAGATGCTACTTGCAGCAGGAGATGGTGAGAACAGGAAACTGACAGAAATTATGAATGTGTTCTACCGTGACCCATCATTTGTGCGACCGACATTTGCACGCCAACATTTGCGCGACAATTGTTGATATAATTGGGGTTAGGGTTAGAGTTAGTTTTTGAGTTATGGTTAGGACCATGGTTACTAAAGCACGGATAACTTTTAATTTATAGCGCAATATTTTATTGGAGCACAGTCATGTTTCGCTCAAAATATGCACTGTCGGCAAGCATTTGTCGATTTTACGTTAGCGCATTTGCCATTGCACAAATGTCGGGGCGCAAATGTTGGGGGTACCATGTTCTACAACAAAGGAGAACTGCCAAAAGAATTAGATAGATCAATTATTATCGCGATACAAAAAACACCAGGCATGGTGGAATATGACAGTCATCATCAGCTGTCTATGAGTAAAATTCCATGTGAGCAATTGTTCTATGAGCAAAAATCCATGTGAGCAAAGTGCACTGCAAACTTGTGAGCGATCGTCCTATGAGCAAAAGTTTAGATTCCAGAAATATTACAGATGATGGAAGCAGAACTAAAATTAATGGCAATTATAAAAGAAAGGCAGATGAAATTCTTTGGGGAGCACATGATGAGAAAAGAGGGACTGGAGAACTTGGCAGTGACAGGCAGGGTGGAAGGCAAAAGATCAAAAGGAAAGCAGAGATATAAATTCACAAACCACAAGAATGAACAGAAGTAGGCAACAACATTGATTTCTGAGGATGACCAGAGATCGAGCAAAGTAACAGTCCATGACTACCAATGCAGCAGAGTTCAGGCACCTGAAGAAGATATTGTTGCTTATCAAGGTATTAGAGGTCTGGATATTCCAAGCATCAGTAATATCGGTAAAGGTAAAGGTAGGTCTCGTACTTGAGTCCGAGCGTTGGGTTCCGGCGCTTATCTCCGGCCTGGGCAATCAGCGACGTAGGTGGAATAAACCATTAATCTGGGGTAGGTTGCCATTACTTTCCCCAGACCCACGTTTTACCTTGCAGCTTAATGCTGCTCCTCAGTTTACCACCGCCCTCTAGCGAGTAAGGCTGAGTCGACCTTAGGGCTCCTGCGGGGATTGAACCCACGACCTCCTGCTCCATCGTCCAACGTTGTTACCACCCTGCTATCTTCCCGCCCTCTTAAAATTAAGATCTTAAAATTTTTATGGGCTTCCCTGAAGAGCTCACATTCCAAGTGTCTATAGTTGGCTTTTGATTTGTTTGTTTCCAAGTTTTAGTTATTAATTTCATCATCTTCATGTCCCATGAACTCGTGGTTCATTGAATCCAGTCACAATTTTCCCTTATTTATTTCTTGATTATGCCATTGCCATCATTTTCTGAATTGTTGTTCCTGACCATTTGGTGATGAATTTATCCACTGTTTTTGGTTCTTTGCCTGGCCGTCAATTGTTGTTAACAATCATGGGATCAGTCTATTATTTGGCATTCTGGTGATGTCTCCGTAGAGTTTTAATATCCTCTTTCATATATTGTCATTGATTATCTCTATGTGGTTTAAACTTAACCATTTTATTTTAAGGGTCTCTTTCTTACTGATTCTCATGTTTTTGGGTCTCTCTTTGTTGAGGTCCAAGTTTTTGCAGCATTCAACAAGTCAAAGTGTGGGAAGATAGCAGAAGTGGTTGCACGCTGGACAGGCATGCTGACAGAATGGAGCCAGTTGGAGCCATTAAAATCAACTCAGCCTTACTCGCTAGATGGCATTGGTAATAAAAATGAGGACAATCAGCACAAGCTTAAACGTTTGGCTGACAATCTACTTTAGATCAATGGCGTATGCCACCTGAATCGCTGTTTGCCACAGAGATCGAAGCTCAGTGCAGGCCTCAGCACTCAAAATCAGGGATGAGAAAACCTTTACCTGGCAGCAGGTCTAAGATAACTTCTTTAAGAGGAAGCAATTTTTCTTAATTTCATAATTTTATGTAATTCCTTTCTAGTTATTAGATTTCAATAGCAAGAATTCCCATCTGTGTCCTTTTAGCATCAACTAACCAGTAATTTAATGTGCATTTGTTTCCCAGATAAATGTAGCTGTCAGTATTTATTGGATTGTCCAATTCAAAGTAATGGCTCTGATGTTTTCTTTTTGTTATGCAGAGTGTATTTATATATTTGTTGTCCTCATATTTATGTACCTTTTTCTCAGTGTAATTCAAGTTGCTTATTATTCATTTTATGAGTAATAAAAAATAGTAATTACATGGATACACTTGTGACTGTAACAATACTAAGCGCTCCTCTGGCCTTGTTGAAATCCTATATCTCTGAACATCACTTGATTGCATCGCTTGGTTCTACCTACTCTTGTGAAGTGCCAGTCACATGTGGAGTCCCTCAGGGTTGGGTCCTTGGGCCGCTTCTGTATATGCCATGTACTGCTGATGTTGCATGCCTGTTTGCTTCTTATAATTTTAAAACACTTGTATGTATGTGGATGATATTCAGGCCAGGCTATTCAGATTCCAGCCCCACTAATGCACTGCAGATCACTTGTGAATTTGTTGAAGCCTCTGACTTACTTCGTTCATGGATGCACTCAAATCGTCTTTTACTTAATCCAGCTAAAACTCAGCTCATCTGGTTTGGTACTCAAGGTCAGCTCTCAAAAATTGATCATCTGGCTATAATACAATAATAATACAATACAATACAATTTATTTTTCCTCTCAATATCAAAATTAACACATCAATAAGAAACAAAGAAGAAGAAAAAACTTAACTTACACTCAACTAAGCACATTAACAGTATGTATTCATAAATTACACTGTAGTTTCTTTAATTATTTTATAATATATATTTATGGCTTTAGATTAGGTTAACTAGACAATGTTCACTGACAGTAATATGGAAAAGTAGGTAAGTAAGTTAGAGAGTAAGAGTAGGAAAAAAAGTTGCCAGAAGGGATAGAAATATCCTGTGAGGTGGCAACTAAATGTTAGATATAATCATCTAGGAATTGAAGTATGGTAATAAGCAAATGTGACTAATATATAGTAAGATTAATATTAATATTAATATTGACCCAATATCTATAGAAGAGTATTTATATAAATATATGTTAGCAGAAAATAGAAGTGATAGAATTAAAAGTAATTTTATGAGAAATTAGTAGCTAAACTAAGATAAAATTTAAGTCAAGAATTAACAATCCTTAAATTAAGAGTCACAGAAAGAAGGTGAGGATTGAAAGGAGCGTGGGAGGTGGAAATGATCGAGAATCAATCAAAGGTAAGAGAAGATGAAACAATAAAAATTATGAAATTTAATCTATAATTAAGTGAAAGGTAAACATATTGAAAAGAGTATGTGGATCTAATTGCAGTCTGCCTTCCCAAACCTCTCTTTCCCCTCTTCGGTCAGTGATCTTGGCATAATTCTTGACTCTGAGTTAACCTTTATGGAGCATATTAACTCACTTTGTCGCAGTTGCTTCTATCATCTCCGTCAGCTTAGAGTGATTCAACGTACATTAGACATACCATCCACTTCTACTTTGATTCATGCATTTATTTGCTCAAGGCTTGACTACTGTGGTTCACTTTTTGCTGATCTTCCATCGGTGTGACTTGATAAACTCCAGATGGTTGGTTCTTTGTTCGGCAGCCAGGGTGATTGCTGGTGTCACAAGATGTGATCACATTACTGAATATATGGTGCCTGTTCTACACTGGCTGCCTTATCCTGCTTGTGTTGAGAGCGGTTACACTCTCTCTTTTTGGGTGCCACTCCATCTTACCTTTCAGAGCTACTCCATCCTCTTAGCTCTATCCCTGGTCGGCCATGTCTTCGGTCCACAACCTATGGTCTTCTCAGTGTGCCCCAAGCATGAACCACCTTGTTCCTGAAATGAAGTTTTGAATCAGTTGGCCCTATCCTTTGGAATGCTCTTGATGCCAGTATGCATGGCTTAGAAACTCCTAATTCTATAGCCCTCTTTTTGAAACGACTTAGACTTGTCTCTTTGTGAATATGCAGTAATTGCAGCGGGAGCACTTCTGAGTGATTCTTCAGAAGAGGTGCTATACAAATATTTTTTACATTACATTAACATTCTGATTTGCGACCATGCACAGTATATGGTTATATATTTTTTAATTGCTAAATTTAATTTGAGGCATTTTCTTTTCAAATGCTGTGATTATTGAGAATTTTGGTAGTTTTTGACAAAAAATCATAATTATAAGCAAGCTTACTTACAGTATGCATGCTGTGATTTCTCTTTTTTGCAGCGCTTAAGTCTTGTCTTATCTAAGTATTGTCTATGGTTATGATTTGTTAAAGAGCTTAACAAATGTGAAGTACATTTTTCCATGCATGCAGAATTTGTAAAACTGTTCATACATGAAGATTGCGGTGTCTCTAAGTGGAATATTTTTATTTTCTTTGTTAATTTAGTATCTAAAGAATGTTCTGTACAACTACATGATTGGTCTTGAGACAAAGGTATGATTATGAATATAAGTTATAGTTTATTAAATAAGAAGCAAATTAAGATGACAACAGTTGAGTGTTAAAATCAATTTTAAGAAAATGTAATATCGTTTTGACTTATTTTGAATGGAATATTTACATAAATCATGTGACTGACATTGTATTCAAAAGTTCAGTTTTTAGCTGTACCGTATATATTCGTGATAAAGTCGAGAAATTTAAGGCCAATTCACAGGTTATATATCCTGACCTCGACTTATACTCGAGGCACTAACTGTTGGGTAAAGTTTCCATACATAGCATGTCGAAAATAATTAATTTAGCTAACTGCGTAATTATTTTCAACATATGCTACGGCATCTAAATAAAAGTTCACATCAGCGCTTTTAAGATTGGTAATTTATAGGCGCCACATAAATATTAATTAAATATTGGCGCTACATAAATATAAAAAAATCAAGATTACCGGTAATTAAGACTTTTATATTGTCAAGAATGAGCGAATAGCAGGTTTAAAATTTTCCTAATCGTCAGGAATCAATCTGGGAATGTGAAAATCGTTCAGTTTCTCGATAGTTCAAAGCTAAAACGCAGTTTTTCAATCAAAACAATGGCGCCGCTGCCGCCACATGCCCACTTCGCGTCCGCCATTGTTCCGACTCTCACTATCACCTCAAGAGGGTTCGCCGCGATGACGTCACTTCGACTTATTCTCGGGTCAATGACTTTAGACACCTTCAAATACCCAAAATCTAGGGGTCGACTTATACTCGGATCGACTTTATCTCGAGTATATACGGTAGTTATAAGGAAACTATAATTTCTGATTTTTGAGCTTGGTTTGATTGAAATTAAGGTACTGGTAATGCATTTGAGGTAACTTTCAGAATTGTACTTGCTTTATTTACATTAATCACTTTTTCATTGCATCAGTATACCAGCATCACCATTTTGTTACCTTGTTTTTTATTATGCAAACCAGCAATTTCCACAAGCATTGTGTCAAATCTTCTGCATCTTCCATTTGTAGACTATTTGCAAATAAACAAGCTAAAGCTAACCAACACTGAAATTGGTAAAAGAGCTTTTTCTATTTCTGGGCCAGAAATCTGGAACTCTCCCTCTGGCTGTCAGATCTTCCAATTCATTGAGTATTTTCAGATCCAGACTTAAAACACATCTCCTTCAATTAGCTTTTCCTCCATAGTCGGTCTTACTCTCTCCCTCTGACTGATCTCTGGAAATTAACCTGGTCTTTTGCAGATGGATTTGAAGTACCATCGATTGATACCCTTAGAACTGGTGCTATAGAAGTGCATAATTATTATTATTATTATTATTATTATTATTATTATTATTATTATTATTATTAAAGCACAACAAACAGCAAAATCAGTTTATTATTCACATTATTAACTTTAATAGAGCCAATTCTTGTTTTATTGTTATTCTGATAAAGAAGGATTATTTTGCCCTTGTTTATTTAATGAAACCTGTTTTTAGGATATGATGTCCAAGTTTTGCAGTCTTCTTTAGATATTTGCCATGTTGTTAAAGTGCATCATTTTAATGCAGTCTTCCAACCCTTGTGTCCTAACTAGCATATTATATTGATCAGTGTTTATTTATTAAAGTATTTCAAATACAAAATACATTTTAAAAATGTATTTCAAATACTTTTTCTCAAATACTTGCAGGAGGAGAGCAAAATACAAAATACATTTTCAGAAATATATTTCAAATACAAAAGAAGAAGGTGCTGGAGTAAAAGTATATGGACAATAGAGATGTGCGGGTACAGCAAAATGCCTATCCTACCCGTACCCGGGCAAAAACTTTTTTACCCTACCCATACCCGCTAGTGCTATACCCGTACCCGACCCGTACCCAAAAGCTGTGCACCCTACCCTACCCATACCCGACATTGGTAGGAATTTGGAACATTTCACACTGATATTCAATCCTGCTACATTTTAAATATTACATTCAGCCCATGAAAAATTTAGGCTGCATCTTACTTCTTCGTCCCACCCTGTACTGCATCAGTTATACTACAGTAATAATTGCAGTTACACCCTTCCCTTTGTCATCCAGAACAGCTCGGTTAGGGGATACTGGCAACCATCAATTACGGTTGAAAGTATATACCACCCAATCACCTATATAATATCGATTTGCACTGTACTATATTGATTGGGCGCCGGGGGAGGCGGTATAGGTTACTGTATTTTCATTCACCCATCATGATGAGATATCCGAGCTGCTCTGGACGAAATTGGGATAACTAATTCATTGTAAATAGCACGCATGTTTAGATTAGGACAGATCTAGGACTTAGTAATCAGAGTAATCCACTTGGCAAATAGTAGGCCCGGGTTCTCTCTGGGGCTCTGTAGTCTGGAGTCTGGAATACTGGTTGTTAGAGCAAGACTGAAGCTGCAATTTGCAGTATCGGCCGGAGCTGGGGCCGAATATGCAGTCCTACATTCGGTCGAAGCCGAAGCTAAGCCGAAGCTGTCTGTAATAGATTCGGCCGAAGCCAAAGCTATTGACATGCAGTCCTGAAAGTTAGCTAAGCAGCTACGAAGAGTCATATTGGAGATGCAAACAAAATACGTGACTGATATGAAATATGAGCAGAAGTTAATTTTCTCACTTGTTAACTGAGAGTGACTTTTTACATAGGTTAGGCCTATAGAAAAACACATGAATAATATAAAGTGTAAATGACCTCAGACTCGATTTTACTAAAGAAAATCCAAATAGCATTTGTAAGCGCCATTTCCAACGTCGAGTATCACTTCGAAACAAAGAATGCAACTTAAATGTAATGCAACCGTTCAACATGACAGCTATTAGTTAATCGAATAAGGGGTTCTATTCAGGGGCTTCACAAGCTCCGGGTTCTATTCACCCAAACACAGACGTTGTTATATATAGGTCTATGCAGTGCCAGTAACAATGCGATAAAGTCTGTAGTCATAACTCCTTTGATAAATAAAGCCGTCATTATCAATTCGCAAACCCGGCTGTGGCCGTTGCGAGCACCCCACCGATTTCGATCATGTTCAGTCCTATGCCTGTGCAAACGTTAATCCGAAGTCACGAGATATTTGCATACGACCTTTGAAACTAAACGATTCAAAGCATTGGAATCGGCGATCGAAATTGATCAATTAAGGTTATTATAGTCACTTGACTCACTTCCTTCAAACCATCCGCTCCATCACATCCCCCCTTAATCCCCTTATGACCTCCAATTACATTAATGATCCATGTTAACTATCAAAAGCAAATGCTACAATTGCTCTATTGAACATTATTCGTTAAGCTTCTCAGTCACTCAACATTTGAAATTGAATTCGAGAGAGTGTATGTAAACATCATAAGCAAGACTTTATAACAACGAAAACCTTTTACAGTCGTAATTTATATGATGCCAAATGTTCGGCTTATGGCCGATACTCATACTTAGTTAAGGCCGAAGCCGAACATTATGAAAGCAATTAGGCCGAAGCCGAATGTTGGCCGAATATGAATGATTCCTTAGATTCGGCGCCGAAGCCGAACTTCGGTCTCGCTCTACTGGTTGTTAACATTGTGTAATACAACTAGTCAGCTAGCCTTTAAGCCTACTTGAATGTCGGACATGGATTAGAACTTCTAGAAGACTCGATGGGCATGTTTAAAATATTTAGTAGATATAGTTTAGCTATGTGCAGGCATTAGAGCTGAAGTTAAACAACTAAACAACCAAAGGAACTTTTTCGCTGGAGGAGTCAGAGGACGCCATTAAAATTATAGATTTATTATTATACATTACTTGATACTGATGATGTCAGATGACATCATCTGTATTTCCTTTATGCTTTAAGTAAGTAAAATGCATGCTGTCTGACAAACTGAATGCGATATACAAGTTACACTAATGCACTTTACTCAATAATATTTTTCTATTACTGCATTGCTAATTTGCTATAGTAGTGAGAAATGAAAAAATTATTTTTTTCGCGTAAAAACGGGTATACCCATACCCGTAGCACTATACCCGTACCCGACCCGTACCCGAAAAAATGTGTACCCTACTCGACCCCTAACCCGCGGGTACGGGTCGGGTATACTCGCGGGTACGGGTATACCCGCACATCCATAATGGACAAACAATAAATAATGTAAGATTTGCAGATTACATAGATGTGATTACAACAAAGGCAGATCACCTACAAACATTAACCAATGAAATAAGCAAGGCCGGAGAAGAAGTGGGACTAAAAATAAATATACAGAAAACTAATGCAATGGTCACGGGGAACAAGAAGGGGAAAGTTAACCTAAAACTAAAGGAGGAAATAATAGAACAAGTACCAAAATTCGTATACCTAGGATCAGTACTTACAGAAGATGGACTAAGCGAAGAAGACATAATAAGGAGAATTGGACTAACAAGTGCAGCATTTGGAAAGCTTCAGAATATATGGAAAGACAAACAAATATCACTGAAAACAAAACTAAAGCTATATAATACACTGATCAAACCAATACTATTATATGGATCAGAATGCTGGACCATAAAGAAGAAAGACAAAAGAAGATTGATGACTGCAGAAATGAACTGGAATTGGAACTAAGAGGAATAGCAGGAGTCAACAGAAGACAAAGAATAAGAAATGAAACGATCAGAGAAAAGACAGGGCAAAAAGAAACGATACTTGAATCAATACGGAAACTAAGACTGAAATGGTTTGGTCATGTTGAAAGAATGAAGGAAGAAAGAATACCAAGGAAAGCACTATACAACTATGTTGAAGGGAAAAGGAGAAAAGGAAGACGAAGAAAAACATGGATAGAAAACTTAAAAGAGGATGCAGAAGAAATGCAAATGAACTTCCTCCAACTGACCAGAGCAGCAAGAGACAGACAGAAGTGGAAGGAACTCATTCAGACCCATCGTCCAACCCAATAGGGAACAACGGAAGGAAAGAAAGAAGAAGATTTCAAATACAAAATACTTTCACGGCCCCATGACAATCAACAGCAGTGTACAGGGCTTAATAGTCTCTAATTCCAAGTGCTTTAATAAATGTAATAAGGTAAGTGTAATAACATTGCAACAAAAACAATGCCTGCCTACTAGTGTCTAGTGTCTACACACAGCAGTCAGCACTACAGTAAAGGTAACAGCAGATATTGCAAAATGAAACATTTCTGTCTCTACTAAGACAGCTAGTACAGTCAGATTAAATATCTTGATTAAATTGGCAATGACGATTAATTGGGCCTACTCAGTTAAAGTCAGTTGTCAGCATCAACATAAAATTCACTGGTATACACTTCAGATATGTAGTCATAACTTTGTCCCAATCTTGGCATTTTTAGCAAAGTGTGTGCCATCTAGAATAACCGGCATTGCCGAAACTTTGCTGACTTCACCACGCAACGCCATTTTGTAAATGCCATTAATTCAGTGAAAGCATATAATATATAATAATGAAAGATTTATTTTAAAAATAAGGAAGTCTGGTTAAATTTAATTAGTGGTGTGACTAGTTGGCAGTTACTTACCGGTACTTTTAATAAAGTACAGAAAAGTAATTTGACTGTAAATTGTATTTCAAATACACAAAATACTTCTGAAATGTATTTGAAATACAAAATACTTTCTCAGTAACTATAAAATATGAAATACATCGAATGTATTTCAATTACATATTTCAAATACATGTACTTGTATTTCAAATACTATACAACACTGGTATTGATGCTGTGGTGTAGTTGTGTTAGTTATAATCATCATTATCATTTTTTCATCTTGACCAATTACTATGGTCTTAGTTCCCAGAGACATTGTTGTCTGGTGCCATCCTCAGTCTGTTCCAAGTCCCTTATTTTAGAGCTCTCTGACTCACTTCTTGCAGGCTGCTTCCACGCCATTCCACAAAATCATCACATTCTGTGTGTGGCTTTTCTTTCTTGTTGGAGCCATCCATTGTTCCTAACATCAGGGTTTAGATCTTCTTGTCATCTTTTATTCAGCAGATGTGTCCAAGGAAACACAGTTTTCTCTGTATTATCTTTTGCATCAAGGTTTCTTTTGGCTGGATCCTTTTGTATAGCTCCTCATTTCTGATCATTTCGGCCCATCTAATCCTCAGTATTTTCCTGTAACAATTCTTTTCAAAAGTGAGTACCCGGTACTCTCTTCCTAGTATTTTATAATAGTCCATTTCTCACATCCATAGAGAAAACTACTAAATAACGCTTGATTCAAATGCTTTCTTTTTCCTTCTAAGACTTGTTGCTTTGCTCTTCCAAACTCTGTCCATAGCAGCCAGATTCCCTAAAGCTTTTGCTGTTCTTATTTTTATTTCTTTCTTACAGTCCAAGTCATGTTGCTCCCATGGTAGGTAAAATGCTTGTAAGATAATAAGCTCAATTTTGTGAGCTCAAGAAGAATATTAGGTTTTTCTATACTAGATATTAGAGGTGCGCCAATTTGTGCCTCTAGTTGACTATTGGCCGATTACCAAATATTGATTTTTCAAAGTTTCTTTGTTCATTACTGAGTTTGTTGTCAACTGAATCAGATATCATTGCATCAGTAGATAGCACTCGCCAGATGACTGTGCAAGAATTGAAGTCAAATTTAATCAAATGTACCCAAAACATAGCTAAAAAAACCCACTTTGCAGGAAACTTAAAATGGAGTCTAGTATTATTTATAAGATTACTGACTAATATATTGTTTATGTGATGAGACAACTGTATTTAACACTTTGATCACTGAGCCACTTGGACCTCATGTAGTGTTGGGCTGAGACCAGTGTCATGAGATTGGATCCTGTGGTTAGACAGTTTTTGTGTTCACCGCGAACTGGTGTACCCAGTGAACATCTCTTCAGTGGCACTGGGCTCATTTATTCTAATCACCACTCACTTCTTGCTGCTGACAAAGCCGACAAGCTTATTTTCATCCGAAATAACATGACAACATTCCAACCCTTATTATTAAAATTTTAAAGAGCTAATAATTCTATATGAACTTGAGTTGAAGGTGATCAACATGCAATTTTTGCTTTTACTTGTTTCTGTTGTTGTTTTATTAATAATTTCTATTTTTCACTAGAATTAACTTTTACTTCGTGAATAGTTATGCATTCATTCATTCATCAGCCGATAATCGACATTGGTGGATGTGGCCAATGCCATTTGTTAAAAATACTCTGGACTACTAGGCCGATAATCAGTTGATACCATTCATCAGCCAATTATCGGTGCACCTTTACTAGATAAGTCTTGTTTCAGTGAACAAGAAAAACTGTAATGATTTGAAGTGAGAACTACAATGCTACAGACCTCAAACTTATGTTAACCCGTCAACCGGGCGCGACGTATGGGATACGTCCAACGTTATCTGCCGTTATCTGGACCCAAAGTCTGGGACATGTCCTGTAGGCTTCCTAGTGATTCATCAATAGTGGGTCAACGTATCAGATACATTTTATGCCAGAAATCGCTTTAGTATCTATCCATTCGATAGATGACACCTCTTTTATTGTCAGTATGGCTCTATGTCCTAAGTAATATGTACTCTTTGGGACCGGGGTGTAGAAAATACCGCCGAGAAAACCAAGGTATGTTCGGTTTAGAAGACGAAATGTGGTCCGATTTTCAAAGTTTTTGATATATTTTGTTCCAATGACATTTCCCTACAACTTTGCCACTGAATAAGTAGGGTTACCGCTGAAAAAATTTTCTATGGATCTTAGAAGAAGAAAAATTTTTTTGTGGGGGTGGCCTTATAGTGGACCCTACTCCCCAATTTTTTTATTGTTGGCACGGATGGTTAGAAAGAGCAATAAAAAGTCTAAAGAATGGTGTATACCACGTCTTCTTAGCTTTCATATAGCCGGAGATATAGTAAGTTTTAAAAAAATATGCTGTTTAGTTTTGACTAATTTTCCAGCACTTTTTAACGAAAATTAACAACGTCTAAAATTTAAATCTCCGGTTGACGGGTTAAGCATTGCAAAGTTCTTGAAATATATCATTTGACTGCATGATGCATGTAAATGCCCATTTTCTTTCTTACAGTATCTCTGTGATGGATTCATTTATTAATTATTTTTAAGTAGCTTTGCTTGATTTGGAATATTTACTTGGCTTATATAATTTCGACATTTTTGTTTTCTTAATGCTCTGGTGCATTTTCGTGAACTCAGACTCTTGCAAAGGTGATTTGCACAGTTGTGAAATTTTCGGATGATCAAACACGTCTAATTCTGGAGAAAGAGGAAACAAAAAGTTCAGTGAGTAGCATCTATTTAGACATGCAGCTGAAAATTGTCATAACTGAAACTTGATTTATTGTTAACTTAGGTAATGGGGTGCAGAACTTAGGTAATGGGGTGCAGCCAGGAATATATTTAGGAGGCTTGAGGAAAGCTTTTGGTGAAAACCCTTTTCATTAAGTGTCAATGTTGACAATTTCAGGCATTCACAGAAAATTTTTTGATTTGGTTATTTCAAATTTTACAATATTTTTTTTTAGTTTTGCAGGCTGGATTTGGCATTTGTTGCACCTTTGTTCAGCAGTACAGTACATTATATTTAATGTTGCACTAATGTACTGTAAATGAGACCAACGCATTTAGAATGTTATGGATGTCAGCATAAGATTCACATTAATGAATTCAGCTTAATATTAAACTTCTGAGTTTGTTGAGCTACAACCCTATGCACCTTTCAGAAACATGCATCCCAGCAAGCCTTCAGCACTACTGATCTGATCATGGGCCGGCCTCCATCAACTCGGAGGCTGGCCCTGCAGAAGAGCCCACCGCCTGTCAGTTTGTAACATCCCTGCAGCTGCAGCTGGTGTTGTGAGGTGTACCCTAATTGGTCAGTGAATGATCCTGTAGACGTTTTGTCCTTGCATGTGTTCATGCATTTTTCTCACAGAAATTTATTATTGCACAAGCTTATTTGATTAAAGTTTTAGATTAATTTATTCTGTTAAATAACTGTGTTTCATGCATATTAGCTTGTTGATAAGATTTAGGTGGCAACAGTTTATATATGTCCAATGATGGGCAATAGTTGTAAAATAAATAGTTAAACTAAACTATTTTTAAACTAAATATTTGTAGTTAAACTGTTACTTAACTACTGTATTAGTTAACTATTTTCAGAAAAAAGGAGTTCAACTTAACTTTTTAAAAGTAGATAGACTGTTTCAACTATTTTTATACTTTGTTATACTTATTGTACAGTTTTTAAATTTTTTACTGGGAATAATTTAACTCCATGGAATGCAATTTCCAATACACTGCATATAATAGCAAAGAAATCATCTGAATCTATGACACCTTACACAATGCTTGCATAAAACAATGTGATCAATTAATTATCATCAGCAGCAATGTCGACAAGACTAGTGTTATCCATTTTCATGTTTCAGTACAGACCACAAGAAAATGTGCATATCCAGTAGAGTTGCACCGATAATTGGTATAAGCCGTTTAACGATCAGCATCAGCTGATAATCAGCCAATTAAAACACAACCATTTATGATGTTATTGTTAATTGTAAGTATAAAATATCAATTATTGCAAAAGCAGGGCAACAGAAACAAGTAAAACCTGCAAGGCCCCCAGTACACTAACTGTGCTGCAACCAGTGTGTTGTAGTAGTGTACCCGATGGCAAGAGAGAGATTAGTGACAATATTCTGTGGAGCATGTCATGTCTCCCCCCTCCTCATTAGGCACCTTACAACTACAGTGCCTTGTTTCTAAGATCAAGTAGCGGGCTGAGGGGCAGTGTTCAATAATTGGCCATATGCTCAATCTGTGCACCTCTAATATCCAATGTAATATCTTGCATTGCTGTCAGCGCCTGAGTAGATGCACTGAAGAGTCTGTCTACAGCAGCAGAACTGGGTGGGGCACAGTAGACTTTCATAAATGCTTTAGCCAATGCAGAAAATGCAAGGAGACTGTCAACTGTAGTGAGTGTTAAAGCCAGATATCCGTCAAATTGAACAAAAAAAACCATGATGGGTTTAAAGTAGTTCTAGACAGTCACTTCCTACAATGAAATGACAAATACAAAACTGCAGTTTAGTAGTAGATTGATCAGTGTTGTTAACCCCTTGACTGCGTTGCGGCAATATATACGCTGCCGCGACCGGTTAATTTTTAATATGCACGTAAACTGTTGCTAACAAAACAGTTGCTAGCAAATATAACATATATAACACATAAAACATATATAACATATATATAACACACATAACATATGTAACATATCTATAACACATATAACATATATATAACATATATATAACATATATATATATATATAAAACACATATAACATATAATATAACATATATGTATATGTTATATATGTTATATGTGTTATATATATATGTTATATATGTTATATATATGTTGTATGTGTTATATATGTGTTATATATATGTTATATATGTTTATATATATATATAACATATATAACATATATATATAGTTATATATGTTATATATGTTATATATGTGTGTTATATATGTTATATATATGTTATATATAACATATATGTTATATATATATGAGTGCAATATATATGTTATATATATATAACATATATAACATAATATTGCTATTTGCTAACAAATATAACTAAATCAAAACAAAATGCAGTTATCAAAAAGTTTTAAAAAAGTTAATGCTATTTTTTCATGCCAACTGGCTTACTGAAAATGGCAGAAAAGTCATTGCCAATATTTAATTTGTGTATGATAGGACCGGAAACAGTCAACTTATCCGACAAACTGCTGCTTGATTATCCTGCTTACATCCAGACACTCCCCTTTTCCCACCCTTGATAGTGTCACTGATGCCGTGTGACTTCCATCCAGGCATCAGCTACTCAGCAACAAAAATATCTATTCACTACTGCGGTCATTAGGCAATTCAATACTGCGAACATAAGACCATTACAGCACAATGGGAATACATACTACTATATGACGACGCTCGTCGTCACGCAGCAATGGCGAAAAGAAATTTATGACGACGCTCGTTGTCACGACGCAGTCAAGAGGTTAATGCAGTAATACTGCTACAGTGAATGTCTAATAAAACAGCAACAAGAAATAAATATTAGAAAAATAAAAGCATAACAATGATAATATGTGACCAGGTGAGTACTTTGTATTGAATAAAATTCTGAGAAATTGAATGTAACTGAAAATTCTGTAAATTAATCAATATATTACAACACATCTGTCTCTTTTGACATATGGCAAGAACTCACCTACATCGCCATCTCCATCACTTCCTTGACTGTCAGGAGCCTCCGATTGCTCTTGTTCATGAACTTTTGGACGAAATAATAAATAATGAAAATGCCTTTGTGAAATTGCTAACATTATCTGTAACAACATATATCACCTTTGACAATATTTAAAACTCTGAAGATTTATGCTAATTTCTGAAAATTGTTTCACCAGTGTGAGCATCGCTAAAGCACCTCCATGCTAATGCCAGTGATGTAGGATTATATGTTTCGGGATGAACAAAGTAAATTTGCACGCCCATATAGGTCTGTTTATGAGCTGACCATATGTCTGCAGTTGCTGAGATCCATTTCACAGTACAAAGAACTGCATCAACTTGCTCTTTTCAGTCTCATACATTACATTAAATCAGCGTCTGGCAGTTCTAAAACTTGGAAGCTCATACTGTGGCAGCACTTGAGAACAGAACTTCTTAAAACCTGAGCGCTCAACTGTATGCACAGGCTGCATATCCCCTTCAAGCATAGAAATGAAGTTATCTTCAAACTGTGACTGCAATGCATTACTGTGCAATACTTTATTTTGATGCTTTTAATTCAATATAGATGCAGTTAGGATGACAATTATTTTAAAATATTTACAAATATTTAATAATAAGCAGTGTGCTTTGCAAGTACAGTACAGCAAGTACATTCATGTAATGTGTTGTAGAAGCAATCAACTATTCAGTACTAGTTAAAATTTAATTAGCAATGTATATGTATAAGGTACCATGGAACAAGAATATTGTTTTGTTTTATTCAGAAAGAATCTAAAGATCCACATGTTTAAAATATTATTAAAGTGACATTTTTAAAGGGCCCTTGTCTTTGGCCTTTGTCATTCCCATGGTGACATAAAAATTGTCATGTTAATAATTAGATTGTAATGAAACCACAGACCTATGAGAATGTAAACATTAAATAATTTTGCTGTTTGACAATCAATAAAACATAACCATTATTGCCACAAGTGACCATCCTTTACTTCTGTTACTTCTTTTACAAATGTTTATGGGTATTAATACAGAATTTACATTCAATAACAAAGTAGATTCTTGTTTTATCATGACTTAGTCCGTAATTAGCCATCTGAGTTTTTATTTATCTCCTTGAAGTTTTGTCTTTGTAGTTGTAGATCTCTCTTAACTCTTTTGCAGACAATGCTGTCATTTTCGATCACACAACAAAAATCACTCATTTCTAAATATAGACCCTTATTTTTATGATCTTGGGTTATTCCAATGATAGCCAACATGCTTTCACTTCTAAAACGTGTGAAAAAGCGGTTTGTTTCATGAGTTTGACTGCAAAATTATATCAATTTCTTGGCTAGATTTGCATCCTTCTAGCATTTAAATTTTAAATACCCTTCCTTACATAGAGGCAGAAGTTTTATTCAACCAAGGAAGTTTTGGAAGCGATTGAAACTGGTAAGTTTGATGACATGGATATTTCCAGGTCCGATGACAATGAAACCGAACAAATCTGCTGGGAAGTATAATAAAACCAAGTCTGTAAACTTTTATGACATCTGTAAAAAATATGTATGTCATAATTGCATTGAGACCTTTCTCACAGGAGCCTCTCTAAACTAAAATATGACATTTTATATAATTTTTATTGTTTACTACATATGTGTACATGTTGTGGATAGTTTGCTTATAAGTTATAATGTCTTGTTAGTGACAAAACTTTTTATGAACTTTTCTGACAGGTGTCAAAAATACGTGCAGTGTATGTCATAATTGTTTTGAGACCTTTCACACAAAATCCTCCCAAAAGTAAAATATGGCACTAATGCATCTATATATAATTTTTTAATGTTTATTACACATTTGTACATGTTTCATATATCTTACCTATACTGTCCTGTTGTTGACAACATTTTTGATGAACTTCAAAGTACAATTTTATTTTTCTAATTTTTTAATTTTAATATCTTCTCATGATATATGAATAACGTCATTGCAAATGTTACCTTTTTCTTTTCATATATTGTAGATAATCAAAAACCCTTTCATATGATATATAAGTTGTCAATATTATTATGATACTTGATTTAAAACAATTTTCGAAACTGTTGAGGGGTAAATTCTGTGAAAGCAACTTGTCTGCCTAAGAGTTAAGCGCCATCACTTTTTTAATTTAGTCATTTTAGATTTGATGTCTACAGACTTTGCCTTAAGATGTTTTTCTTACTGTATGATATGGCTTTTTGTTGTTATTAATATCAGCTTCATTCAATATTACTACATGTAACTATTTACGGCTTATTTAATCAGCTTTTGTCTTTTGGCTTTAATGACTTAGTTTTATATTATTTCATATTTATTATGTGTGACTTGCAACATTTCTTTGCTTAAAATTTATTAAATCAGTTCTTTAAATATTTTAATGTGCTTATAACTACTTTCAATGGTTCTTCATCTCCATTGATAATTATCAAATTGAGGGGATGCTGTTTTTGCATTTTGACTCACTGGATACTGACATCTATTCCCAGTAGATCATTTAAGATGTTCTGCCCCATGTTCTATGTTTAACATTTGACATTATTCCCAGCTTTCATAGACCTTTTCCTTGCCACATTTTCTCCAGCCCTTTCGCTTCTGGCAAATATATGGTAAATTATCAGCCATGTGCTCAGGGTCGCCGAGAGGAGGGCCGGGGGAGGCAAATGCACAGGGGCCCGGGGGTCTGGAGGGGCCCGGTCTGATGATAAATATGAATATATAATTAACAATAATACCAATAACAACACTATTTATTTATTTATTTATTTCAAGACAATTTCTATAGCGCCGTGCACTAGGCTAAGGCCTTCGACAAGGGCGCTGCACACACACTTAGTCAACCATATCCTAAACTAAAAAGGTGCGTCTTTAGTTCTCTCAGGAACTGTCCAGCAGAGTTGGCCTCAGTCACTGCAGTCAGCAAGGCATTCCAAAGCAATGGGTTCCCGCGTGAGAAGGACCTATCTCCGAACTTCAGAGTCTGTGACGGAGGCGGAACGAGCAGTAGGACACGATGGCCGGAGCGAAGTGCTGACCTCCGTGCGTTCGACGTTGATCACAGGACTAGCTCAGCCAGGTACTGTGGACAGTGCGGGTCCTTTAACACTCGGAAGGTGAGCCAGCAGCACTTATGGATAATGCGCTCCCGGGCTTGAAGCCAGTGCAGCTGATCACGCAGTAGGGGGGTCACATGGGCTCCCCAGGGGCTGCTGAAGACGACCCGAGCAGCTGTATTGAGCACGGATTGCAGACGATTCAACTTTCCATCGAGTAGGCCCAGCAACACGCTGTTGCAATAGTCCAGCCTGGGCAGGACAAGGGCGCGCACAATGTGCACTGCCCCGCTGATAGGAAGATGCCGGCGGACTGACTTAATCCTCCGTAGGTGGTAGTAGCAGCCGCAGACAACATTATTGATATGTTCCTCGAACGACAATGTCTCATCGAGTAGTACTCCCAGGAGTCGTAGGCACTTTGAGGGGACGACGTTCACATCACCCAGCGTGAACGGTGAAGGGCTCAGGAGATGCTTCCTCCTGGGGGTGCACATCCACAGGAACTCGGTCTTGGCTGGGTTAAGGGCCAAGCGGTTCTCCTCCGTCCACATGATGATCGCTGTGATGCATTCGAGGAAGCGAAGTTTAAGTCTTTCCATATCGGCAGGCAGACAGGAGGAATACAGTTGCATGTCATCCGGTAGCCATGCATGGTCAGTCCGAACGCGATAGCGATTTTCCTCAAGCCCGCTATGAAGAGAATGAACAGCAGAGGGCCAAGAACCAACCCCTGCAGAACACCATGCTGAACAATTCGCTTTTCCGACGTTTGACCGCTGCACCGGACCGATTGCGTCCTATCGCTGAGGTAGCTCTCAAACCAGCTGAGGACCCGACCCCTGAGGCCGTATGAACTCTCCAGCCGCTGGATAAGGATCTGGTGATCCACCGTATCAAACGCAGCGGAGAGGTCAAGAAGGCAGAGCAGAGCCACCCTGCCATTCGCGACCGCATCCACAACGTCATTAAATATCCTCAGCACGGCAGTTTCAGTGGAATGCCCACGGCGATACGCTGATTGATCACAAGGCATCAGTCCGTTAGCGTCTAAAAATTCGATCAGCCGCTTGCTGACAATCCTCTCCAGAAGCTTGGAAAGGAATGGCAGGTTTGACATTGGTCAGTAGTTTGACGTTTCTTGAGGGTCAAGTCCTGGCTGTTTCAGTAGTGGCGTGACCGTTGCATGTTTCCACTTCGACGGAACTTCGCAAGTCTCTAAGGAGGTGATCATGAGCGCTTTCAGAAACGGGGCTAGGACCACCGCCGAGTCCTTTAGCAACCACATCGGCAGAGGGTCTGCAGAGCACTGTTTATTCGGAGACGCATGCACTATGCGGAGCACCTCCTCCGTCGGTGCCCGAAACGCCATGAGATGCGGCCCATCGTAGGCCTCGAAGGTTGCCGGTCCCGCAGACGCCGTCCTCTCCCGTATTCCTTCAATCTTTCCATCAATGTACCGATGGTACTCTTCCGGGCTGAATGCAGGACAGGGAGCCATCGCAGGAGTGCACTTTCCCAGTAGGGCGTTCAGCGTCTTCCAGGTCTCCTTTGAGTTGGACTCCCTGGTGAGCAGCAACTGCTTCCAGTATTCCCTACCTTTCGATCTTACAAGGGACCTCCTTGCTTTGAGGGTAGTCCTCCAGGCCTCAAGGGCCACAGCCTCGTTGGCTGAGCCCCTGGACCTATCATAGGCCCTCCTAGCTCTTCGCGCCTCCCGACGCGCCAGATGGCACTCACTGTCATAAAACGGGCAGAAATTCCTGACCCTGACTGTCTTCTCGACCACCAGTGCCAAGTCATCCAGGATGCCATTGATCACCGTGTCATAGCACTCCGCGAGAACAGAGGCGGACTTTCCAGGAGCGACCGGCAAGCAAAGCGTCGACTCCTCAAGACGAGTGACGAACAGATCGCGTTTGAAGCCACTCCAGTCCCTCCTCTTAACCGCCTTGTACTCCAGAGGAGGGCGCACCGTCCGTGTTGACCAGCGCACCAGCAGGTGTGCTCGTCAGCTCAGTCAGACAGCCCAGTCTCGTCAACCGTGAACACTAAAGAAAGGTTATGATGTTATTTTGAGCAGAGGGGCCCGACGAGCAAAAGGGAGGCCCGGGACCTGAGGATGCATCAAAAAGAACAGTATGAACAGAGCGACAAGTAAAAAAAAGTTCATCACAGAGTTGCAACTTCGGTGAAATTAATGACCAGCAAAAAGAAAAAAAGGTTGTCAGCAAATTTTAAGACTTGTCCGTGGCCCACCGGCCATTCTGCACAGGGGCCCAGAATTTCTCTCGGCGGGCCTGCATGTGCCAGAAGTGGAAGTGGATCCAGTATCACTCTCATCTGTGCTATAATCACTGTCTTCTAACATTCACACCGCATCATCTTTACTAAATCATTTTGTGCTCATTATTTCTAAATTTTAGCTTAATATAATCAAAATTTCCACTAGTGCTACCACATACCATAGCTGAAGGCCCATGGGCATGGTCAGCTCGTGGCTGGCTGTTACTATCATAGCATATAACACCCAGATTTTTAAAAACCAGCCCGATATAGCCCAAGTAGTGTCTAACAACACTCATGTGCTGCAATGTTGCTGTATTCCCACTGCCAGCGGCAATGGTATAGCCAAGAGGGATTTAGGGATTGGTTGGCTGACCAACAAATTTTTTTATTGCATATTATTCTGTGGGTGGAGGCCGGAGGGGCACCAAAATCGGGTTTAAGGTGGCAAAAAAGCAAAAAACTATCAGTATAGTTGTATAGGCTGTCCACACTCATATAACTATATAGCTAACTTAACCAAGCGAAATAACAAGTGATGACTTTTTTGCTTGTCAGGATTTTTCCGAAGTTGCGGTAAGGGCCATCCATAAATGACGTCACGCAATTTTGGCAGTTTTTTACCCCCTCGTCACACGTACTTACCAAAAATCAGACCCCTCAAATATGACGTCACGACGCACCACCACCACCCCGTCATCTTGTCGTCTTTCCAATGTCAAAATTAATGTTTCGATGTTTCGTTGAAAATATTCATTATAATTATTATAGTTGAAACAATATTCAGAAACTTTTTCAAATTCTTTTTTGTAATGAAATATAATAATTATAAGTGTAAAATACATTCAATTTTGCAGTAACATAGCATTGTGATATTAATAAGAATATTTAGTATTATGTGACATCACATTTCTGAAAACCCCTCCCCCGTCATCACACATTGTCACAAATGTTTCAACCCCCTCCCCCTAAGTGCGTGACGTCATTTATGGATGGTCCATAGTGGTCATTTGTAAATCCCTTAGGAAGATCCTGGCTATGCCACTGGCCAGCAGTGCCTTACATTGTATGGTGTCTGTGGTATATACGACGAGCAGCACTCATTAATACATCAGTGAAAGGGTTAAGCTACAAACAAAAAACAGTCGGCACGTATTGTTTGAAACTCAGTGCAGAAATTTCCTTTGAAATTTTGGTGGTACAGCGTGAATCTTTTCCCATCGATTATTTCATATTTTCCTCATAAAATACTGTAAATCCTGTTATACAGGTTGGGTCTCAAACATAAGCTGGATCTCAAATACAAACTGTGAATAAAAGTCAGTTGTTTTAAGAAAAGCTGAAGCTGGGTCTCGAATAGAAGCCAGATCTCTAATACAGACTGGAGGGTAGTCATTTCAGAAGCTGTGAACATATGATTACACATTTGGCCTAACAGAACCGTTTGAAAACTGTTAGGATGAAATTTTATTTTATGTTTATGTTGATAACATTAGTATAGTATATGTACATACAAGCAATAAAATATGGCAATTTGAAAATGTTCTAATGCAAGCCAAGTCTCCAACAGAAGCCAGATCTCAAATACAAGCCAAGGGTAAAAGTCATTTGTTTTAGTAGAAGCTGGGTGTTTGTATAGAGGATTTACAGCATAAACGTGGTAATTACATGTTTTGCATGCAATGTAAACTTTTATACCAAAGCATGATGTGTAACAGTTTTTTTCATTTAATTTGCATTTAATTTATCAAATTTTAAACCATTTTAATTCTTAAATATAATTCTTTCTGATTGCAGATTTTTGGTGCAACTCATAGATAATTGAATGATGTAGAGATTGATGGAAGATGAAAATACCATTCAAATGCCTTTGCAAGTCATGTGACTTTCAATGCTTTTTCAATACTTTTTATTCATGTCATTGGTGCAAGAAATAAAACACTTCTATATAAAAGTTAATGGCGTTCCTTTTATATTAGATCTCTGTTAAATGAGGAATTGGTCTGTAGCTGTTTACTGAGTTTACCATAGGATATTTAGAATTTCTCTTGTATGTGATAGCGTGCACATTACATTTAACTACAGAGCATAGATGCAATATATCATTTATAACAAGTTGGATATGGAATGGATTTCTCTTTTTTAACAGACTTATAGAGAATTTAATTGTATAACTTTAGAAAATCTTGTTTAAAATATGTATTTTCATGTACCTACAATTTATTGTCTTGACATCATTTAATATTAGCAGCAGCAACAAATTTTATGATTGAGTGTTAACCCCTTTATCATTCGTTTAAATTTTTAAATCCCTTACCATGGTGGTCATTTATTTTAATACGGCAACACATTACTTTAAAATATTTTAAATACTTCCGATTTTGAAGCATAGAAGCTAAGAAAATTTTTAAATTGATATAATGGTCAGATGTAGTATCACTTTATCACTTTACATCCTCAATCATTGAATTTCTACTTGGAGATCAAAAGAAATAGGTCTTACAAATGCTACTCGAAAGGCTTCTCGCTAGAACCAAGGGAAGTTCAACATCGTAAAATTCCATTCAAATACGACCAGAAACCTCAAAATTGCTTTAATTCTATTTAGATTTGAGTTTGATTTCAGGCGACTTATCCCCTCCCCACTTTCTGGAGGAATTTTGCCCCTTAGCAATGAATGTCCAGTCACTACTAAGGCAGTGCCATTACAGCAAAGTCCAAGGGGTTAGGTAAATGGATACTATATATATATATATATATATATATATATATATATATATATATATATATATATATAAAATAATGAGCCAGACTTGTGTGAAACAGTTGACTGCCCGCTTGCAAACTATTATAGACGAGTGGAACTCGTCTCAAACGGTTAAGTGTCGATAACATAAGATGAGTCAGGCTCGTCTTAAATGGTAAAGACTATGGCCATGATTATTTTACATTTGTAGTGTGCTGATCAAATGTGCAGTTATAATGTGATTTTAAAGGCACAAATTCAATATAAATGTGCAAACTCTATAAGTTATTATGATCTGCATCAAAAAGGATTTCTTGATAACTTCCGATTTGATATCCATACTAAGGGCTGCCAACTGCTGAGAGAATTTCTGGGCCCCTGTGCAAAAAATAGTCACGGACCCCTGACCTGACAGCGCAAGTGTGAACAAGTGTTGATGACCTTTTTTGCTTTTCGGTCCTTTTTAGGGAATTCCTTAACATGGATCAACCCGGGCCCCCTGACATTCTCTGGGTCCCTGTGCTCATGACAAGAAGATTACCTTTTTTGCTTGTCAGTCTTTTTCGGGGTTCAGGCTATTGTTGATACATAATCGTCACCGGGCCCTTGTGCAATTGCCCCCATCTCGGCGGCCCTGCTATGATGAACATAATTATGGTACTCCATTTGTGAATTCTCTATGGTGATATAGTATTTAGCCCTTTGACTGGCATCATTATATAAGAAATTTTTTTAGTTGTTTATAGGTTTAGCAGCATTTACACTCCATGTCATGTTTGCTAACAACAAAGGCAGCCAATACATATGCTCACACAATGTTTATTTGGTCCTTTGGAATGTACGTGGAGTGATATTTATTCCAGCTTCTAACAGGACATGATCATTTCATGCAATTTTTCAAACCTTCAGCATCACTGAAACTTTGGAATCCATTTGCATGTGATGCAATAAATTACAAATTACAATTGTAGGTAGGCTTATTATTGCCATATTCATATTTCTGGTATTCATTTCCTTGAAATTATTTTGCATGTCACAATCATACAAACAAAATCCATATGTTGCCTACAAATGGTAACAAGTTAAAATCTAATAGATTTTACATATTAAGTTTGTTCCTGCTAAATATCACATGTCTACATAGAGTCTGCTGCTCAGGTGTTCTTTGCATGCTCATAAATAGGCAAGAATTAGTTTTTCAATGTGCGTGGCATCAGACAGCTGTATTTGCGCCCAGCCCCGGCACCTCTGTTATGGGTGGGCCCCAGCACCTCAGTGATTGGCCTCGACAAATATATCCCGGGCCCAGGGTTTTCACAGTGTAGGGCCCCGGCACCTCCAACAAACGACTTTAACCACTGTCAATGGCTTGTTATTTTTTAAATGCCAGATTTGAATTGCTGTTTTGCTTTGAAAATGCCTGGTTTGTAATGTATAACTGGAGGTTCGAGGTTCAAAAATTTCTTGCGGACCACTTGATAAATTGAGCAGTCATCTGCTCCTAAAGAGCACTGATGAGTGATGACATTTCTTCTATTTTGCTTGTCAGACTTTTTCATGTTGAAAATGCACATAATACACTTAAAAGGTGCTGATGACCTTTTTTGCTGATGACCTTGTTTTGTTTGTCGCACTTTTCAGATTTTTCACATGGAAAATATATATATGTCTAATTTTTATTTACGTCTTTTGAGACTTTGCCACGGACCACTAGACCCCCTCTTGCGGACCACTTTTGGTCTGTGGACCACGAGTTGAGAACCACTGATATAGAGCATTTCCAGCTATTTTGAAGACACTAAACCCATTTAAAATATTTACCATGGTAGGCTGGTAGCTAAAATGTAGAACTTCATGAATTAACACACTGTGTTAAATATGCTGTATGAATTTAATAATTCTTTAATTTACTGTATCCTGAATACCATTTTATCATTTGAAATTGTTGGAATGTTTACCCATATTGTTGTTTGATATTTGAGGCCAGGTGTCCCGTCACTTCCTGGACCGTCACTTCCTGGACTGTCACTTCCTGGACCGTTCCTAATGTTCAATCTGTTATGTGTATGTAAACAAGTGTATACACTATGATATACAAATCGTTTTGATCTGCAATAATACTTAGAATTACTTACTTAGAATATATAATATAGAAATTCAAGATATTTTACTTACTTCCTTACAAAGTAAGCAGTGGACCAGTGACGCAGACTATAACTATTCAAATTTTGAATCGTTGGATTACGGTTACGGTTATTTTTTACCACCTACAGTCCTACACTGGGCGGAGGGGTCAAAAACTGCCCAAAAATTGTTGACACAATGGACAGCCCCCAACCTACCTACCTACCTACCTATCTACCTATTTACTTCCATTTACAATGACGGTCCAGGAAGTGACGGTCCAGGAAGTGACAGGGAACCTTGAGGCCATCAATCACCAGATCCAATTTTCTTTGATTGCGACAACCATTTATGAATTCTTGAAACATTTTAATCTTTGTGAACCTTGTTTTATACATATGCTATGTCTAATGGTGAAACAACAGAGAATAACTGCATTTATTTCATTAGTAGTATTTAAATTCATTACTGATGCTGTGAACTGTGATTTTGTTTAATTTAAAGGAATGTTGTATGCTTACACTTCTAGATTTTGTAAATATAATGTGCTCAAATATATTAATGCAAATCTGTTTTAAAATGTATTAGTGCAAATCTGTTAAATAATTATGTAAGCTAAGTGGGCTTAGTGAATTGTATGAATTTTCAAGAATTATATTATAAAATAATTTGAAATACAGTGAAACCTTGTTATCTTGCCGCTCGGTACTGGCACATTTTGTTGCAAGAGGTTCGGTTAGGGGCTCAGTGGGTCTGACATTTGCCATTTGCTCTGCTTCAACGGTTTGAAATAATGCGATCTGCTCCCACGGCCTTGTGGTCTACTCAGTTCCCACGGCCTTGTGGTCGCATGCGGCATGCCCTGGATAACGCTAGAGATTTTTAAAAATCGCTAATACTGGGCGATGGTCATTCTCACAGATTATTCGACGTCCAAAACAGTAATACTGCCAACGCATTACAGTGAATAGAATCGATAACATCTCCTCACATTGAGCGTAATGTCTCCGCCTTGGTGAAAAAACGGCTGGCAAATTCCACAACTTTTCCATCTCGAGTCAAAACTGCTCCCAAGCCAAAATGACTCGCATCTTATTAAATTAAAATCTGTTTTTTACCGTTGTAGTAGTTGAGCACAGGTGCAGACAGAGGCGGATTTACATTTTGGAGGCCCGGTGCAAATATTTCAATGGAGGCCCCACGGCGCCATCGTGGTCACTTAAAGACAGTGTTTATTCTAGGCCCTTTTGGGGGATTCCCCAAAATGAAAAAATCCCCCCCAAAAAATTAGGCCTATATGTTGCATGGGGAGATGAAAATTCTCCCCCGCCCAAAAAAAGTGTGGCGACGGGGGATTTTTTATTTTTTTAGAGGGGAAAAAATAAGGAAGCTTGTAACAGAGCGTTTAAGAAGGGAAAACGGGCAGATTACCTTTTTTATTTTTTTGTTTTTTGCTCGTCAAGACTTTTGAGATGTCAAACCTTGTCCCTCCAAACATTTCAAAATCCCCCCAATGTCAAGGTGGCTAGAATAAACACTGCTTAAAGAAGTAAAAATACAACAAACGTCATTGAAAAATGAAACGATTAAATGCCATTAACTTCAACTCAAATAAACTTGCATTGAATTTGCAGTCGTGCAAGTCAAAGTCAATGTACAAGAACTGGGGCACGGTCGACCTGTCGTCTATTATAATCCACGTGTTATGACGTATAAATTAATTTAATTTATTTAAGTGTTATTTTAACTTATTTCTTATGAATTTAGTCATACACGAAGACGAGTTCCGGTACCTTTTTTCTAGAAAAAAGGCACTAAGTATAACTAAGATTTGTGATCGTTTGCCAAAAAGGTCACCGTCACGGTGTTACGCATTTTACGGTAAGACAAATGAGTGATGGCGTTAGTCTGTATGCAACTATGCATTGCCATTCCAAAGGTACGGAGGCATACGAATACACATACCCCTGCCATTTCCTGCGCTTCTTGACCGTTGGTAAGAATAATTGACCGTCGAGGCACACTGTACAGGCACTCAGGTTGAGTCATGCAATACCCCTAATCTGCATAACGATGCAAGAGGCCGGGCGTCTACGACCGCTGGTGGCCCGGTGCAACCGCCGGTCAGAGTTCAGCCATTATGAGCCATACCATTAATTGAGGTCAGCTAAACCGGGGTATATGAGATGTAGGCTTTCTTAACACAGACTCATGGAGCATGCATTTCAATACTAAATTATTACTAATCCATGTCCAAACACTAGCCTACTAACGTCTAACGATACAACATTCATGTATATCTCCTAAAATAAATTACTTTAAAGAAACTAATAATTAAAAGTCTTTAAAAATTATTATTAGAAAAGGGAGGCCCCTAAATTTGTATTTTGAAGGGAGGCCCGGTACCGATGCACCACCTGGTACCGTGGTAAATCCGCCTCTGGGTGCAGACATGAGCATCGTCTTCTATTTGTTGAAAGCTTCTTTGTGTCTGTCGCCCCAAAGAAACTCATTCTCTGATTTCAAAAGTTCACGAAGTACAGCAGTGACTCCGCTAAAATTCGGACAGAAGCGCGCTAGATAAATGGCAAAACCAAAGAAACGTACTGCCACTTTATCTTCTGGAATGGCAAAGTTCTCGATGACGGCAATCTTTGATGCTGAAGGTTTAATTCTGACTTCGTCAATTCGTGACCCATGAAAGCTATGACGTCAAGATGCAATTTCAGCTTTTCTAAATTTAATTTAAGACTCTTCTTTCTGCAACGCCGAAATAACACAAGGAAGTTCTCGTCGTGATTTTTACAGACTTCCTCGCAGTGGCGTAGCGTGCACTCGTGCCGCCTTTGGCTCCTGGCAAAAATGCCGCCCCAATTTCACCCCTATTACACATGAAAAGCAAAAAAAGGTCGTCGTCACTAAATTTGCCGCCTCTTCTACATTTTTCCGCCCATTCGCCAAAATTCATCGACAAACCCGACAAAGAAAAAAGGTCGCTTCCAAGATTTGCCGCCCCCATCATGTGTGCCGCCCATGGCTAAAGCCATAGTAGCCATTGGGACGCTACGCCTCTGCTTCCTCGTGACTTTCTCCAGAATTTGTTATTAAAATGTCGTCCGCTATGCAGTGTATTGCTTTTAATCCCGAAAGCGCTGCATTTATTCTCGCCTGAAATATTTCAGAAGGCGTAGAAAGACCGTACGGCATCCTGAGATAGCGGAATAGACCAAAAGGCGTCTCGAAAGCTGGACTGTTCATCGAGCTTCAGGTGATCAAATGCATTTCAACAGTCAGCTGTGGAAAAGACTTTTACACCCGACAATTGAGGTAATACGTCGTCCAAAATCGGCATGTAGAATGTGCTGCGAATCAAAGCAGGGTTTAAGATACGAGTTGGATTGATTCATAGTCGCAGTTTTCCATCGTTTATCATAGTCACGACTATTGCTGACACCCATCCAGTCGGGTCTGTGACTGGCGTTATAAATTGGTCTTTAACCATTTCCTGTAGCTCAGCTTCCACTCGGTCTTTAAGAGCAACTGCGATTCGACGGAGAGACAGTTGAATGGGTCGGACGTATGGGTTTCTCCATGAGCCCTAGTTTGCCATCGAATAAGTCTCCAAATTGCGCTGGAATATCAGCTTAAGATTATGTTCGGGTTTTCGGACCAAGTGTCGGCAGACGGCGACGACAGTTCTATAGCGCAAGTGGAAGACGATGGTTCTATAGCTCATATATTCTCGTCAACGATGCGCAACAACTCCTGTTTCCTGCAGCAAGATATACAGTGGATTGGGTTGTCATGAGGTGTGACGTAGACTTCGCTGCTTAAGCGCTTTTTCGTCGTTGGATGGTTGAGAACGACGTTGATCATTCCAGCAGTATATAACTCGACACCGTTGAACATTTTCATAGTGGCGCGCACCGGACGTAGTTTTGGCGATAGGCTCTCGTAGACGGATTTTGGAATCGTCGTGACAGTGGAACCGTAGTCTATAAGAAAACGGACACGCTGATCGTTCACCAAAATATGTGTACAAATCCTCCCTCCAGAGTCAGAGAAGTTAAGAACGAGTACCGATTCAAAATCGTTTGCTAGCTGTTTCACGCTAACCGTGGGGCACTACTTTGACAGACAGCCGCATAATGGCGTTTTTCGCACACGCTAGACGGTTTGCGTTAGAAGCAGGACAGTTGAAGCGTCCGTGGTCGTGAGATCGACACGAGTCTGAGATCGACATTTTTGCATGGGTTGCGCGATAGAGACGTACCTCCTTTAGGGCGATAATGACGTTGGCTTCGTCGCTGACTCTGACCTTGAGCGTCGCGTCGTCGGAAATCAGTTTTCCCTCTGCACTCGCGCTGCTGAAGTCTGCTTTTTCCGCGTCCGCGAGACGTAAAATCGCGATGCAGGACGTTCATTTCTTCAGGCGACGTCATGGCTTTGAAGTGACGTGAAGTTGTATCCTGCGCTCTGCAGATGACTATTGCTTTCTCCAAGTCTAGGTCTTTCGTGCCTAGGAGTTTCTTTAGTATGACGTCATCGTTATTTCCGATAACGATTCTGTCACGGATCATTGACTCCGCGTCCCCGAATCTGCACGAACCACTGACCAGTCTCCGTAAGTCGACGATGTAACAATCGATCGACTCACCTGGCGTCTGCTTTTAACAACGAAAGACGTAACGCTCGTAGACTTCACTGACATCACCGGCGCAATGGCGCTTGAAGCCATCCAAAAGTGACGTAGTGCTCGTCCTCTCAGCTTCCATGAGAGTCATGGTCCTGTACACGCAGTTGGCGTCCGTGCCCACAAACGCTAGAAGTATTGCACATGACAGTCGGATTCTTCCTGGTCGATTTTACCAGCTTTGGCATATTTAAGTCATTGACAGCTGTGAAATCTTTTCAAATCTTTTGAATTCGCTTGCTAGGTTCGACGCTTGCAAATTCAGCTTGGCAGGAAGCGGAATTTGATATGGTGTGGCAATTAGAAGCACACTGATACCGTAAAGTAAAGCATATATTTAGAGTATTTAGACAACGACCAAACCAAGACTGAATAAGCAGTAGTAAAATATTGCTATAGTGTCACTAGAATGTTCCTTATTGGACGGCGGGCATGGTCTCAATACTGTCAGTCCTAGATCACGTGACACCAACTGGAATTGAACCTCGACCCGCCAGCCTACCGCTCCAGCGCGTAAACCATTCGGTCATAGGCCCGTCTGAACCTGGGTTGCAGCTGCACTCCATGAAAAACTTAGGGAGTGCACTGCACTCTCTAGAAGACAAAGGCCATGGATTGTATTGTATACTGAACTATTTATATAGCGCCGTAAACATATCATAACCAAAAACAAGGGCGCTTTACATGGGGTATGACTCCCTAAACAGATGGCTTTTTAGTCTGCTTTGGAAGATGGAGCGAGCTTTAATCCTCCTTATTTCATGTGGGATGGTATTCCACTTGAGTGGTCCGCCTCGGGAGAAGGCGCAATCACCGAGGGTTGAAATCTTAAGCGGTTTCGGGACAGCGAGGTCAAGAGAGGACGCTGATCTCAGTGTCGACCGTCTGAGAGCGTCGCTAGCGGGTGTCAGAAGTCGCTCCAAGTACTTCGGACTGGCTTGGCCGGTGATGATGCCGTGAATTATTTGGTATCTTTTGAAGATGATCCTCTCCCGAACTCGAAGCCAGTGGAGTCTGTCTCTCATAAGAGGTGTTATGCTCACCCGGCGATCCGGGCGATCGGATGCAATTCACTCCTTTGCTGGGAAGATACACAGTTCAATACACAAATTTGTACAAGTGCTGTGAATTGGGGGAGATTTTGAGGATTTGGGGGAAATATCTTCTAATAGGCCTGGAAAAACATTTCCTCTATTTATAAAGAAGGTAGGCATCGAAGACGGATGAAAGCAAGGCATGCATGTTTGCTTAGAGGGCGGGCGCGAACTGGATAGGGCACGTTACGGTCAACCTGATATACCAGGAAGCACTGGCCAGTACCTGGTAGAGTAGAGGGCTGGCAGGTTGGCAGTCTTCAGAGGCGAAGCACGGCGCGGAGACTGAAGCCGGATAGCCAACTAACAGTAGAAATGTTCCTGATAAATCTACTGCGGTTTGAGCCAGGAAACCAACCAGTGTTATTTCTAGGATTTTGAATTTCGGGGTGTCGGGAAAATCTGGGAGTGTCGGAATTTTTAAGTCTCTGTCCGAAAAAGGCTGACAAGTAAACAAAATTCTTCGGGGAATAATAGTTGGGGTGGTCTTTCTCCATTGGGGGAGATGTTCTGGCCTAATTAGTATGCATTCTGTATGCATACCATTATCGCATTACCAAATTTGGAGGTGTCGACCTCAAATTGGGGGGCGATAGGGGGTGTCAAATATCTCTGAAACCAGTATTGACGATAATGATAATGACAGCAATGAAAGCATATGGGGACTCCGGGTGACAAATAAAACGAAATAATGGCAATAAAACGCCACCTTTTTGTAGCAGGCACAAAAGACATGTAAGACAGCTGGAAGTGGGCATGGGAATCGGCATATGGAGCATATCCTCAAGTGCAAGAATGTCCCAGGGGCTGACGTTAGATCAGACCACCAACTGGTTATTTGCATCACGTGGATAGCATTGGATCATGCCATGACATGGAAGCTTTGAATACACCAAAGCAGACGAAAACTATAGGCAAATGGAACATGCGAACTCTGTGGCAGACGGAACAGTTAAAGACACTGGCAAAGGTAATTGAATCATACCAATGCGATGGTGTTGAGATAAAATATCCTAGGACAAAATGTTATGGGGACAAAATGTCACAGGTAAGATGTAATGGGGTTAAAATGTAACCCTAACCCCAACCCGTGACATTTTGTCCGTGACATTTTGTCCTCGGACATTTTGTCCGGCCACGAAATGCAACTGGTTAGAATATCTGAAGTCAGATGGACTGGAAGTCGCGATGCGATGGGAGGCGGGTTTCTGTACTCTGGAGAGGAATCCAGGCACGAGAAAGGAGTTGGCCTTCTGACGAGCGCCCGAGCACAGAGGGCACTAATGTGGTATGAGCCAGTGGCACCAAGGATCATTGTGGCACGGTTTGACCTATACCCACGGGTTAATGCCGAAATACCAGTCGGCTTACAGGCGTGGCCACTCCACGGAAACGGCCATCCTGCGTATTTTTAATGACATCGTCGACGCGATAACGAATGGTCAGGTGGCGTTCCTTTGTGAACTCGATCTATCTGCCGCCTTCGACACAGTGGATCACGAAATAATCCTCAGACGCCTTGAGCTGACCTTTGGAATCAATGGCAAAGTCCTCTCCTGGATACATGACTATCTCAAAGACAGGTTGCAGTCAGTCCGTTGGAATCGTTCCGCGTCTGCCGCGCGCCCTGTCCTCAGCGGAGTACCGCAGGGATCTGTTCTAGGCCCACTTCTGTTTGTCCTTTATGTCGCAGACATTGGACAAATCATTGAATCGTGCGGGCTGGCGGCGCATGCCTATGCTGATGATGCGCAGATATACGCCTCATGCCTCCCTGAGGACATGGACCTACTACGCGATCGTGTCATCGCCTATATCACAAAGATCAGACATTGGACTGAAGTCAATCGTCTAGCATTGAATCCCAACAAAACCGAAGTGCTGTGGATCTCTACTCCCAGGAAGAGGCACTTGCTTAGCCGTGTACCGTTTGTCATTGATGGGATTGAAATTGTACCGTCGGCTGAAGTACGCCTCCTCGGGGTCCTGTTAGATTAATCGCTTTCGCTCGATGGCCACATCAGCAATGTCACTCGGAGTTCCTTCTATCAGCTTCGGAGGATCAGGGCGATACGTCGGCACCTTCCAACGTCGGCAGCGATCCAACTCGTGCGTGCCGTCGTCATCACGAGGATCGACTACTGCAACAGCATCCTCCTTGGCCTACCAGATGCCCAACTGAGCCGTCTGCAGATGATCCTCAATGCTTCTGCCCGCATGATCTACGGTGTCAGATGGGGCAAGCACGTCACCCCCTTACTCAAGGACAAGCTGCACTGGCTGCGCATCCCTGAGCGCATCATCTACAAGAGATGCTGCCTGACATTCCGGGCCCTCAATGATCCCGCCTGCCCAGTCTACTTGGCTGAACTTGTGCATAGGCCATCGCTTACTGACTGTTGGCGGCAGCTTCGTTCATGTAATCGGGTCCAATTGGTTGTACCCCCTCCATCTAAGACAGTGAAATTTGGGGAGAGGTCTTTCACCCGGGGGAATCCCCTCCTCTGGAATTCGCTGCCCGACATTGTGACTAATGCGACTAGTCTAGAAATGTTTGCTACCAGACTAAAGACGCACTTGTTTAACATCTCATTTAAGTGCAATCTGTAAAGCGCTCTTGATCTTGGCCTGCTGTGACTATAGCGCTATATAAATTGGCATATTAACTAACTAACTAACTAACTAACCCATGTAAAATCATAGCTTTACTAATTTACGCTTCAACTTGCGAAGCTGATTAAGAGGAGATAGAAGATATCTATCAACAGCAGAGTATATCATGAAGGAAATCCTAACTCGAGACCTGAGCGTCTTGATGAGCGACTGGAATGCAAATGCTGGGAAAGACTCAAGTGGTTTGGCCCATGTCATGGGCCAACATGTATCGACAAACGCAATGAAAGAGGCGAGAAACTACTCCAATTTGCACAAGAACGCCGCCTTAATTCTTGTAGCAAACCCAACAACCCTGGAAGACAGCCGGACATTGGAATCGGTAGATGGACAGACAAAAAACATGATTGAATACTATGTTCTAGTAGACAGTAGATTCAAAGGGCATATCCACAAGTGCATGATTTTCCCAGGGCTGACGTTGGATCAGACCACCAAATGGTTCTTTGCAACATGCTGATAGCATTGGGCCAGGCCAGAAAGAGTAATTGTGTGAAACACGATCTGGAGAAGCTGAATGACCGTTGGAACAGAAGACATATGAAGAGGACGTAACAAGACGGATACGGCTGGAGAACCCTAACGTCCAGGCTGACCAAAATATAAGAATTGCTGTATGTGGAGCAGGCCCGAGCAGCATATAACCTTCTGACGAACAATAGAACACCTAAGAGCAGTGTCTCGCAAACTTTTTACCTCGCGGCACACTAAACAGAACAAATTTTTTTTCACGGCACATTCTTCATAAAATTACAAAACCAACCAACAATTTATTAAATTGAGTGTTCTTTATTAAGGAACTGCCGGGTCTGCAGTCACATATAATGATATGTAGATGTAACAAACGCGAAAGTAACGTTCATAGACTGTAGATTCTCGCCGTTGTTTTCCTTAGTGTCGTTTTCACCTTGCATTTTCTCAGATCTTGCCAAAAATTTATCCATTTCAAATTTCATAGGGCTAAATCTCGGTAAAAGCATCAAATTCAACTGTTACTATACTTATAGTTACCCTACTATTGCAACATCTCAACACATGCAATATAATAATTTCAAAACGGTAATTGAGTCAAATGTATCCTTGCGCGCTCAGACGCTGTTGTTTTTACATTGTAAAGGTCGCAAGGACGGTGACGTCAACGAAAGACGTTAATTTCTGGCAGTTGTATCGTTGCGCGCGCAACGTTATATAAAAAATGGATGTCCGATATATTGTATTGTAGGCTGTGCCGCAGGCTGGTGTGAGGTTCTATATATGACGCCATTTTTACACTTGCTCATCCGGCAAAATTTTTAGGAAGGGAACAAAAAAATTAAAATAATAGTAAAATTCTGAAATTCTTTCACGGCACAGCTGGAATCTCTAGCGGCACACTAGTGTGCCGCGGCACACAGTTTGCGAGACACTGCCTAAGAGCAATGAGTCGGATCATGTACCATGAAACTTGTTGAGGAAAGATGTAAAGTAAAAAGACTCAAACATCGGTCGCCTGAGAAGTAGGAATTATAGTGCCCATTGCAGGCAAGATAAGATAAAGCGCTTTTGAAAGAGTATGGATGGATGGCTTTGGGCGATTCAGGATTTTGAATTTTTAAGGGTTAATATTAACCCTAACGGTAAGTCGGGGCTAGTTGAGACGATTTTTGTTTTTGTAAATATATTGCACATGATGTACGTTTACTGTAACTATTCAGTTCAGTCTTAGAAGTAAAACACTCGGGTATGTTATTTGAAAATTAAACTGCAATTACAACCAAAAATAGGAAGACATAAGGCGAAAAGTAAACCCTCCCAAACTGTATCGACTTGCCCCTGTCCGGGGTAAGTTGATACAAAGCATGTGACAAGTTGAGACGCCATTCAACTGTAACAATGAAGATAAATGGCAAATAGTATAGTTAAGTCACATATAATCGCAAGAATCACAAATCTTACATAATTCAAACTGCCGTCAGTGCATTCAGCACGGGCCCACATTTTGCAGTTAGCACACTGGATTCAACTCTCCTTGGACTTACTGTTTTAATATGGTTCTGTGCAAACAAGACACAACGTTTCCTCTTCTGAATCGCAATATTCCACTGTTTTCCCCTTAATTTCCCTCCGCTTCTCTTTGACAACGTCAGTTTTTGCAGCTTTCTATTTGGCCTATGCTTTTGCTTAGACCTACCTCTTTCATGATCCAAAAAGCTTTAATTTTTTGCTGATTTTCTTTCCCAATATTCCTTTTCAATCAGGAGTTTTTTCTTGGGTTTCAGCTACAGTAGGATTCACGTTCTTCCTCTTCGAAGAATATTCCTGTTATCGCAGCGTGGTCCAGCTTTAGGCAATGGGCGATTCTCATACAAAGCACCTAGGCTAATGCGTGTGCAAAGTTCAACAGTTGGCTGAAAGTTGGTAGAGGTTGATACAGATGATGAGATGATGACTGATCTGTCATTGAAGTTGGCAATTGGCAATCCGGATGCATTTGTAGTGTCTGGTCTGCCAGTAACCATCGTTGTATAATAGGTGTAGGTGTATGTCATCTCAAAGTTGACCATTTTCACTATCAACTCTATCATGAGGCTAGTTGATGTAGTGTAGTTCTGCGGTTCCCAAACTGTGGTCCGCGGACCGGAGGGGGTCCGCGGAGGATATGGCGGAGGTCCGCGAGAGCCTCCCAAATATTTAGGGTTAGGGTTAGGCCTAACTCTAACCCAGATGACCTTTTTGTCACTACATTTAGGGAGGATGATATTAGGTAGGTATCGTCCATCCTCATTGCTGAGGGTCGGAGGCTATGCAGGCTGACGACAAGGTTCTCCACGTGACACTGTCTTTTGCAGTTCTCATGCAATTGATAATTGGTTGTTTTGTCCATTCCACAATATCATCTGTCCATCGTCTACGAGGCCGTCCTCTCTTCCTCTTGCCATTAATTCTGCCATGCGGTATCGTTGTACATAAATTGTCTGCTCGCACTATGTGACCAAAGTATTTCAGTTTCCTAAATTTGATAACTGAGTATAGACGCCTATTTTTCCCAAGTTCTTCTATGATTGAGGCATTTGTTCTATGTTCTTTCCAGATGATGGACAGCATTCTTCTGAAAGCTGTCATCTCGAAAGCAGTGAATCTTTTCTGATCTGCCGTTTTCACTGTCCAATACTAATACTAACTGCTAGCAAAGAGACTGTGAACAGTTTTCATGCAACTAGAAAGTGGCGATGAAACGTGTTTTTATCGGATTTCTCGCAAACGAGTGATACCTCGCCTACTAAGGAAACATAGCAGATAGGGCGCGTAGGCTTCTCAAAATAGAAATAATCTCGAGCCCTTCGATAAATAAGTAAGAAAGTATTAGCGTGTATATCAACGTGCCCCCTGTATCAACTAGCCCCGACCTTCCCTAACTGAAAAATAATCACTAACAGTTTTTTCAACCACCATGTCTAAGCCTTATGACCATGGGTGTCCGCAGACATTTTTCCAAGAGTGCAAAACAGGGTCTTGTGACGAAAGAAATTAAAGAATTTCCAGGGGTTGCAAACAAGGTCTTGTGACGAAAGAAACAAGTAATTTTGCTTTTTTCATAACTCCACAATTTTTCAGGGGATGCAATTGCACCCCCTTGCATCCCCTTTCGAACGCCCATGCTGTAAACAATGGAATGAAATATTTTTCGCGGTTCCTGTACCAATAAAACGAAGTGCCTGTAGCTAGAAGATTTTTAAAAGGCGTTGAGACAAGACACATTTACCCCTCTTTACTTTACTTTTACTTTACTCTTTGCTTTACCCCTCTGGTCTCGAGACAAGACCAAGTCTTTATCCCTCAGGTCTCGAGACAAGACTTTAAGACCTTGCCCATCTGGTACTCTTAAGACCTTGCCCATCTGATACTCTTTTTCCAGACTTTGTCCATCTGATTCTATAATTCCAATAGGGGTGCTTGGCTAATGTGCACATGCTCACTGTAACCTAGTGCGTAAGAAACTGAAAAAAATTTATTAACCCAACTAGAAACAAACATACCAGTTCGGTTCAGTTTAGCCTTTTTTGTACTCCTTGGGGAGCATAGGCCGCTGACAAGTTCTCTCCACTTTGCTCTGTCTTCCGCGATCACTTCCATAGTTGACCATTTTATCTCATTTACCCTCATCTCTTTTTCCAGTGTGTTTTTCCATGTGTTTTTCGGTCTTCCTCTCTTTCTGTTACCCTGGGGTTCCCACGTCAACACTTGCCTTGTGATACTGGATATAGGTTTCCTTAACAAGTCCTAGCCAACTCCATTTTCTCTTTTGCATTTGCTTCTCGATTGGATCTTGTTTTGTGATTTTCTATAGTTCTTCATTACTTATCTTATTTGGCCACCATATGCCTACCACCTTTCGCAGGCACCTGTTTACAAAGCTCTGTATCTTTGCGTCGTTGATACTCGATCGAGTACTTCCAGCTTTCTGCCCCATACAGTAGAACCGCTTTAACGTTGGTGTTGAACATTCTCACTTTGGTATTCAGGCTGATATGCTTGGATTTCCATAGCTCCTGTAACATCATGAAAGCTGCTTGAGCTCTACCTATTCTAGTCTTAATATCTTCATCTGTTCCTCCTGATGTTGATAACACACTCCCCAAGTACGAGAATTCTTCCATTTCTTCAAGTTTCCCGGAATCCACTTTGATTTTTTGTTTCCCTTTGCCGTTTATCTTCATCGCCTTTGTTTTGCTTTTGTTTATGTTTAGTCGAATTTGATTAGCTGTTTCTTCAAGTTTTGTTGTTTCACTCTTCATTTGCTGAACATTTTGTGCTAGGTCGTCTGCGAAATCCAGATCATCCAGCGTTTGACCTTTTACCCACTTTATACCGTTTTCGCCCTCCCCTACTACCTTTTTCATTACCCAGTCGATTACGAGCAAGAACAGTAGCAGTGGTAGCAGGCATCTCTGCCTTACGCCTGTCTTAACTCTTAAACTTTTAGATGTGCTCTGTTTTAAAAGCATTTTGGCGGACATCTCTTGGTAGCTAGATTCCACAATTTTGGTGATCTTTTCTGGAATTCCATCTAGTGTCTCATTAGGCCCCATATTGTATTTCTATCCACGCTGTCGAAAGCTTTTTAAAAATCAATGAAGTTAATGTAAAGTGATGTATTCCACTCGATAGATTGTTCCACTGTTTCTCAAAGTTAAAATTTGATCTAGACAGGATCTGCTACTTCTGAAACCCGCCTGATTATCTCTCAGCCGTGCATCCACCGCGTCTTTAATTCTATCCAGTATGACTTTGTTCAGTATTTTAGGAGCGGTTGATAACAGAGTTATCCCTCTGTAATTTTTACGGTCCGTCAGATCCCCTATTTAATAATCTTTATTCGTTACAAGCACAGCATCAGCAAAAAAAGTAGTACACAACCAACGATAACACAAATCAACTGAACAAAAAGCCAAATAAAATAAAAACTAATAATGAACTAATAAACTAAGCACAAAACTTGACACAATGCAGCCTCTGCCCTCAGACAAGTTCTAGTAATACACTCAGCAAAGTACAGTGACTTCTTCTCATATTTATTAACAAAGGAAGCTTGTCGCTTTTTTTACAGCAACATGCATACTTTCCAAACAAGTCAAAACTCTGATATAATGAACTGCCTCACAATATCTGCCTCATATGTTTTAAAAATTTTACACACAACAACTTGAATCAGTCTGTCAAGAGCATTAAGAGTACGTTTGTTTGGACATGTGGCTTCCATGCCATACAATACAAAGGGTAGACACTAGACGGTAGCTCTTTACCAGGTTAACGCATATCAGTTCAGACGCGGCAGCTCTGCTGCAACTATACAAACAGTTAAACGTACGAAAAAAATATAATTTAACTTCCGAAATAGACAACCCGAAGTGCCTGCCCTTTTTCAGTGTCACTCCAAGGTACCTAATTTCCTCAACAAATGGCAAGGCAACACCATCTTTTTTGCCAATGCTATCAAATATCCTTCTTTCCACTCCTCTGGAGTCTTCTCTTGCTGCCAAATCTTGCCTTGTAAAGCACATCCGTTGAAGTGTCGATGTCAGCTTTCATTGCTTCTGCTGGGATGTTGTCCGGACCTGTTGCTTGACCGCTTTTCAACGCTTTAATTGCTCTTTTTATCTCCGCTTTTGATGGTCTATCGGTGCATACGGGGAGGTCTTCGGCTGCTTTCTCGATGTTTGCTTTTGTCTCTGGACTTTTCCTATTAAATAACTCATTCAAATACTCCGCCCACCTATCTAACTGCTCTTTAATTGTCGTGAGCGTTCCTTACTTGTCTTTGATATGGGTGGTTTTCCTGAACTTTCTGTCTGTTATATTTCTTGTGGTGTTATATACAGTACTTCTCTCCAGTTATTTCTTTTCGCTGCCTCTTCCGCTTGATCCGCGATTTCGTTTATGTCATTTCTCTTGTCTCTTCTCACGCATCTTTTGACTTCCTTCAATTGATTGCAGCTTTGTATTTTTTTGTCTTTTCATCACTCGTGTTATTGCCGTTGTTATTGAGTTTTTCTTCTACTTTCTTTCTTGCCGTGATCTTTTCTCTAGTTGTTGATGATAGACACTCTCTGTGTTCCATTTCCGCTTTTGTCCAGATCCTCTCCGTCCAGATATTTTTTTATACCTCTACATCTTGTAGACTACTCCTATATTTTCTGCGTATGGCTATGTGGTCTATTTGAGTCCTTGTCTTATTATCTGGCGAAAACCATGTGGCTTTATGCATTTCTTTATGCGAAAACATACTGCCTCCAATTATTAGGTCATGCGTTGCGTATAAGATGATGAATCTTTCTCCATTGTCGTTTATTTTTCCCAGCCCATGGACTCCCATGATTGTTTCGTAGCCTTTATTTACCTTGCCAATCTTTGCGTTCATGTCACCAATTAGGATCACTATTTCATTTTTGTTTCTATTTTTAAGCAATGCATCCAACCTGTCATAGAAGTCTTCTTTAACTTCATCCGCTGCATCATTTGTTGGAGCATACATTTGAATCGCTCTCATTTTAATATTCTTATATGAGGTATTAAAGTTTGCCGTTATTATTCTTGAAGATACCAGGTTCCATGAGATCAAAGCATTCTGCGCAACAAACATTCCACGGTTCCAAAACTTCCATCTACCTTACAGATCCAGATGTAGTTCCTCGTGATTCCATAATGACATTTTTACAATGGCAGCATGCAGCTTACGATCAGCCTCTACCAGCCAATACCAGAAACGTCGTCTTCGGACAGTCATGGGGCAACGAGCCTTCTCGTACGCTGGACACCATGCCTGGAACGCCCTTCCACCAGCTCTACGGACATAAAGTCGCCCGTCGCTTTTCGTAAACAGTTGAAGACACATCTGTTTATTTGTGCTTATAATAATTAATAATTGACATTAATTAGGGTTGCCAACCGTCCTTTATTTAAAAGGACAGTCCTTTCATGCATCTCTGAGTCCTTGTCCTTTATCGCTTTTATAAAGGACCATGGTTTGTCCTTTATTTCAAGAATGATGAATCAAGTCATGAAACCACACATTTAAATTGAAATTTTCTTTTTTGCTTGTCATCCCATTTCAGAAGGGAGATTACCTTTTTTGCTTGACAAGTTGACATTGTATTTCAGACACGGATTTCTATAAATATACCTGGATGTAGGATACTAGCTTACAGCCTGCGGCAACAAGCCACCATCTTGCACCTCGTATTGTTGTGAACTAGCCGGTATCTTCACACTTGCCTGTATGGGTAGATCTTAGGATTTCAGCCCAATTAAACAAGATGATCATTATTTTAGTCTTCCCATCCTGTCAGTAGTCTAACGTCTAGGCAGTGGCGGCTCCAGGATTTGGCAAGTGGGGAGCCTTGGGGTAGCAACTTCTAGTCATGGGGGAGGGGGCAACCATTTGTTGTTAGGTATGTAGTATTAAGCATAGGGTCACAACAGGGGGGCCACTCGGGGGACCAGGCACTCAATAGGGGGTACGGGCCTCCTGGCCCCCGGTGGAGCCGCCACTGCGTATAGGCTTACTGCATAATGTGATCCATTTGTCAAGAGATGTTTGTCTGATGGGGTAAAAAGGCTTAACATTCAGCTGCAAGGTATTCATCAATGAAAGACGCCTTACTACAGTAAATAAAAGAGCAGTGTGAAAGAAAATGAATGTAAATGAGTGATACAATTATTCAGTGTTTATTCTAGCCACCTTGACATGGGGGATTTGTTAATGTGGGGGGGGCGAGGCCTGAACGTCCTATAATCTTGATAAACAATAAAAGGTTATCTTCCCCTTAAATGTAATGACAAGCAAAAAAGGTAATCCTTCCTAGTCATTTTTACTCTTCCCAAATGCCCTTAATCCTTACATTTATTGCCCTTAGTATTCACAAAAAAGCCCCCCGTCGTCACACTTTTGTGTGTGTGTGTGGGGGGGAGAGAATTTCCATCCACCCATGGAACATTTTTTTATAGGGGAAGGGGGATTTTTAAACAGGGGAATTCTCCCCAGAGAAAGCCTAGAATAAACACTGCAATTATTGACAAATGAATTGAATATAGTGCCAGGAACGACCCTAGAATATCAGTCCAGCCCTGGATTATTTCTAGGATTGTGAATTTGGGGGTATTGTGGAAATCTGGGGTGTGTGGTTATTTCTCGGATTGTAGGATTGTGAATTTGGGAGGGTGTTGTAAAAATTGGGGGAGGGGGGAGAGGGGTGTTGGAACTTTGAAGTCTCTAGGGGGTGTGATTATTTCTCGGATTGTAGGATTGTGAATTTGGGAGGGCGTTGGGAAAATTTGGGGGTGTCTCGGAACTTTGAAGTCTCTGCCGAAAAAGGCTGACAAGCAAAAAAACGTTATCAAGTCTCAAAAAAGGCTGACAAGCAAAAAAGGTCATCCGAGAATAAAAGTTGGGGGCGTGCTTCTCCATTTATGGGCTGTTCAGGGCCAATTAGTATGCATTTTTTATGCATACCATTGTCACACTACCAAATTTTGGGGAGTGTCGACCTCAAATTTCTATTCCTTGTAACTAGTGACTATAACTAGTCACATTTTGCAAGTAACTAGCACAGCACTACTCGCCACCTTGCAGGGATGTTTTTACCGCCCCCAACACCCCAACACTCTCCCTTCCAATTTAAGGTCACCCCCCAATTTTGACAATGTGACAATGGTATGCATACAAAATGCATATTAATTAGCCCTGAGCACCCCCCCCCCAATCATGGCCCAATGGAGAAGGACACCCCCAAATTTTATCCTCGGATGACCTTTTTTGTCAGACTTTATAACGTTTTTTGCTTGTCGGCCTTTTTTGGGAGAGACTTCCAAATTCCGACACCCCAAAATTCACAATCCTACAATCCTAGAAAATAACCACACACACCCAGATTTTCCCGATTCCCCAAATTCACAATCCTAGAAATAACCCTGCTGATGGGATAAGAAGGCTTAACATCCAACTGCACGGTTTTCATCAATGAAAGACGCCTTACTAAATAAAAGAGCAGTGTGAAATAAAAAGAATGTAGATGAATGATACAATCAGTGGCGGCACCAGGATTTGGCAAGTGGGGGGGGGTCGATGGAGACTCAGTGTTTTATCCGGACTCCAGGTCTTTGGGGGAAGGGAATTGAGGCTTTCGAGGGGATCGACTTGGTTGGAGGGAAAAGACAGCTCAATGTAAATTGTGTGTAAGTGCTGGGATTGGGGGGAGAGAATTTTGAGGTGGGGGAAATCTCCCCTCCTAACAGGCCTGTATAAAATACTGGTTGGGGTGGCAATTTCTAATCATGGGGGCCAACCATTTGTTGTTAGGTAAGTAGTATTAATTATAGGGTCCCAAGAGGAGGCCACTGGGGGCAGGCACTCAATAGGAGGGGCACGGGCCCCTGGGATCCTTGTGGAGCCGCCACTGGATACAATTATCGACAAATTAATTGAATATAGTGCTAGGAACGGCCCTAGAAGGACCCAGTCCAGCATCGCCACCTTGCTAGTATAGCAGTGTCAGCTGAAGAATACGAGTAGCAATATGGCCGCTCTGGTTGGCGCGCTGACCTCACTGCTGCGTGCAGCGGCTATAGGCAAAGCGCTATCCAGTTATAAATAGAAATCCGTGATTTCAGAAGGGATATGACCTTTTTTGTTTTGCTTGTCGCCGCACTTCAAAAGGAAGTTAACCCTTTTTTCCCCGCACCGGGTGACACCAAGGTTTTTCCGCACCGGGTGTCCTTTATTGCAATTTGTCAAAGTTGGCAACCCTAACATTAATTGTAATGCGCTTGCTAATATTAATTTGTTAGGCGCAATATAAATAGCTAATTAAATTAAATTGTCTTGTAGTGTTAATGTTGTATTTTGAAAGATTTGGTTTGATTTGTGATTTGACAAAATTTGATTTGATTTGGGGAAAGATTTTGATTTGAAATTCTACTCATTGATTGAATCCAAGACTGCAATTGATCTTTAGTATGTGATTTCATTTGTGATTTACCCAATACTTATTCTGACAAATAATAATCCGAAATATTTTATCCAGTTTCGGTGATACAAGCGAAGATTAACATTCTTCTACTATAATCTACTGAATTTCTGAGTAGAAGTCTGAGTCTAAATGGATTTAAGCGGCAACAACACATTGAGATTTGAGACTCAGTTATTGTATTATCATTTGTCAACTTCCTGGTTGGAAAAAGTTAGATCAGTACGTCGAAGCAAGAGTCTAAGCTGTTTTTCCGTTGTTGTTCTAGTATCAAGTAGAAAAGACTTTGCCAAGTAAGACTTGCAATTTTGTTCATGACATTTATAGCTATAGAACAAGTAACGTTCGGTTGACGCTGTATTGACCACTACCCTCCTTCGAACTGCAAGTTTGCTTGTGCTTATGCTAGGATAAAATGTCATAAATCATAAAAAGTCACATATCATCATTCTACCACACCGCCACACAGGCGCTTGGCGGTGACATGGGCTAACTGTCGCCACAAAATCCTGTCTTGCGCGGCACGATATACTTTATCATACAATTCCATTCCGTGATGTTCTTTATCCAGGAAGTTCTTGGTTTTCTTCTGTGGTCCAAAAATGTTTGGACCGCGGATATTCCGCATCCGCCAAGTTTGGATCCGCGGAGGATGCGCATCCACGAACGTTTCCGCTGTCAAGATACGAGGAAAATCCGCATCCACTAATAGTAAATAGGTCCATAGTTTAACGATCTGTCTCCAACGTTCTGCAGGCTCTATGGCCTAGAACTAATCTACTTCAAATGCAACAAAAATACATATACTATTTTAAAATTAGCACTTCAGAGTTGACAAAAGTCAAATTCTAAGCGGATGTTGACGAAAGTTAACGTAGAGGGACAGAGGGCCAACAGTAATATATCTGTTGATAAAAGTTGATATATTGCACAAAGAGCATTTAGATATTACTATTTTTGCTAGATGGTGCCAGTGTAGGTGCATCTGCAGATGTGCCCTCTTGCTAGTCAAGCAGCGAGTAGTTTACTAGTTTGTGCTGTAAAAAATTTTGCCCTCTGAAAGTAGTAAAAAAATTCTAATAGAATATTTGGTAAACTTCTTGCGGGTAATGTCCCAAGTCTTTATACTCCAGAAAGCTTTCATACTGTTCTGCACACTACTGGTTGTCGGCAATTTTGCCTTCGCTGTGGTATTTTGAATTGAGATAGGCGATGGAATTGAATGATTTGGCCAACAACTGTGAGTATTATATGTAATTAATGTCCAAAATAAACCTTATTAAACAAAGATGAATTTCACTAACTGTCGATAGACAAAACTATCCTAAATAGGTAGACTTTTTTCACTGGTTATCAAATCTGAGTATTTTGATGAAAATATTTGCAGATCGGAGTACAAATCGGGTACCAAAACCCCCCAAGCAGGGGGGTTGGGGGTTTAGTCCCCCCTTTAAAATGGCAGACCCTCCCTAGAGAAATGCAAAAATGACAAAAGTGTAAATTCTTAAAACACCACGCTCGCCATGACCCCCCTTTCATTTTCTCACAATTCGAGCACTGCCGGGTACCATTTGTCCAATATGCCTAATTGTTCCAATTTGTTAGAGACAGTCTTGAGCCACTTAAAATCAGAGGGAGAGAGAGATGGAGAGATCATTTGTATAAAGACAGAGACAAAGAGGGGACCATGACTTAACTTTAGGATAAGGGATCAACCGGAAATCGCCTTGGACATTCACCTCGGCCGAGTTGTAATATAATAATAATAATAATAACAACAACAACAACAATAATAATAATAATAATAATAATAATAATAATAATAATAATAATAATAATAATAATAATAATGGGAATCCCATTCTCCTAAAAGTTGATGAATTTTTTCTGACCTCCCAAATGGGCACCCAGCAAGGTGACCCATTGGGCACTCTACTTTTTTGCTTTCCCCTCCAGCCAATTCTCCGAAACTGACAGCCACTCTCATTTTGGGGTTCCTAGTTGACATCACTCTGGATGGGTATGCAAAGAATTTCACAAGCTGTCACAGTCATCAAGCAGGAAAGCTTCAACCATCATAAATGTGAGGTAATATCAAAAGGCCCAATTCCAACAACAGACAGCTCGCTGACCATTTTCAGTGCATAGAGTAGATCCACAAGACGTCATCCTTCTTGAGGCCCCTCTTTTGACCACACAGGCATTTGGGTTTCTGATGTCATGCCACACCAGCGAGCTAATTACACAGGCCTGCTATGGAAAATTTGTTTCAAAATGATATGTTGATTCTTATGGCGCCGAGGTTGAGCACACGATGTAATACGCCGCGGTTACTTAGAATGTCCCTCATGCACTCAAAACTTTTGCACATTTTGCGATGCACGCCCTGCCTCGGCCATCCATTGTTAAAAAGCTTTAACAACACTATTTGCGAAGGGCTGGGTCAAATTCTGACTCTTTGTCTTTCAGACAGTCAAAGGGGTACAGGCCAAACTTTATTATTATTATTATTATTATTATTATTATTATTATTATTATTGTTATTATTATTATTATTATTATTATTATTATTATTATTATTATTATTATTATTACATGGTTGTTAACGCACATTCAGTCATTCATTAAGTGAAGAATCTTAAGTGCGGGGTGAGTCACGTGCCCTAAACAGTGTAGGCCAAACTGCAGAGTACTGGTACAGTTTTCAGTCAGCATTTAAAAACAATCAGCGAAACAGTTAAGTCTGAAGTGACAGATTTCGGTAAGAGAAAGGCAAGTGCGCTGCTGTATAAGTTTATTTGCACCTTGTGATCTCGATAGTCGAGACTGTTCCTGCAAATGGTAGCTGCCAGGTAGCTGAGCTGTTGTGTTGTTATTGTCCTGAAGGTAATTAGCACGATCTTGTACTGAATGCTGTACCGTACTGGTAGCCAGTGGAGACGAGCAAGGATCGGTGTGATGTGTTCTGTTCGGCGCACTTTACAGACAGTCCTGGCCAGTGAGTTCTGTACCTGTTGCAGCTTTTGTAAGTTTTTTCTGAGGTGCTGTAAAGCTACCAATGCCTCTGAATACCTCTCTAGTTTCAGCCATGCTTCTTCTCCACTTGGTATGAAGGTTTCCTGGACTAAAACCAAGTTACAGAACCTAGGATGTGGATCACAATCCCCCTCTATCGTGGTTGATGGGGAGTGTGTTGAGTCAGTAGACAGTTTCACATACCTTGGTAGCGTGCAGTCCTCCAATGGACACTGTCATCAAGATCTGACCAGACCGCATCACCCTAGCCTCTACTGCCATGTTCTCCCTGCACATCTGGCAGGACAGACGTCTCTCTTCGGCCATCAAGCTCCGTCTGTACCAGACACATGTTCTGTCTGTCTTACTCTACGCAGCCGAGACCTGGACCTTACTCGCCACAGAAGTAAGGAAGTTGGAAGCCTTCCATATGAGGTGCCAACGTCAGATCCTTGGAGTATGCTGGTATGACTTCATTACCAACGCGGAGATATCCTCGCGGACTGGATTACCATCACTCAATGAACTGATAAGTAGGCGCCACCTTGCCATTTTTGGATATGCAGCCCGCCTCGAAGAGACAGTTCCTGTTCATCAAGTCGTCCGCTGCCACGTCGACCTATCCATCGGTCGTCCACCTGACCGATCGTTGAAGCGCTGTCCTGGTCGTCCCAGGAAAAGATGGATCAACCACATCCGTTCCCAGACCAGCGAGATTCCATCTACTCTCTGGAGTCGTGCCATCCGGCGTGGTCATGGTCAAGGGGTGATGCAACGGCCCCCGCTGGCCTCGCGCTGATGATGATGATGATGATGATGATGATGCTGTAAAGTACAGAGTTGCAGTGGTCTAGTCTACTGCTAACCACTGAACAGGCTATTGAAGCGGCTGTGTCAAAATCGATGCTGTTATGGATGTGCCTTAGAGCCCACGTGTGAAAGTATTGCAGATTGTCAACGTGGTCATCAAATGATAATCTGTCATCGATGGTTATACCCAGACTGTGGATGTTGCTTTCCGTTTTAATGCAAATGGTGCCTATCACAACGGATGATATCCTGCTATCTGTGCGTTGCCGCGAGCTAGTTCTGACGACAATGGCTTCTGTTTTGTCTGGATTCAGTGACAATCCATTTACTTCAAGTCAGAGGTGAACAGCATGAAAACAGTTGTCCAGAGTCGACATTGCTTTGTTGCTAGTGAGCACAATGTATAATTGTGTGTCATCGGCATACTGTGCTATGTTCACTCCGGATGAATCTGCAATTTGTGTCACTGGTGCAATATACAGTGTGAATAGCAGCGGTCTGAGTACTGAGCCTTGTGGCCTTGTGGGACTCCAAATTCACAGCGCTCTGTCGACAACTGTTTGGTGCCAACATGTGCTGTCTGGGTGTGGCAAGAGAGGTATGATGCTATCCGGTTCCACTTCCTATCAGAGATGGGGACTGGGTATTTGCCGGATGTCTGTGTTTGAGCCGTCTGCCTTCTTGTTATCAGCTGTGAGCACTCGATATCTTCTGTCGTCATTGGTCTCTGCCTCGGTGCCAACCTCGGTGGTGGTGGTGGCAGCGGCAGTGGTGGTGGTTCAAAAGATGATAATTAATTATAGTAAAAGTAAATTGGAGTAGTTTTGATTTCTGAATTCCTCAATAGGTCACCACATTTAACAGTGATATGCCACTTATATGCAAATTCAAGAAATCAAGTCTGTCTCTTTTTTTCATTTGGGGTCCATCAAAATTTGGGGTTATAGGCTGCAGCCTCATCAACCCAGTACTTAATCTGGCTTTGCCTGATTTGCCATAGAAATTATTATTATTATTATCTGCACTTTTATAGTACCCGTTCTTATATGCTAATCAATCAATGGTACTCTGTATCCATCTGGATTCTGGAACAGATTAGGTCAAATTTCAGATGTCGATCAGTGGAGAACAGCAAAATTGGTTATGGAAAAAGAGTCAGCTGGAATACCGTATATATTCGTGATAAAGTCGAGAAATTTAAGGCCAATTCACAGGTTATATATCCTGACCTCGACTTATACTCGAGGCACTAACTGTTGGGTAAAGTTTCCATACATAGCATGTCGAAAATAATTAATTTAGCTAACTGCGTAATTAGTTTCAACATATGCTACGGCATCTAAATAAAAGTTCACATCAGCGCTCTTAAGATTGGTAATTTATAGGCGCCACATAAATATTAATTAAATATTGGCGCTACATAAATATAAAAAAATCAAGATTACCGGTAATTAAGACTTTTATATTGTCAAGGATGAGCGAATAGCAGGTTTAAAATTTTCCTAATCGTCAGGAATCAATCTGGGAATGTGAAAATCGTTCAGTTTCTCGATAGTTCAAAGCTAAAACGCAGTTTTTTCATCAAAACAATGGCGCCGCTGCCGCCACATGCCCACTTCGCGTCCGCCATTGTTCCGACTCTCACTATCACCTCAAGAGGGTTCGCCGCGATGACGTCACTTCGACTTATTCTCGGGTCAATGACTTTAGACACCTTCAAATACCCAAAATCTAGGGGTCGACTTATACTCGGATCGACTTTATCTCGAGTATATACGGTAGCTATTTTTAAAGTCTAGATAGATGAAAATACTTATCTTATTGAAAGATCTAACAGATAAAAGGAAGAGTTCCTGCTTTTTATAGTACAACTAGGGTTGCCAGGTCCCTGTCTCCAAAATATGGGACACCAGTGTAGGTGGCAAAAATAACCCTAACCCTAATCCAACGATTCAAAATTTGAATAGTTTTAGTCTGCATCACTGGTTCACTGCTTCCTCAAACCATTGTAAGTAAGTAAAATATCTTGAATTTCTATATTATATATTCTAAGTAAGTAAAGTAAAATCTCGTATATTTACATAGCGCTTTGAAAAGCAGCACAACAGTAGCTGCTTATTCTTAGGCGCTCAGCCTCTCTTAAAATAGCTATTGGCAAAGGTGCAAGATCAGCTAAGCAATAGTCAATATCCGAAGGGCAATGAGGCTAGGTTGTTACAGCTATGGAGGAAATGATTTCAGAAAAAGGAAGGACTTAAGCTTGACCTGAAGACTTGAGGAGATAATGTGGGAATTATAGGAAATGAGGATTCAGATTTTATTGTTTGAAAGTGTCCAAGTCTGTGGAGGGAAGCTGGGATTGAGTTCCAAAGTTCAGGTGAAGCATATGAGAAGGCACGGTTGCAAATTTTCAGGGATGACTAGATTCAGTGGGCGTGACTGAGTTAGGTAAGATGATGAACGTGTGGGTCGAGGAGGCTGAGGGGTTAATAGTGATCTAAGGTAGACAGGTTTTGATGACTGAAGTGAGCTTTATGTAAGTGTTATTATATTTTAGTATGGGTGAAATATGGGAAAATTTAGATGACTTAGTAACAGCGTGAACTAGTGCATTTTGTATTGATTGCAAAGGACTTATCATCATTAAATAATGGTGCTATAGATTTGATTAAATGATTGGTTCATATAAAGGAGGGAATCGGAATAATTGTAGTGCCTTCAACGGGAGCCTGTTTATCGTTCAGTGTTGTCGACTGTCTTTGGCGTCGTTTACAACCATGGAGGAATAATGTTTACAACCGACGTGGGTCCTGACTCCTATATGCCCGTGTATGGCAAGCCGTTGATCGACTAATGCCACTAATAATAATTCAATTAATTTTGGGACGTGGGAACCGGATTAAACTCACTGGAAGGCCGAATACAGCCCGCGGGCCGATGGTTGCCGACTTCTGATCTATTCTGCGGGATCTGTGGAATTTGTAACCATATCGGCATCGTCGCTCGCAATTCCTTCTGCCAGCTCCGGTGAATTAGAGCGATAAGAAGACACCTACCTGCGTCTGTTGCGACCCAGCTTGTGCGAGCACTGGTGCTCATGAGAATAGACTACTGCAACAGCATACTCTTCATAACGCCAGACTTCCAGCTCAATCATCTGCAGATGGTGTTGAACGCTTCCGCCCGAGTGATCTTTCAGACCAGGTGGGGTGAGCACGTCACTCCCCAACTTCGGGACAGATTACACTGGCTCTGCATTCCGGAGCGGGTAATCTACAAGAGGTGCTGGTTCATGTTCAGAGCACTCTACGACCCGTTCTGCCCAGATTACCTATCGGTGCTTCTTCGTAAGCCTCCATCCACAGAAGGTCGCTTGCGGCTCCACTCCTGTCGGGTCCGACTGATGGTGTCTCCTCCCTCGAGAACAGCCAAACTGGGGGAGCGTTCTGTTACTCGAGGGAACCCAGTTCTCTGGAACGCATTACCAGACAGTGTCACCAACGCGACCAACTTGGAAACATTCACTAAGAGACTAAAAATGCACTTGTTCAGATACTCCTTTAATGCAATGTAAAGCACTTGACTCTAGCCTGCTAGGACAATAGCGCTATATAAATCAGCCTATAACTAACTAACTAACTAACTAACTAACTGTATTAGATGCATATGGTCAGCATGCACTAGGCCTACTGGCTACTGTATTTCATTTAATATAAAGTTGAGTTTGTAGACTTTTACAAGTGCCTTACAAATGCTACATTACATTCACATTACATTGCATTGCAGGGTGCATAAATCAGACAAGACGCTATATAAAATTAACGGCGATTTCGTGAAATAAAATGGACGATGGAGTAGATTCAGTAGAAGGTCGCGGGTTCAATTCCGCAGGAGCCCTAAGGTCTACTCAGCCTTACTCGCTAGAGGGCGGTGGTAAACTGAGGAGCAGCGTTAAGCTGCGAGGTAAAATGTAGGTCTGGGGAAAGTAATGGCAACCTACTTCAGATTAATGGATTATACCACCTACGTCGCTGATTGCCCAGGCTGGAGATAAGCGTCGAAACCCAACGCTCGGATTCGAGTACAGGACCTACCTACCTTTAACTAGTGAGGCTAGGTTGTTACAGCTATGGAGGAAATGATTTCAGAAAAAGGAAGGATTTAAGTTTAGACCTGAAGACTTGAGGAGATAATGCAGGATTTATAGGAAATGAGGATTCAGAATTTATTGTTTGAATGTGTCCAAATTCTACAGAGTACAGACTACAGTTGAAATAGCTATATCGGAAGTTTAATGGTCAGCCGGGCAAAGTCAAATCCAGAAATCAGATTGTACTAAACTGAGAGTGACTTATTTGCTGTAGTTTTGTAGTTTGCAAGAAAATACCGGACACCTGGCAACCCTAAGTACAACAGATGTCAATCTCTTATCAATTTAATTGTTGGTTGGGAAGCAGCTGGAGACAAAGCAGAAATTCTTCTAAGTATGAATTTTTAAATTCTCTTCATGGCGATTACCCTGCTGCCTTCTGATTGCAGTGTTGTGCTTCCCATCATAAATTCAGCACCAAGTCAGTCATGCCAGTTGTTTTAGCCCCCAGGTTTCATGAATCGATTAGTGGCTATTGGCAGAAATAATATCAAATGTCAAGATACCAAGATGGAGTGTCTTTTGATTAATATTAATATTGCCATGATATTCAGTTTTTGCTGGTTTTAAAATAACATGTTATACTTGTTTCAGTATTCTTGTTATAATGACAGAATTATGTTTTCATTTGCTTACTGATGCTTTTCTGTGCTTTGATGAATCTTATTATTTCTCTTTTGGTGTTAATTTTAACAGGGTGCTACTTTTCCATGGCTTGTGACTAACTTTAGCTTATTTTAAATGAATTTTTTACATGACATACTGTGAAATATGGCAAAACAAGACCCAAAATCAAAGTTTACCTCTTTTTTGGACAAACTCAAAAGACCTGTACTTGGAAAGTCAAATAGCAGCCGATGTGACTCAGCCAACAATGCATCCAACCTCGATATCTCTCTTCCATCAAATGTGAAACATGAATGGCATGTTGGTTTTGAGAATGGAGAGTTCAGTGGTATGCCTCCTACTTGGGAGGCTTGGCTGAAACAATCGCAAATAAGGTGATGTTTACTGCAGATTATCACTTTCTGGTTATTTTCACTTTTATGGATGGTCAGTATTGCACTCAGTGACGTTGCAAATATTATAGCAGAATGAAATTTCAAATTTTGAATTATAGTTGAGGTGAAAAGAAAGTATATATTTGTTTGATTTGTTTTAGTTGTATATTACTGTCACTAAAACTTAACTTTTAGACTAGAGATTTGGTTCTACTAAAAGTAATTTACATTTTAAAATGTATTTCTAATATTTGAGATATCATCATGAAGTTCTCTGTCCTGAGAGAGTTTCAAGACTCCATTGTTTACGTTCCTCTCTGTGCCTTGTCTATTCTTTGATTTCTGCATAGGTTTTGTGTGGCTGTGCATTTGTTTTCATCATCCAATCCAATAGCACCCTCTTTTGGTCTTCCTTTTGGCTTTCTTCATGGTATACTTTCCCTCCATTATTGTTCTAATAAATGACTCTCCTCTTAGCACATGTCCAATCCAGTTCCTCTGTTTTCTCTTAATGGTGTTAATTAGCCATCTTTGTTCTCCCACCATCTGTGATACCTCTTTGTTTGATTTCTTGTATGGCCTCTTGATCTTTTCAATCTTCCCCATAGCTACATTTGAAATGCTTCCAATATTATTTCCAACTTTTGTATGTCCTTTTGTCCTTTTTCTAAAGAGGTCAGATTTCTGAGACCTGTAGGGTTACACTCCATACCAACATGTTTATCGGTCTCTTCTTTAGTTTTATGTTTAGCCCTCATCCTACCAGTTCCCCTCTGTCCAAAAAAGCCTGTTTTCTCATTGCTATTCTTCTCATTATCTGCTCCCAGCCAGTGGCGTAGCGTGGACTTGTGCCGCCCATGGCTCCTGGAAAAAATACTGCCCCAATTTGCTCTTACTATATCTGACAAGCAAAAAAGGTCGTCGTCACTGAATTTGCTGCCCCTTCTAAATTTCGCCACCCCTTTGTTAAACTCTGGACACAACCCAACAAGCAAAAAAAGGTCATCGTCACTGAATTTGCCGCCTCTTCTACATTTTGCCGCCCCCTTCGCCTTCGCCAAAAACTCCTCAGCAACCCTACAAATGCAAAAAAGGGTCGCTTCCAAAATTTGCTGCCCCCATCATGTGTGCCACCCATGGCTAGAGCCATAATAGCCATTGAGACACTACTACGCCTCTGCTCTCAGCATCTGGCATCTTTTGCTAATAGGCTCCCAAGATGACAAGATTGTGTTAACTGTTCAAGTTCTGTTCCATCAACCATTATGGTGATTTTATGTGGATTTTGCTCTTTGTTATTACCATGATTTGTTTTCTCTTGTTTATTTACATGCCATATTCATTTGATGTCTTATTTAGTTTGTCCATCATTCTTTGTAGCTCTCTTCTACTCCCTACCAGCCTCGCCTGATCATCTGCAAAATGTGTAGCATGTATCAGTATTTTAAATAGAAGAAATTATAATGACTTCAAAGCCATGCTGTCATGCAGTGTATATCAAAAGTAGTCTGTCAATACCTTCAAACATGGTGTATGAAAAGGCTTTTCCTTGGACCACTCACTTCCTTTCACACCATGCACTGCTTCTGCAGCTCATCTTCTTCCACATTAGAGCTGTGTGGGGACAGAGATGACGGAAATACTGCAGATTACTGCTGTTACCCATGAGGATGGATCTAAAGTTTTAAAATATACCACAGTAGTCACAGTATTGGGGCAACATTTGTGGTAATACCATGGGATTAGGGTCAAACGGTGCGGTATTACTGCAGTTTCAGTTACCTATAGTAATTTTTCCATGGCTTGATCCAATTCGCATCTTGCTTGACCAATAGATGTGATGCTTTCTAGTTGTTTTCTGATACACTGTTACTGATTATTTAGACACTGATCTGTTATTTTCCGGTGGGCGCCGTCATGGCCGCCAGCGCACGTTTTGTGCGCTTCGGATTTCGTCGCCGTTTTGGTATTATTCGATGTTCTACGAGCGGACTTTTGCATCGACTCGTTCGTTTTTCAAGGGTCTTCTGCAGTTCTTCGCTTTTTAACGTCGTTCTGAACGTTTCGAATCGGTTGTTGTTCGTATAAAGCTCGCCAAGGTCAGCTGCTAATGGCTGCCACGTGGTACAGCGCGACTGAGAAGGGATGTTTTTCGGACTTCGTTGAATCCATCTTCGTCGGATTCGCTGATATCGGTGACGAAACATTTCTCTCGGAAGACCGCTCTTGGATTTCGCCGCCGGGGAATACTTCTGACTGGCTGGGGCGTCTGTCTTCGGGTCCGCCCATCGTTGTCGGTCTCCTTGCGGGAAATTCTTCTACCAATCTTGTGGACCCACAACATCTTCCATTCTGCGCTGACAACGTCATAGTGGTTGCAGTTCTCTAGTGAAAGACCGCTTCTTACAACTGCACCGGATTTGTCGGCCGCGAGTTTTGTTTTTCTTCATCCGAGCGGACTTCAACATCGCCATCTTCTGTCCACCATTGACATGTTAGCGTTGTCAAAGCTAACATGATTTTGGTACTTAACCATGTTACAGCGCTATAAAAATTGTCTTAGTAATAATAATAATAATAATAATAATAATAATAATAATAATAATATTGCAAGTTTAGTTAGAAATACATAGCAAATACATACGTTTAAAAATTGTAAGTGAGAGGATGGGAATGGGGATACAAGTTGCATGTATGGGAATTTGGACCCAATAGTAATAATAAATAATAAATTGTGCACTTTTATAGCACCAGGTCTAATACTCTAAACTTCTAAAGACTAAAGGTATCAATCAATGGTACTTTAAATCCGTCTACAAAAGACCAAGTCATTCCTGAGATCAGTCAGTGAGAAACAGTAGCTTCGGGGATGGTTGGGGATGGGAACCAGTAGCTGCAGGGATGGATGGAACTTCTTTGTCAAGTTTTGGTTTATTCCTGGATGGCAGACAATAAACTTTACAGCCCTGCCAAAGATTTTTTTCTACTAGGGAAGCTATCCCAGTTAAAGAAGATCAACTTGTCTTTAGCTTATGTCTTTTTTGGTAATTCACCTATTGTCACTTGCAATCTTGGTGTAATGTTTGACTGCTCTTGAAACGCCTTTTGATGCTGTGTGTTCTGCTCACTACCATACTGATGACATATGCAGAATTTACTGTAACACCTCATCTCTTCCTCAGCACTTATTCGTCTGGCTTTGATCTCCGATGTCTGGATTACTGAAATTCATTTCATTCTGGTGTGAAGGGTTAAGGCTAGATCCATCACCAGAATGCCCAAATGTGAATACATCTCTGGAGGCGTCACTTCCAGCTGCTTGCCATGTGTTTACACATGCTTCGGATTATCGCTGTTCTTGTAAGTTTTACCAATGTCTTGCATGTGATTTTTGTGCTTATCAGGGAGATTGTAGTCTACATGTCATTTAACCTCGCAAGTGGGCGCGACGTCGCTCTGACGTCGGCCACCGCTGTTCACTATTTGGGTGCAACATCGCTGAGACGTCGTGTAGTTTCGTAGCATTTCGTTATTTGGGCACAACGGCTGAGACACATATATATATATATATGCTATATATCTCTTTAGTATCTATCCATTCGATAGATGGTAGCTCGCTTTTAGCTAGTGTTGCCACTCTAAGCAAGGGAAATAGGCCATATTCGACCAAGAGTCGGATTATTGGCTTTGTAAAGACACATTTCTAGGGTTTGAAAAATGATAACTACACCAAATTGGGTCCGATCTTCAAAATTTTTGAACTATTCTGTTCCTATTACACCCTCCTACAGCTTTGTTGCTCACACCAGGGGGTCACCGCTGAAAATTTTTTGCTATTGAGCTTTGAAAATATTTTTTGGGAGAGGGTTCGATTTTAGGCTGTAAAGTGGACCCTACCCCCAAAATTTTTTGTTGGGAACAGATGGTTAGAAAGAACAATAAAAATGCTAAACAACGGTGCAAACCTCATCTTTTTAGCTTCTATATAGCCTGAAATATACTGAGATGTTCGCTTTTTTCAGATTGAAAATTTTCGCAAAATGTTCATTTCTCCGAGCAATGAGTTCTGGGGTTTGAAAAGTGATAACTACCCGAAATTGGGTCCGATCTTCAAAATTTTTGAACTATTCTGTTCCAATTACACCCGCCTACAACTTTGCCGCTCACACTAGGGGGGGTCACCGCTGAAAACGTTTTGCTATTGAGCTTTGAAAAAAAAATTTTAAAAACCTTGGGGAGGGGGTCCTATTTTAGGCTGTAGGATTGACCCCACCCCCAAAATTTTCTCTTTGGCACGAATCCTTAGAAAGAACAATAAAAATGCTAAACAACGGTGCAAACCTCATTTTTCTAGCTTCTATGTAGCCTGAAATATAATAAATTTAAAACTTATATGTTCACATTTTCATATGAACGCTTTTACCCAAAATTAATTACCCAGATTGGGGAGGGTTTGTAAAATTTTATTCCCCTGTTAAAGGGTTAAAAAGGGTTGATGCCACTCATTCTTCTATCTGTGCTTTGATCTGAATGTTTTCATGTTGTTTGCTGTTGATGTGGTTGGTCCATCGTCTTGTCTTGCTTGCTATTTGTCAACTTTGTCTATTTGGGCTCCGTCTTTCAAGCAACAGCCATTCCTGTCTTGGATTAGAGTTCCATCTCAGGTCAGATCCGCCAAGTTCAGCGATGGATTATTCTCTTGCGGAAGACTGCCTCTTAGGAATTCGTCATCTAATTTCACAATGAAAATTGCTTTAATTATTCGTCTGGACCTTCGCGGATGGATTTGAAGTACCATCGATTGATACCCTTAGGTATTAGAACTGGTGCTATAGAAGTTTATTATTATTATTATTATTATTATTATTATTATTATTATTATTATCAGCAGCATCTTCTGTGCTTCATTTCATCAGTGTTGTGAAAATTTGTTTGTGGATGATCGCTTTCTCAAGGATTCATGCCAGATATTTTGTCATAGCACCATACTCCTTCATAACATCTGAATGGATTTTGAGACCGACATCTTCTGTTCCGCATTGACCTGTCAACATTGTTGCCAGAGTGTTTGACTTTCAAATAAAAGGTTGAAATATCATCATACTTTTATGATCTAGCAAAAGCACAATGTCCATTGCCATTGATGCTTTTGCTGGATCATAAAATTGTGTTGATGTTTCCATTTCATTTTTGGCTTTTTGATCTGCTATTCTCTGTGCGATTTTGACGTCTGTGCTTAGGCTAAATCTTATGGGATCCATTTTCTTGAGTGTACTATTTTTTTGCAAAGCAATATTAATGACATTTTAAAGTGTATGTAAAGGTCTTGTGGCTTAATATATTAAATGAATCGAGGGATGCTAAACTGAAAGTATAATATGCATATTGGCATTTGAATTTTAAAACTGATGCTATAGAAGTTCATAGGAATAATAAAGAGTACAAAGACTATAATATAAGGCATTGCAGCACATACATATTTTAGTGTTAACTTGTTTTAGAATATCAGATTATTTTGGGCAGCATTGCCCTCTGGTTTCTGCAGCTGTGCCTCTGTTTTTGTTAATAGCTATCAGAGGTAGTAACACAGACTATCATGAGCCTTTGCATCGTATGATGTAACAATGTAAGCAGGCCATCAGGGCGTAGCAAATAAATTAAGCCACCTCCTTTCTTATCCCCTTAAATTAAAAAAAATATTAAAACTTTTTTAGATGTCAGATGATTAAATTTAAGCTAAATAGAGGAATCTCAACAATAAACTGCGATTTCAGAACACTAGTCACGAGAATCTGTATGCAGTTTGATCTGTAGGCTTGTCAGAAACATTTCCCATTAACTTCTCGTGCAGCTTATATTGACACTGTCATTTCAAGCGTGATTCCATTTGTATATTCCTGAGTTTCTTGTAATGCCTCTCTTATTTGAAATTCTGTGTACAGGTTGAATACTGGAGGACATAGTATATATGCATCCCTGCCTGACTCTCTTGATCTGAATTGCACTGTAGGTTAAATATAAAATTATGCAAGTCCATCATTTGATCAATCAGTTACAGAAAGAAGTATCTGGCTGATCTCGCCTTTTCAGAATAACTGTTTCTAGCACGTTTATGCAGCATCAAAGAGTGGCAGATGTAGTGGACATTTTTGCTTCCAGATGTGGTATAAGCCAATGACTAATAATCACAACTTGTCATTGTGGCTTATCATTTGCTTGAATCAGACTAACCAAGTCTTCTGCTGGTTCTGTGGCTTTCTAACATGGCAGTGATATCTTAGAAGATATTATGAAAAACTGAAGTATTTTCTTTTCGCAGGATTTGGCATCAGTACATAGAGTCAACCAATTATGGCAAAAGACTTTATTAGAAGCTTAAAGCGTCCTAAAAAGTTTAATACTGGTCGCAGTAGCGAAGCTTTAAGCCGTGATATATCTGGCCCAACGGAATTTAGGCAGATAGTGCATGTTAACATTGACAGTGACACTGGCTTAATCACTGGCCTGCCTGAATCTTGGAATAAATGGCTTATCAACTCAAATATCAGGTAATTAATTGAATATGATTTTATTGTCGGGATAAGAGGCAAAGCAAAATCTATAAATTTTGGTGTAGTAAAAAACTGATCTATTTTTACCTAGAAGAGGTTTAAGTGTATCTGTGAAAGGAAATACTTTTAAAGTTGAGCATTGCATTTTATACTAGGATTTATAAAACATTGCATATATTTAAAGAGAAATTGGATTATAAGTGGCTAAGACTGTTCTATTGAACTAGGAAGTAAGTTGCTTCATTATGTCCATACATCATTTTAGTAATACACTACAATATACGTCTTTATGGTCTACCTGTAGGGTTGTAACTTTTTTGGAAAAGTAGAATGCCCGGAATTATTCCGTAAATTTCCGGAAAAATGCAACCGGAAGCGCCGCGTGCATGTCCATAAAAACATTACGGGTATATAGCACTACAATCCTGACAGTTGTTAACAAATGCCCAACAAATGAATAGTAATAACTAGTAATAATGATAATAAATAATAATAATAAATAGTAGTAATAGTAATAAATAATAATAATCAATAATAATAATCAACTTTTTTGGAATTATTCCAGAAAAGTACCGCTATTTTTCCGGAAATTTTCGGAATAATTCTGGAGGAAATTTCCGGAAATTTCCAAGCTCACATCCCTATCTACCTGACTATGAGTTGAATCATCTACAGTTGGTGCAGAATGCATATGCAAAGCTTGTTTTTGGTGCTGGATGTCATGACCAATGGCTTCACTGGCTCAAAGTTCGAAAGAGATTTGAGTATGTTCTCTTCTCACATTCAAATCCATAAATCAGATTGCCCTAGAATATCTTCAGGAGTATTTTATATCAACAACATCACAAAGGTTGCAGTTGTCTCTGCAGTCTGATGCTCAAAGTCTTATACCTCACTGTAAAACATCACTTGGTTCCAGGTCATTTGCAGTGTCAGGGCCACACACATGGAATGATATACCTACATCTGTGAAATCATCCAGTTCTCTCTCATCATTGAAGACAAATTTAAAGACATCTGTTCCAAAAAGAATATGATTTTTGGAACAGATGACCCCTTAAAATATGCAACCCCAGGCCCACTGTGACCTTAATTTTTGCTTGCTCATGATAACTGTTATTTCATTTATTTTTTATAGCAGGACTCAATAATGTGCCCTTGCTCGTGACATTGGCACTATGGCACAAAAGAAATTGTCAGTTTAATAATAACAATAATAATAATTACCTTATTATTATTATTAATTTATGTTTTTTTATTATGCTTGTATAACGGTGACAGGTCTTTTAATCCTTGTCTTTTAATCCCAGTCACTTAATCCTCGTTACTTAATTCAGATGTCTTTTAACCCCCTAGCAAATAATCCTAAGGCACTTAATTCCGTCAATCATCGCCTTGGAGTTTAAGACCAGAGCTGCATAATTAGGTAAGTTTAGGGTTAGGTTTAGGGTTAGGGTTAGAGTCAGGGTTATGTTTTTGTAACACAAATATTTGTTATTTCATTTGTATTACATCATTTAATACGTTTTCTTATATATGGGGATTATGTGCACTTGGATTAAAAGACTTGGGATTAAATTTGAGGATTAAGTAACTGGGATTAAAAGACCGGGATTAAATGACATGGTACCTTGTATAACATGAATTAAACTTCCCCCTAGTATCTAGTGTGATATTCTTTTAAGTCTCAGAGTCTTTCTTTGACTCAAACATTTTTTTAATTTATAAAAATTATATTATTAAGTTTCTATGTCTTTAAAAATTCACTGTCAGCATCTGTTTGATCTATTACCAGTCGATTGTTTCAAAGTCTTAAGATTCCTTTCAGTTAAAGTTCATCTGTTTTTTATGTTTTCTCTACAGCTATATATGACCATGATTGACATCTCTAAATCTTGAAATTAAGCTACTAAGCCAGTGTTTCTCAAACTGTGTGCCGACAGTGATGCACAACGTCCGGCCCGCGGGCCACTTCCGGCCCGTGACAACTCGCCATGTGGCCCGTGAGAACTAAATGAAAATACCAATATGTCATGCCTTCTCTCTATGCCGTTTTTGACAGTTTTAGAGCCCAGCATGTTGTTAAAAATTAAATCTATCGTGACTCATATCTCTAAACTTTGCTGCAGTCATGGCGAGTGGACTGGGTCACGGAGTTTTACTGTTTGCTTAGCTGCAGAAAAACGTTGTATGCCCGCTATGCCAATCGATATCTGTAAGCTGGTTGCAGAGGTGCAAACACAGCCATCACACTGGCTTCCTGGTTTTAATCTTTCAAAGTTAAAACTGCTAGTGACAGATACAATGGTCCAATGTGTTTTGGTTATTGTACACTAAGTATATAACTTTAGATTATGAACTTCTTCTATAAGTCTTTAGATTCTGCTAAATATGATTAACTTTAGCTTAGCGTATAACTATAAACTTTATGTTTAGAAACTTATATAAAGGCATAACCATGCCTTACTGTACTGATATTGTATAAGACACTTTACAGTAGTGTGAAATATATCTCAACTTAAAAAGTGATTTTGTACTAAACTGTAATAAGCTTCAAGCAAAGACATAAATGGCAGTCGTCAGATGAGTCTGGCTCCTGAAGGATTTCAGAAATAGAACTGTGGCCCGCAGCCAAAAAAGGTTGTGCACCACTGCTTTACGACAATTCAATCACTCAGATGCTGAAAGGGGCATTTCAAATATGCATGTATACAATAAGCCACAAGAAATAAGAAATACAAAAAGTGAAAGGAAAGCGAGGGCGGGGTAGTCCACAGTCATCAGGTGCAATGCGGCACCAAACTCGACCATCACCAATATCGTCCATTTCATCGCAACTGTCACTTTCGCTATCAATCTCGGCACTGTCCGAAGAAAAATTTCCTTCCGATTCACTATCGTAAAATTTATCGGCTAACGGTGTTTCGGTTTCGGTAGCGTTATTCAATAGAGTTATTATTTTTTCCTTAGACATGCGCTTTCTCGCCACTTTAGCTAACAGAACTGTAGCGTCTTCAAGATAGCAGACAGATATATAGGCCCTACATATATATGGGAAGACTCATGCCGGGCAGATATGAACTCTGGAGTCAAGACATTACATTTAGTGAAGAATGCACTAATACTGGGTTCTATTTAATTAGAGCCTAATTTATTTGCGTGAAATTGCATTTGTTACATTGTTTCTGAAGATACAATCCACAAAACGAGTCTTTTTTTTCTGCAGGGCATATAGCATAGGGAATTTATTGGAGACCTTGGTGCGCAAATAATGGAATCGGACTGTCCACACAGTGACACACACGCATACCTCATTTGATAGAATACAAAGCCGCTATAATTGCCGCCTTTATGTCAGCGTGTCACAGAAGCAATTAACTGGGGTCTCACCTGCCCCGAATGCCTACTACTGCAGACATACAATGCACGAGTTATGGTCGTCCTTACCGCTTTTTGCATCAAAATGGTTGGACGACCGCAACTCGTGGTTAACACTAGGAAGGTTAAACCATACTGATAGGTCTTTATCAACTTTTACTGCACTTTCCATTTTCTTGTATGTTGCTTGTATTAGATTTATTAGTTTTTCTTCTATGCCAATATTTCTCATAGCCTACCATAAGCCTTCATGCCATACTGAGTCAAAAGCCTGTTTGTAGTTGATGAAATTCATGTTTACAGTTTTATGTGACTCTGTATATTTTTCTATTAGTTGTTTTAAGGTAAAGAGTTGTTCTATAGTACTTCTTCCTGGTGTGAATCCCGCTTGTTCTTCTCCCATTACCTTCTCTATATAACTACTGATTCTTTTTTGTATAATCTTTGTGAAGACTTTTCCTGGTATACTGAGCAGAGTGATTCCTCTATAGTTATTGCATATTTCCTTGTCTCTTTTTCCTTTGTATATTGGTATGATAATTTCTTTTGTCCAGTCATCTGTGATAAAGAGAATTGGCTACAAAACACATGCAAAGAAATACAAACCAACTACAATGCCAACAGAATTCAGGAAACGTATAAAGAAATCAAAAAACTAAGTGATGACTATAACATGAAATTAGCAACCATAAAAGATAAAAACAGGAGAGTCTTAACAAATAACATGGAAATAACAGGCAGATGGAGAGAGTATTATAAAGAACTATATACACACCAAAATGAGACGGACTCAACAGTGCTCCAAGAAATACTGAGCATGAATCTCCAGGAGACATCATTCGACATCTTGAAAGAGGAAGTACGACAAGCAGTTAAAGAACTCAAGAAAAATAAAGCCCCCGGCATCGATAAAATACTAACAGAACTAGTGAAAACAGGAGGAGAAACAGTTATAGACACCATGTATGAACTAATTAACAAGATCTACTACAATGAGACAGTGCCAGATGACTGGACAAAAGGAATTATTCTTCATTATTTCCATTATATTAATTTATCTAAAGCTCAGTCTCTCTTTAATCCAAGTTTCTACTGCTGTCATCTGTGTGGTCACTTCTCCCATATTTAGTAACATATGGCACATCTCAGTCTGTTTCTTTTAGTTCTTATTGCCACTTCTATGATGTCTTTATTTTAAACTGTTTCCTCTTAAATTGTTTCTTTTTCTTACATAATTTCCTCCATAACTATAACAACCTATCCTCACTGCCCTTCAGATATATTGACATTGCCTGGCTCAGGCTGGCTGATTATTCACCTTTCACATAGCTATTTTAGGAAAGACTAAGCGCGCCTTTGCCATAGCATTTTAAGATAGGCTAAGCACTTAAGAGTAAGCAGCTACTGTTGTACTACTTCCAGATCGCTACATAATTTTACAAGGTTTTACTTACTTACTTACTCATAATGGCTTCATAAACCTGAATGAATGAATGCAGTTATCTTACCTTGATACTGATATCTCTGTGACACACTATGGGTGCAAGTTTTCTGAATTTCAACGATGTTGTATTTATGAGTAGACATTGCTTGTTCAGCACTATTCGCATCACTTGACATATCTCAATGTTGGTGTTCATGTGAAGGCAACTCTAATAGGGACTAATTGGTGTATATTTTTAAATTAGAAATTGCTCTGAAGTCTCAATGCTATATGAAAACTGAAAGGCTAGTTACGTTCGTTCGTTAGTTCGCATGGACGACGGAGGTTCTTTGCGCCAATCTCGTTTGCATGAGTTGTGTCCATGACTGATGACTGAGTGCCATTCATGAAGAATTGTGGAAGGAAGACCATCACCAATGTGTTGGGGTCATGTACAGTATGGTCTGCCAGGAGGTCTTCTCCAGCTCGGAGGAGGGCACATCTCGGTGCGTCGAGCAATGGCGCAGGCGAGAGCACGGTGGGCTGGAATGTTGCTGTCCTGGCGAGCCAGGTGACCGAAGAGAGACAGATGACGTCGCGTGATAATGTCTGTCACTGGCAGGAGGGCAGTCTGTTTGGAGACTGCTTTATTGGTCACGAAGTCAAACCAGTGAATGCAGAGAAGCTGTCTCTGGCAGCACATATGGAATGTCTGTAGTCTTTGAGAGTCTCGTGTCTGTAGAGTCCAAGTCTCGGAACCATATATGAGAATTGGCAAGACGCAAGACTGATAAATACGGATCTTGGTATCAAGCTGTATCTGTCTTTGGCGTCGTAGATTTTGAAGAGATCTCATGGCAGATGAAGCTATGCTGATTCTGCGAGTAATGTCCCGCTGACACCTGCCATCAGAACTCTGGACACTGCCCACGTAGGTGAATTCTGGCACATTTTCCACCTGTTGTCCATTAACATAATATATGCCTTCTATATATATGGCCAGAGCCTTCAATTTTTTATGGAATTGGTGGAATGAAGACAGTTGCAGTCGCCTTTGCCTTGCCACTTTTTTCTTTAATCAATCATTACTGGTATGTCTCTCCAGGCTGCCCTAATGTGAGTACCAACAATGGTGTGTTCAGCATCAGTTATCTTTGATATATGCCTTGTGATAAGGATCGCTGAACAAGCAATGCCTGCTCATACATATATAGTGGTTTTTGCACAGGCTTAAAAATCACATCTTATTTTATCCAAACATGTTATCAAGACTCAATTGTTAAAGATCCAGTCCAAGGCCAAGGCTTTAAATTCCAAGACCAAGACCGAAACTTGAGTGTCGGAAGACCAATTCCAAGAACAAAACTTTTCAGAACTGAGCCTCCAGACCTCTCAATACCAAGACTTGAGTATAGAAACCCACAACCCTGAGTCTGTAGCTCTCCAGCACATTGAAACAAAAATGTGTATTCATAGTTTTCTGGTGAGGCAATGGTCCATTTAAATGGGTACTTTCAAATTCTGACTTTAAAAACATCTCTTTCTGTTAAGTTAGTGTTTGCATAGTCTGTCTTGCTGTTACTTCTCCAATTAATTTCTCTGGGATAAACTATTAATATGGAATTCATTGCCAACATTGCTTCATATAGACCCAATAGGTGCAATGTCATCTTTTAGATCTGCTCTTACTCGTAAAATTTATTATTATTATTAGCTAGACGATTTCTATAGCGCAATAAGCATGGCAAAAGTGGCCAAAGACAAGAGCGCTTTACAAAACTACGAATATCCGATGGTGAATAAGTAAGTCTTAAGATTACGTAGAAAAATTCCAAGAGAGTCAGAGTTTGTGACATAGTCCGACATATGACACAGACATATGCCTACGTGGCTTGGCCCATTCACCATAGATTTCTCCCACACTGATCAGGACTGAGTCTTATGGCTTAACCTGGTTAAAATTGGGTTTTGATTGGTGTGTCATTGGCTGATGCCCTCAAGAAGGAGTGAACATTGGACAACCTTTGGCCTGTGACTGCATACACCCTGCCGGCTGATTTTATGTGGTCCCCAGGTGCACAGCTACTATAAATTTTAAAATAGCTGACATTGACAGCTACACATCTATCGAAAAGAGTAAATTGATTATCAGAACCATTAGCGTAGCCACAATGGGTGCCTGAGACCCCTCATTCTGGTTAGGACGGATCAGTCATGGGGTTTGTGCAAAACTTATGAAAAAAGTTTTGTTTGGGTAGGGTGATTGTCAATAGAATCAATATATGTAGTTTGTATTACAGATTTTGACTTTTCAGCAATAAATCATAATTTTAATCTTTAAAATATGCACCAGAGCCCACCATTTGATTATCACTATCACTGATTACTGACCACTGATTACCACCATCATTATCACCATCACCACTCAGCAATAAATCATAATTTTAATCTTTAAAATATGCACCAGAGCCCACCATCTGATTACCATATTTTCATGCATAAAATGCTCTCATGTGTATAACGTGTACATGAATATAACGCACTGTTGTATGTTGGACCTATTTCTATTATAAGTTGAGCGGTGTCAGCCCTTTCTTATTTACTTGGTTTGCTGTATATTGCCGGTATGTAGCGTTCGTGATTTGCACTGGCTATCAGCGCCAGAAAGAATCCACTTCAAGCTTGCTTTATTAGCCTACCGATGCATGAACGGTGTCAGCCCTGCATACCTGGCGACTGAACTGGTAGGTGTGGCTGACTTGGAAGGTCGGCAATGCCTGAGATCTGCTCGATCCACCTCACTGGTCGTCCCGAGGATGCGCCTTCAAACTGTCGGTAATCGTGCGTTCCCTGTGGCCGCGTTGAGAGCGTGGAACTGTTTACCTCCATCTGTGCAACTCTCTCCATTGTTCAACACCTTGAAAGAGAAACTTAAAACCTGGCTATTCCGCAGGAGCTACTTGTGATCAATGTTCCCTCTAAGGTGCGTGGCTGCGCGGCCGCGCACATGACAAGAAAACGCCGCACAGCAGTTTCAAACCGTCGCGCAGTGATTTTGAGTTTAAAGTAACACTGATTTCGTTGTTGTCTTGATTGACATATGTGAAAAAATTCAGGTGCTCGGGCATGAAAAGGTGCCGCGCAGGCACTATACTTTTCCGCGCACGCTGACAAATATTTAGAGGGAACATTGCTTGTGATTTCTTGTGTTTTTGTAATGTGTTCACGCAGTTCTTATAGGACGAGTTACCACATTAATCAGTACGTTCTAATAATAATAATAATAATAATAATAATAATAATAATAATAATAATAATAATAATTGTATCTTCTTGCCTTGTATTATCGATGTCTTTGCTTTCGGTTTCTGGACTTGAATGGAACTGTAAAAGAAGTCTTTATTAAAATACATTTATCAATCTTATTAATCCTTGGTTTTCTCATGACACGAGCTGCCTCTTTAACAGCGCGGATAATACTAATAGGAATTTATGCAAAAAGTTTTTGTATAGCTCTCCGCATTCACCATTCAGTGATTGTGTCATGACATCACTTCAACTATCAATTACGAATCTCTATTCAGTAACCTTGTTAATTAACATCCTCTTTCACTTGAATATGACTGCAGGCATAGAGATAGAAAGAGGGGAGAGAAAAGAAAAGAGGTTGAGAGAGAAGAGAAAGGGAGAGATTGTTTTGAATTGGAAGGATTTCCCTTCACCTTCAACTGTCATAATGCCATAATAAGCCATCATCAATTGCTTAACCATCAACTACGAGATCTCTATTCAGTACATGGTTAATTACAACCCTCTTTTGCTTGAATATGGCTGTTGGCAGAGAGGGAGAGGGAGAGGGAGAGATTGCTTTGAATTGGAAGGGTTTCCCTCCACCATTGACTGTCATAATATGCCTACATCAGTTGCTTGACTATCAACTACGGAATTTCTGTTCAGTAACCTGGTTAATCACAATCCTCTTTCACCTCAATGTGGCTGTCAGCAAAGAGAGTGGGAAAGAGAGATAAGGGTTTCCATCCACCCTTGACTGTCATAATGCTGTAATAGGCCTACATCAGTTGTTTTATCTGTCAGATATGGAGTCTCTTTCAGTAACCTGGATAATCATAATCTTTCAAATTCTGCCTCCTATTGGAAGGGTAAACAAAGTTATCCTCCATTGTCGATCATCACTCACTGCTGTTACGTTACAGCCAAATTGCAGTCAAGAATATTAATGGCTGCTCATTTTGGCCTAAAAAGGACTCTTAGTTTTAACAAGTGATAGATCACAAGGTTGGCAATTTGTAAAATAATAATTATATAGCACGTCTATTTATTTATTTATTTATTGAAAGTTAGGATTTATGTGGTGAATCATCCTAGTAGGACTACTTGAACACATTACAAAGTACATGAATAATATAGGTCAGGATTTAACAGAATAGCTCATCTCAAACAGCCAAGTCTTCAGTCGCTTCTTAAATATGTCCAGAGAAGGTGATGATTGAACACAGACTGGAAGACGATTCCAGGCTTTCGCTGCGGTAACCGGGAAGGCACGGTCGCCGGCAGTGGCAAGATGTGTGCGCGGCACGAGCGAGTGCTTGAGTGGAGCCAGATCGCAGATGCCTTCTACTGTCTGTGTCTGCCGATCTCTGGAGTTCGCACCGGAGATAGGAGGGGCCGATGTCGTGCAGGCACCGATAGACGGGGTTGCCAACTTATACGTTATTCGCTCGGGGACTGAGAGCCAGTGTAGGTCGATCAACAGTGGCGTGATGTGGTCATACTTCCTTGATCGATGGATCAGGCGTGCAGCCGCATGAAGTATGCTCTGGAATCTGTCGAGGAGGTGTTTCGGGAGCCCTGCTAAGGTGGCGTTGCCATAGTCGAGTTTAGTGATTACTAAGGCGCTGATCAAAGTCTTCAGGGCAGTGAGAGAGACATATTTTCATATGCTGCGAATTAACCGCAGTGCTGCGAAGCAGCTGGCGACGGTGCGTGTCACGTGTTGCCTCGTCGTGGCGGTATTATCGATATAGATGCCGAGATTTCTGACATAGGGGCTTGGATGGATATCGTGACCATTAATCCGGACTGAAGTGGATTGGAGCAGGTGCTGCTGTCTTCCGGTTGCCATCCATAAGATTTCTGTCTTCGCAGTATTGAGCTGGAGACGATTTGAGCCCAGCCATTCTGTCATTTCTGCGACACAGTTCTATGAGTATAACGAGTGGAGGAGGTGCGCAGTAGGTCAATAAAGCCTGTATAGCATGTGCATTATATGCATGGAAATACAGTACTAAAAATTTCTGCAGCTGTGTCTCTGCCCCAGACCTGCTAGGGAGCTAATGGCATCACCCCAAGCCCCCAGACTGAATGGGATATATGTCTGTCTATCTTGCTGTTCATTAGCACAACCACAAGAGGGGCAGATGTGTGGGCCCTTTGAGCAAGGTTAGGATGATAGACAAATAGTTGTCATGTAGTATGCAAATTTTCTCTGGAGTTTATGATTTGAGTCTAATAATAATAATATAATATAACAAGGTTTAAAGTGGTTCAGTAGGGACTGCCCTGTGTGAGAACCACTGTTGCTCCCGTCCAATCTAATATCCTAAACTACTGAGGTTTATTTTGAACTCGTTTACAGTTGTAGCCGTTACTATCCCCTCATCCAGTTCATTCCATCTGTCCACCACTCTTGCACTAAAAAAATGCTGTTTATGTCTTCCAACCCGTTTCTTGAACAGTTTCATGCTGTGTCCTCTGGTTCGATCATACTGCTTCATTGTAAAAAATCTTTCCTTTGGCATTTCCACTTTGTTTGTTAATATTTTGTATGTCTCGATCAAATCCCCTCTCTCTCTTCTTTTTTCCAGGGTTGTCAATCCACAGTGATTTAGCCTTTCCTCATAGGTTAGTTTGTGATATCCCTTGATCATCTTTGTTGCTCTGTGTTGCACTCTTTCTAAGGTCTCTATGTCTTTCTTCAGGAATGGACACCATGCTTGAACACAATACTCTAAATGTGGGCATACCAATGTCTTGTAAAGTCTTATTATTACATCCTTCTCTCTGCTCACTATTGTTCTTTTGATCATACCTAGAATTTTGTTGGCCTTATTAGCTGCCTCTGCACATTGCCTGGATGGCTTTAAGCTGTTATGCATGATGACCCCTAGATCTTTCTCCTCGTTTGTAACTTTTAGTCCCTTCCCACATAACGTAAATTCATGATCTGTTCCCTTCTTCCCAATGTGCATCACCGAGCATTTATCTGTATTAAAAAGCATTTGCCAATCTGCCGACCACTGGGATAGTCTATTAAGGTCTTGTTGTAAAATTTTTGCTTCTGCTTCACTATCACTTTGTCCACACAGTTTTGTGTCATTGAGTCTAGTATTACTCTAAATTGGAGGCGGCTGAGGCTGTGCCCCAGACCCTGCTAGAAGAACTAATAAGCTTGAAAATAAAATCGTATTGCATGAAAGCAAATTTTCTAGAAAATACAGTGATATAATTTTCATAAAAATCTGCCTACATCTGGAGACTTACTTAGACTTAGATCCTGCCCTACCCTCAGGAACATTGGGCGACAACATCTGGAGAAGTTATAACAAAAATACAAAGGAGTCCTGATTTTATGAAATGCCTTGTATATTGCGCATTTTTTAGTAGTTTTGTTAAATGTAGCTTTTGCACCTAAAAGAAAAAATTTACTTGCAATCTCTGTTGTTACAAAAGCAATTTAAATTAATTATCTAGTTTGCCAAGGACACTCTTGAATCTTTTATAGTTTCTGCTGTTTTGTTTTCCAAACCATTTCAAACAGTGATGGGGCCATGGGGTAGTAGTTTTAGTAGTTTTGTTAAATGTAGCTTTTGCACCTAAAAGAAAAAATTTACTTGCAATCTCTGTTGTTACAAAAGCAATTTAAATTAATTATCTAGTTTGCCAAGGACACTCTTGAATCTTTTATAGTTTCTGCTGTTTTGTTTTCCAAACCATTTCAAACAGTGATGGGGCCACGGGGGGGGTTTGGGGGGGGGTTGAACCCCCCCACTTGCCATCGGGCCACCCGTGAGATTCGTGCAAAATTGCAGATAAATTTTTGGTGAGGGGGTAGGGGGATGATTGAGGAACGGTTCTAATAGTCTAAGCATCAAGCGTTCTCAACTGTATATATCTACAGGATGGCGTTGCGGGCTTAAACGTTTGTTTGTTCACAAGAATCGTACATTGGATATTGAAAAGCTCATAAACACCTTTGCTGAACGACTGGATAGGCGAGCAAAGTTCTATTAAATGTAGTGTTATATATTTGAGACCAGAAGCAATTGGGCGACCCGTCAAATGCACGACCGACATTTGCGCGCCGACATTTGCGCGATATTACGTTAGTTGATATTATTAGGGTTAGGGTTAGAGTGAGGGTTTGACTTTGGGTTATGATTAAGACTATAGTTACTAAAGCACGGATGACTTATACTGTAATTTATGGCGCAATTCGAGCTTCCTCAAAATACGTGCTAATGTCGGCGCGCAAATGTCGGTCGCGCAAATGTCGGTGAACCAGCAATTGTACAAGACCTATAACTAAACCATGATTGATAGTATTGGATGTCTGTTAATTGCTATGGCTTAACTAGCCTACTGCTTTTTAACTAGTAACAGTGGTTTGAAGTTTTCATCAGCAATTTATTTGCCTGCTGTCTACTTTTTGTCGCCTTTTGCCACTTGTGAGTTGTGACACTGAATAGATTTACAGCGATTTAAAACAAGATTTCAAGATTTGATTGAGCAGTAGCATCTGCCACGTGACTTACTCTTAGTAGCTTTGACACTAGTATGGGCCAAAGACAAGTAATTTTTGACTTAACACGCATAAATTGAAGCAGAATAATTTGAAATTGACTTAAGCATAAGAAATTACAGACATGGAACCTATTGATGCCAGACCTGTGATTTTGTGTCCAAAATGCTCTAAAACACACGTACGAGCATCTACGATTTCAAAATTTTTTCCGGTGGAGAAACCCCCAGACCCCCATTCCAAGGGAGGCCATGCTAGACGCGGCCGAGAAGGGAAGTGTCTAATGCGAGGGAATGGGAGAAAGCAGGGTTATTTCTAAGATTATCAATTGGGGAGTATTTTAGGATTATCCCTAACCCTATCCCTAGGGTTAACCCTAACCCCCCACTCTCAAACGTCTGGCACTGCCCCTGATTTCAAATATCAATTGCTCTATAACTGAAAATGATTTGTCTTTGTTATCAGCCACTTCATTAACAGTCTAAATTTATGCCATCTGGTGCTGCTGTGCTATGATAACAAAGAGCCATTCATATGGTTCATCTATCACTCTCTCATTTCATATATTTCTATAGACTATCCCCTCTTACTTCTCTCTTTCAGTGTCTTTTACAATATAAAAATCTTTTTCTCATAGATTAAGGTGCCCAATTTATTATGTTTGCAATAATTTAATTGGCTGTCTGGCTTCATTGTACTTCTTTTTGGGTCCTGGGGAGGCTATTCTATTAGAAATCTGTATTGTGTGAGATGCATAGTTGATAATAATAATAATAATAATAATAATAATAATAATAATAATAATAATAATGAACTGATTATGGTGGCATATCATACAAATACTGCTAGGACACCTTACAATTAAAAATGCAGTATATCTGACAATATAATCAATGTTCTGGATAACCACAAACAAACAGCAGTTTTCAGTTCTTCTTTAAATGCTTCTAGTGTCTGCCATAGTTGTTGATGATGACAGGCTATTCCAAACTTTGGCAGCCACCACTGGAGAAATGCAGTCACCAATGGTAACGTGGAATGTAGACAGAACAGTGAGAGTAAGACTGAATGCAGATCGTAATTGTCGACGAGAGTCAATGTCAGATGTCTTGCAGAAATCAGCCGACAGAAACGATAGCACCAGATCACGAAGACACTGATAGGCAAGGATCTCCAATTTGTATTCAATCCACTTTGGAACTCTAAGCCAGTGAAGTTCATAAAGAAGCGGTGTCACGTGGTCTGATCTTCTGGCTTGATAGACAAGATGCGCTGCTGTATTGAGGACAGCCTGAAGTCTGCCAGTAAGTTGCCTTGGTAGCCCAGCCAAGAGCACATTGCAATAGTCCAGGCGTGGCATAACCAGAGACACCACTAAAGTTGATGCTGTTTTCTGAACTTGTGTTGTCATGGAGTTGTTGCAATCAATGTACACACCGAGGTTACGGACACAAGCATCCCTAGCAATGTCTTCCGAATGGTGATTGGTGGGATCTGGTATTGACGACGTGTGATTGAGAACCACATACCGGGTATATCTCAATGAATATTTCTGTTTTGTTGGCGTTAAGTTGCAGATGATTCGATTTAGTCCAATTAACTATCTCACTGATGCAGCAACTCATCTGATTAATAAGAAGATCCATATCAGCTGGCTTGCAGGCCCCATTTATCTGTGTGTCATCCATGTACAAACGGGACGACAGACCATGCCGTTCAATAAGTCACTGTATGTCCACTATATACATGAGGAAGAGGATCGGTGCCAGAACTTGAGGAACAGCATAACGCACCTCACTTGGAGTGAAGGAAGCTGTTGCACAGCAGACGAATTGTGTGTGTCCACTCAAGTATGAGCGAAACCAGCTGAGAACTACTCTACCCAGCCATATGAGGTCTCCAGATTTCTTAGTGGAATTTCATGATCTACTGTATTGAATGCAGCGGATAAATCCAGGAGTGTCAGCAGTTCTGTATCAGCACTGTAATTGAAAAACTTAATAATAATAATAATAATAATAATAATAATAATAATAATAATGTGATTTTAGGTGGTTTAGGAGTCTAAGTAAGCCTGTGTGAAAACCACTGACTTAGAAGAGTGAACTGAATCATGTAGTTGTAACCATGTCTTGTTCATGATTGAGCTTTTTGATGCGCAATTTTCATGTCTAGAATGACTGCATGTTTAAAAATATTTGACGTTTTTTTGCTTTATTTAGTGCTCTGGAACAGAAACAGAATCCAAATGCTGTTATTGATGCACTTAAGATGTATGAAGATTCCATTCGGCAACCAAATAAGGACCCGAAATTTCTTATATCCTTGGATGATGAAACAGCTCAAAACAGTTCCACGCAGGAAGAACAAAAACCATCTGACATCACGCAGCAGGTTAGGGACTTCTTCTTGATATCAGTGAAATCGTTAGTTCAATTGCCATTAGATTATACCTTTTCCTGAGTAGAGTGTGGCTGTGATCCTATTTCCAATGATCTTGACGTATAGAGTGTTGTTTAAAGGCTGCCTACATGCTAAAGTATTAAAAATACTGTTTAAAGTATTGTTCAAAAGTAAAAAAAGTAAAGTATTGTTCAAAGTATTGTTAAAGTTTCAAGTCTGTTGAGTGTTGTTTAAAGGCTACCTAGTTGTATCTGTTGTGCTTTTAAAAGCTGCTCACAGGCATTGTGTCTGTTGTGTGTTTTCCACGTTTTTGTTGTCACGGAACGATTTTACCGCATGCTCCTTGGACTGTTTGTTTGTTGGAGGTAAGGGACTGCGTGGATTACAGATGACCATCATTCTATGACGGTTTTGCTGCAGTCATCATGTTTTAGCGAACCAGAGTTGTGGCAGGTGCCGCCATTGTGGTGGTTTAACTCTAGATTGCACCTGTCAACGTTGTTTACAGCATAACAATCATTTACAATCATTTAGAGCAGTGGTTCTTAAACTTTTTCAGGCCACGACCCGCAATAACCTTTTCGTGAAGCTGGCGGACCACAAGCTTAGCTTATAAGGGGCACTTATAATAAATATATATATATATATATATATATATATATATATATATATATATATATAACTAAAGTCCTAATCATGTATTAATCTTAATGTATTCACACAAATGTAGGTAATGATATGATTAAGAATCTGTATTAAGAATTCTAGAATTTTCATTAAAAACACCAGCTAAAAATAAATCAAAACAAAAACACAAGAAGACTCAACAATTCAAAAGTAGATTTATCAAGCCAGTGTGACAGATGTGTTTGTTTACTCTTAACAAGTAGATCAACACGAGGCTTGCTGTAGCTCAGAGCGATTTGCAGTGAACTACCGGCATTCACAAACGATTCCCATTTTTGTTTTGTATTTATTATTGTCTTTAAAGAGAATCCTGTTTCACATCTGTAGACAAAGAGAATCATGTTTCATATCTGTAGACTATGTAGAAGCAAATATTGTCAAACAAATCTGGACTAAATCACTTAGCTCAGGGTACTCCTGTCTAACCCCGATAGGTGTAAACTTCCATTAGGCCGATAGGTTCAAGCTGCCCCCTCCTCTTTTGGAGGGGCTATGCTCTGAAGCTTTGAAGGCCATCCTCTTTTGGAAGATGCATCAAGTGGGCAGGATTAGCAGTCTTGGCAATTTGCATTCACAGAGGAATTGGAGTCTCTGGAAGATAACCGCATTACTATTGAAATGCCAGAGCAAAAACCAGACATTTGGACTTAGGTACAGTATCAACTATCAGCCGAGCTGTATGGACCCGGGTTCAATGTCCGAAGGTAAGAGGCGATGTGATGTCGGTCAAAATTCCACTCACTGGCCGATGGATGCACTGACTGGCCGTAATTCAAGGAAACCGACCTTTGACTTATCCCAATGTTAAAGTTTATGTATATTAACAAAGATTAACATGAATTTGATTGCAGCTATGCATAGACTCTATAAAAATTTCGAATAAATTAAATTAATCCGAATAATTTTACTATTATGCCTAAATAAGTTAGTAATTAAAATTTAGTTTTAATTCTTTCGCGGACCGGAAATAAGCACTCCCGTGAACCGGCGCCGGTCTGCGAACCACCACTTTAAGAGCCATTGCTTTAGAGCACATTCTTTTTAATTAGTATAATGCAACATGTAACAGAAGCGATGCATATGAACAGTCGACATGATTGCGTACGGTCGTATACGAGTCTAGAGCTTTGTACCATCGGAGATGATCCATCTATAACACTTTCGCCGATCGATCAACAGAGCACTCAACGGCCCGCCTTTGTGTTGGCGGCGGTCTTGGGGCTGCAGAGGACAATGGAGGCATCAAAGAAACATGCCGGTCGCAATCACCCATCACAGCCAGAGACACCGTATCCTCATCTCGGCACCCTTACAGCATCCAGCGCTTATTGTCCCATGGCTTCAGAGGCATGCAACCTCTTCAGCACAGTATCTGAGGGGACAGTATCTGAGGGGGGAGGACTGTTGAACATCCGCTCGGTCAGCAACAAAATTGAGAGCATCTCGGACTTGTCCGAGGACTATAAACTCAACTTTCTCACATTTACAGAGAAATGGCATGAGGATTCCGACAGCGTGGCCATGAGGCAATTATGAGATTTTGGCGTGGAAGCTGCGCATCCCATTCCTACATCAGCCATGACTGACGATATGAATTACTCCGATCATGGTGGAACAGCTGTATTATCCAAGCTTGGATTGCACTTGTCAAAAGTGGATACGAAGACACAGGCTACGAAGTTTGAGTATCTCTGCTGCCGTGTTGGTGACGGGTTTGCTCCATTCCTCCTTGTAGTCATTTTTAGACCAGGCTCGAAGGCGACCTCTGACCAACTTTACTCAAGAGTTTTTGCTGCTGCTGGAGTCGCTTGCCACTTACCAGTGTCTCACCGTTGTCATGGGAGACGTGAGCATCCATCTTGAGAGAGACCTCGACCCCGACAGACAGAAATTATGCCGGCTGATTGACTCTTTCAGCCGTATGCAAATTATTGAAGAACTGACACACGAGCACGGTGGGCTCCTGAACATTGTGCTCACCTTTGTTCCAGAGAGCATAGGAGCTCGGAGGTGATGGAGGTTGGACTGTCTGATCACAGGCTAGTCCACTGGACACTCTCGACCACCTGCCCTCCTCCTACCTATATGAAGATTAGACGGAGAAAGTGGAGCGGTTTCCGACTTGAGGAGTTCCTGGAGAGGATCAAAGGAACACAGCTTTGCCAACCAGTTGACCCGAACAGGTCAGCAGCGGATCTATCAGAAAGTTTCTTGGCGGAGGTCACATCCATACTTGACGACCTTGCTCCTCTTACAGAACTCTCACTGCAGGACAGACCATCATGTTCGTTCTACGATGCAGACTGCAGGAATGTGAGGCGTGAAGCAAGGCACTTTGAGAGGGTGTTAAGGAAGGCTAGAGGGACTAAGGTGCAAGAAGCGGCGCACACCGGGTGGCGCATTGCACTCTAGTAATGCTCTTAATAATAATAATAATAATAATAATAATAATAATAATAATAATATTTAGTGCAGAGATAGGGCAGGCACTATTGGCGCAATGCTCTCGACTCCACCAAGGGAGATCCCAAGCAGACACAGAGACATCTTGGCAGTGTGCTTGGTAGTGATACCAGGAGAAGCAGACAACAGTTCAGCTTCACCGCGTCAGACTACCACCAGTTCTTGGATCGAAAGGTCGCTGAAATAAGGTGAAAGACAGTGTAAGCCGGCCTGCCTGATATTGACGAACGGGATCCTGACAATTGCTCGCCGACAATTGCTCGCCAGTCAATTGCTCCCGGTCAATTTCTCGCCGGTCAATTGCTACCGAGAACAATTGCTCGCCGAACCTATTGCTCGCGGAGCGTTATAAAACTTACAATACATATCTAATAACTTTATAAAAATTGAGAGGAAATTAAAACTTTATTAAAACCACAGACGTACCAAAAATGTGTTATAAATCTACAAGCAAATCACATAATATATAATGTCAATCAAATGTCATAGTTATAAAACGGACATAATTATAAAATCGCTTAATATCCGAAAAACTTACATAAGTTCAAAATAGTTGAATATCTCAGTAGCCTACTAACAACCGTTTAAGATATAAAAGTTAAAACGACAGATTATGTGCCACGCCTCTAACATATTCAACCAGGTCAATGTTTCCGTAAGTTTCGACAATGCTTTTAAGACGTGAAGCTGCATCTTTGTATTTGTAATGTAATGTAATGTAATGTAACAAAATATTTGTATAGCGCCTCTTCTGAAAGATCACTCAGAAGCGCTTCCACAGCAAATTACTGTATATTAACAAAGAGATAAGTTTTAAGTCGTTTCAAAAAGAGGGCCATAGAATTAGGAGTTGCTATCAAATACTGGCGTCAAGAGCATTCCAAAGGATAGGGCCAACTGATTCAAAACCTCGCCTTCAGGAACATGGAAGTTCGTGGCAGGGCACACTGAGAAGACCATTGGTTGTGGACCCAAGACATGGCCGACCAGGGATAGAGCTAAGGGGATGGAGTAGCTCTGAAAGGTAAGATGGAGTGGCACCATAAAGAGAGAGTGCACCGCTCTCAACATACGAAACTTCGAGCAGGATAAGGCAGCCAGTGTAAAATAGGCGTCATATAATCACTAATGTGATCACGTCTTGTGACACCAGCAATCACCCTGGCTGCTGAACGAAGAACCATCTGGAGTTTATCAAGTCGCACCGATGGAAGACCGGCAAAAAGTGAACCACAGTAGTCAAGCCTTGAGCAAATAAATGCATGAATCAAAGTAGAAGCAGATAACGTCGAATCACTCTAAGCTGGCGGAGATGATTGCGACAAAGTGAGTTAATATGATCCATAAAGGTTAACTCAGAGTCAAGAATTATACCAAGATCACGGACAGAGGAGGAGAAAGAGAGGCGGGAAGGCAGACTTCACAGACATATGATCAATTTTTAAGAGCTGACCTCAGTACCAAACCAGATGAGCTGAGTTTTAGCGGGATTAAGTAAAAAGACGATTTGAGTGCATCCATGAATGAAGTAAGTCAGAGGCTTCAACAAATTCACGAGTGATCTGCAGCGCATTAGTGGGGCTGGAATGTGAATAGGCCTGAATATCATCAGCATACATATGTGTTTTAAAATTATATGGTGCAAACAAGCGTGCAACATCAGCAGTATAAAGTATATACAGAAGCGGCCCAAGTAAAACCTGAGGGACTCCACAAGTGACTGGCACTTCACGGGAGTAGGAAGAACCAAGTGATGCAATCATGCAGCGTTCAGAGAGATAGGATTTTAACCAGGCCAGAGGAAGACCAGAGACACCAAATGAGACAGAGAGGCGCTGTAGAAGAATATCATGGTCAACAGTGTCAAAAGCAGCACTGACATCAAATAGGGCAAGAAGAGTGACTTCTGTCGATGGCCCTATAGAGATCTGAGAGAAGATGCAAGAGAAGCGTTTCAGTGGAGTGTGAGGCACGGAAACCAGACTGGTATTTCGGCAGCAAATCATTAGCCTCAAGATATGGAAGCAGCTGAAGAGTGACAACCTTCTCAAGGACCTTAGATAAGAAACTGAGGTTTGAGATAGGGCGATAACTTGACATTTCAGACTCATCAAGGCCAGTTTGCTTAAGCCTGGCTTAACAATTGCCAGTTTCTGCGATGCAGGTAGGCAGCCTTCTTTAAGAGACCTATTGCAGAGTAACGTAAAAAAAGGCAAGAAACAGTCAATATAGTCATGCACAATAAAAGTCGGAATCGGATCGAGTTCACAGGTTTTCGTAGGCATAGAGAGGTCGAAGAACATCCAACGTAACCGTCAAAGTCCTGTAGACAAACATCTGTGGTTTTAGCCTGCGACCCAGCTGTAGCATCCCTCACACGATGAACTTTAGATATCAAATAATCCACGAACTGATTTCGATTCCGCATTCAGTTGTGAATTCAAAGGCTTTTACGACCGAGAATATCATTGAATGTTTTCCAGAGTCTACGAGAGGAGTGAGCGTTACGTGAAATTTGACACTCCCAGTAGTTTCTTTCTTTGTCACGAAAAAAACTTATGCATGTCCCTGATCATAAGTACAGTCTCACGACGGTCATCCGGGTTCTTTGTTGTCTGAATTTCGCTCACACTTCCTCCGAAATGTTCTGCGTCAAACCATGGTGACAGAGGTTTATGACGAATCTTAACTTTGCGTACTGGAAGGAGATCATCAAGTAACCGTCTTGTTGTTGAATCGTATAGTTCAAACAGCGTACTCACAGAAGCAGAGGCAAGGTCTTCTAGGTTTTGGCACAAAGGGCTTGATTGAAGGCCTTGGCAAAATGCTTCACCGTCGAACTTTTTCCAGTTACGCACATTCCTGAGGATGTAGACAGGCTTGCTGGAAGGAAGCGGAAAGGATGCCGAGACAAGGCCATGATCTGATATTGCAGGCGTGCATATTTGAATATCAGATGCAGGAACATCCTCACGAGTGATAATAAGATCCAAACATCCTCCATTGATGTGAGTTGACTCATTGACCAGTTGTACGAGCCCAAATTGATGAAGGATAGCACTAAGAGTTTTAACATCCGGCAAAGAAGGTCTTTCCATATGAATATTAAAATCTCCAGCCACTATCACATGCGAATTGAATTTCTTCTTGGTTGTTGTAAAATGACCTGCCAGAGACTGTTCAATTTTAGCCTCACTGAGGCCTTGTTCTTTTTGCAAAGCTTTTATAAATTTCCATATGGATTGGAACCGATTAACTCGTTAAATGATTGATGCCAAGCTTCACAGTTGTTGTTTGTTTTCGGGAGGTCATTGCGAACATTGTCAAAACAATTCCAGATTTGATGAGCTATACGAGGTGGCCGAAGTCTGTTACCACGTGTAGGCCTTCCAATCCACTATTTGTCTCATATTGTTCTCTGCTTGACATTATTTGCCTACCAACCGTCGTTTTGTTCCAGCAATGTCGATTCGATTCGGCGAGCAATAGGTTCGGCGAGCAATTGTTCTCGGTAGCAATTGACCGGCGAGCAATTGTCAGTAATCCTTGACGAACGCCATGTTCCACTCTTTCATCCCCTCAACGATTGAGGAAGTTGTGGCTATTGTCCGGAATGCGCCTTGCAAACAGTGTCAAGCAGATCCTATGCTGATGTGGTTGTTGAAGGAGTCTATAGACACTGTTGCACCGTATCTTGTGACCTTTATAGTCACCTCTTTCAGAACAAGTGAATTCCCTGAGAAGTGGAAGGAAATGTTGTTCGTCCACATCTAAAGCGACCAGGACTGGACCAGGCAGTACCCAGCAACTATCGTCCAGTTTCGAACCTGCAGTTTCTTTCTAAACTGGTAAAGAGACTAGTTAGCAATCGGTTGGTTCACTGCCGGAATGAGAATGGTCTTTTGCCAAAGAACCAATCCGCCTATCATAGGGGCACTTGACAGAAACTGCAGTTCTGCGGGTTAATGACCTGATTGAATTGGCAGCCAGTGGTCGATTGGCACTCATCTGTCTCCTCGACATCTCGGCTGCCTTTGGCACGGTCGACCATGTGATCCTACACGAACCACTCGTGAGGTCCTACGGACTTAGGGGGCACAGCCTTAGTGTGGATCTGCAACTGCCTAGTGGACAGATCACAGTCGGTCAGCTGGATGGGTCGCATGTTGACCCCCAACCGGGCGCAATGCGGCGTTTCTCAGGGATCAGTCCTGGGACCACTACACGAACAGTGTAGTGTAGTTTATCCTCTACACCACTGACATGGTTTGTATTATAGAAGAACTAGGATTCACCAGGCATGCCTATGCAGACGAGGTGCAGGCATACTCATCATGTCAACCGTTGAGAGCCGGAGTCCTTCATACACAAGCTGAGGCCTGCATTGCAGCAGTAAGGGTATGGACTGACCAAAATCGACTATCGTTGAACCTGGCAAAAACCGAATTCCTCTGGCTTACCACTCAACGGAAACATCACCTCATTGATCGCTCCAACTTCATTGTGGAGGGAATCATCATAGCATCTAGTAGACAGTTGCGCCTACTAGATGTACTTCTTGACGAGTCACTCACATTTGATGGACATCTGAATAACATCATCCGATCAAGCTACTACTGCTTGCGTCGGATTAGACAAGTTTGTCGCTATCTGCCTACCTCGGCTGCGATGGACCTCGTCCGAGCACTAGTGGTTGCTTGCATCGACTACTATAATAGTGTTCTTTACGGCATCCCACAGAGTCAACTCATTCAACTACAGAACTGAACGTCTCGGCCCGCCTTATCTTTCGTTCCAGATGGAGTTATCACTCCACTCCCGAGGGACCGATTGCACTGGCTAAGGATCCTCGAATGGGTAGCGTTTAAGCGGCATTGGCTCACGTACCGCGTCCTAAACGACCCTCATTGCCCTACATACCTCTCTGAGCTGATCGTGAGAACCACGGCGATCAAACGTGTTCTCTACTTCGATCCAGACACAGTTATCAACTGGTTGTCCCTCCTCTTCTCAGGACAGCAGGTCTCGGAGACAGATCCTTCCGGTGCGGGAATCCTGCTCTGTGGAATTCACTCCCTAAGACAGTGACAACTGAGACACTCCCTGATCGGTTCCAGAAACAGTTGAGGACGCAGTTGTTTAGCAGCTCATTTTTGTAAAGCGCTCGACTTCGCTTCGATGCCATGCTTACTGCGATAAGAAATTGTCTTGTATAATAATAATAATAATAATAACAATAACAATAATAATAATAATAATAATAATAATAATAATAATAATAATAATAATAATTGGTCATCCAGCAAGTTTAATTTTCATGCTAATGCTCAAAAACAACCTTGTTTCTTAGATCAACATTATTCTAACTTTCTCTTATCTTATATGGCATGTTTCTTTTTCTATTTATGCCACAGAACATCTTGACTTCCATTATCCATATTCCTCATCTGATTAGGAGTTAGATACTAATTTCAGTTTCTGCATGACAAATAGTTCTAATCATATAGCGATTTCTGCTAAATCTCTTCCAAACAAAAATCTTAGCCAAAAGAAATGTCAATTTCTGAACCTGGCCTTGTCTTCTACAAATGCCTTTACAGTTGACATCATCATCATCATTATTGAATGGATGTTTACACACATTAAGCCACTGACTAAGTGGAGAATAGTAAGTGCAGGGTGAGTCATGTGCCTTAACCCTTTAACGCGAGCCCGCCCAAACCCGGCCTGGTGCCATACTATGAGCCTGCCCAAACCCGGCCTTGGCGTTAACATGATTTTCAAAGGTCTTAAAGACGCAGAATTCTATTTTTCTCAGGTCTGTGGGTCAGATGATTAACAATAAATTCCGACTCAAATAAGATGCAAAAAATATATTAATGAATTACAGTATTATTATTATTTCTAGACAATTTCTCCAGCGCAGTAAACAAGGCTAAGGCCTACGACAAAAGCGCTTTGACATAATTCTATCTGTAAAATCTAATATTAAATAGGTGTGTTTTTAAGTTCCTAAGAAAGGATTCCGCAGAGACAGCTTCCGACACAATGTCAAGTAATGAGTTCCAAAGTAATGGATTCCCTTTGGAGAATGACCTTTCTCCAAACTTGGAGGTCTTTGACGGAGGAGGGACAAGCAGTAGGACTCGACGACTCGGCCGAAGCTTCATTCTTGACTCATTTGACGTCGTTTACTGCACTAGTAGCACACTCAAATATTCCGGGCAGTGTGGGTCATAAAGGGCTCGGAAAGTGAGCCAACAACGCTTTAGTAGGTATTTATTTAGGCAGTAGGTATTTAGACGGTATTTAAATTTGGTGTCATGTGATTTTCGAAGGTCTTAAATACACAGAAGTCAATTTTCTCAAGTCTGTGGACCAGATATTAGTGAGTCAGATGATTATCAACCAATCCTGAGTCAGATAAGACAAAAATATCAGCGAATTACAGCTGGCATTTAACCCGTTGAAGGGGGAATTAATTTTTACAAGACGTTACCAATTTGGGTTATTAATTTTGGTAAATGACGTCTGTTTGAACTGTGAACATGTACTTTTTAAACTTACTATATTTCAGGCTATATAGAAGCTACTAAGATGTGGTTTGCATCATTGTTTAGCATTTTTATTGTACTTACCATCCATCCGTGCCCCCAAAAAATTTCGGGGGTTGGCCCACCCTTCAGGCCAAAATATGACCCCTCCCAAAAAATACGTTCAAAGGTCAATAAAAATTTTTTTTCAGTGGTGACCCCCCTAGGTTCAGCGGCAAAGTTGTAGGTGGGTGTCTTTGGAACAGATTAGTTCAAAAATTTTGAAGATGGGACCCAATTTGGGGGAGTTATGATGTTTCTACACCAGGCACCCGTTGCTCGGAGAAGTGAAATTTTTTGCGAGAATCTTGAAATCTGAAACACAAAACATTGCAGGCTATATAGAAGCTACAAAGATGTGGTTTGCATCATTGTTTAGCATTTTTATTGTACTTACCATCCATCCGTGCCAAAAAAGAAATTTCGGGGGTTGGGCCCACCCTACAGGCCAAAATATGACCCCTCCCAAAAATTGACTTCCAACGGTCAATAACAAATTTTTTTTAGTCGTGACCCACCTAGGTTCAGCAGCACAGTTGTAGGTGGGTGCTATGGAACAGATTAGTTCAAAAATTTTGAAGATCCGGCCCAATTTGAGGGAGTTATGATGTTTCTACACCAGGCACCCGTTGCTCGGAGAAGTGAAATTTTTTCGAGAATCTTGAAATCTGAAACACAAAACATTGCAGGCTATATAGAAGCTACAAAGATGTGGTTTGCATCATTGTTTAGCATTTTTATTGTACTTACCATCCATCCGTGCCAAAAAAGAAATTTCGAAGGTTGGGCCCACCCTACAGGCCAAAATATGACCCCTCCCAAAAATTTACTTCAACGGTCAATAATTTTTTTTCTTCAGTTGTGACCCACCTAGGTTCAGCAGCACAGTTGTAGGTGGGTGCTATGGAACAGATTAGTTCAAAAATTTTGAAGATCGGACCCAATTTATGGGAGTTATGATTTTCTAACCCAAGCACCCGTTCCTCGGAGAGCTGATAGGTTTTGTGAGAAGCTTGAAATCTGAAACACAAAACATAACATAGTCATAAACAATGACATAAACTTACATAAATACATACATACATACATAAATACATGCATACATACATACATACATACATACATACATACATACATACATACATAAATCCATATGTACATACAAAAACAAATAAAAATTAGACTATCAAGCAGTGCAGCTGTGTCGTTCTTCCTTTTCAATTTTGGTTGGCCCTGAAAAGGGCCGTTTATTTGGTGGCCCTGAAAAGGGCCGTTTGGGTGATGCAGTCCGGTGATACAATACCTATGGTACTAGTAATTCAGCTTGGTGTGATATATCTCAAAGCACGGTGTGACACACAGAGGAACATCGCAATGTGGACAATGATACCGAGTATCCTTCCTCAATGCCTTACCATTATCATCTTTTTGTGATGAGCAGACTCTGCACCGACGTTGGGGTTTCTCGTTCGCCTCGGTCGGTGGAATCAGCCGGGGGAAATGGCGTGCAGTCAACCGCAGCGGGTTGCAATCATCAAGGGATGGTCGCCCGGATTGCTGGGAGTGGGATTGTTCGGGCTTATGGTGATCTTCCAGCAACCGTTCGACCAGTGCAATGTGGAATTGTAGATGGCTCATCTTCTCGTCAGGATTGTCCTTCCTGTACAATATGTACGAATTGAGGACAGTCTGACTGAGAAGATGAGCGAACTGCTTTTTATACCAGATCTTGACCCGCTTACGCTCGGTGGGGTAAGAGGTCAACATCTGGTTCGCGAGGTCTACTGCCCCCATGTTGTTGTTGTAACTTACAACAACAACTAGCTTTTGCATTTCGACACCACGACGTGTATTGACCGTAGTCATAGCATCGTCGTGTTGTGTTGAAAGCATGCAAACCTCACGCTTGTCCATCCATTTCATGGCCATCAGGTCTTTAGAAAAACATGCCACTGTTTCCCCCTCTTGATTTTTTCCCCAAGTTTAGGTGGCATGTTTCTCCGGTTCCTCCTCACCGTACCAACAGCATCGGTATTTTTTGACCGAAGATGTCGGTACAGAGCAGGTGAAGAGTACCAGTTGTCCATGAAAATGGTATAGCCTTTACCAAGCAAATCCTTTGCCAGGGTCAAAACAATTTTAGAGGAGATCAAATTGTCAGGGAAGTCAACTAAATCCATACTAGTCCAAGTATGGATTAGTGCATTCCAAATATACCCTGAATGACATTCGCACAGGGCATAGGTCTTTATTCCAAACCTGGCCCTCTTGAGGGGAATATATTGCTTGAAAGCCAGGCGACCCTTCCACAGCATTAGTGATTCATCAATTGCTATACTCTGCTCTGGAATATAGACTGAAGAAAATTGCTGAATCACTAAATCATAGAAGGGTCTTATTTTGGCAAAGGATTTCTCGCCTTTACTTGGATATGTACTGGACAGAGTCAAATTGTTGACAAAATGCAAGCATTGTGACAACAATTTGTACCTCATCTCACTCATAATTTTGGCCACATAAGGAGTTTGAAAAAGAGGTTTTTTTTGTCCAGTACATTTCCAGGGTAGGCTTGTGAAGGATTCCTTGGTAAAGTGTCATGGCCAAGAAAACAAGCAATCCGTATACATCTACATCGCCCCATTGCCTCATTCTAGATCTGGATTTCAGGGGGTCCTGCAACAGTTGATCTGCACGCCTGTTGGTCTCCAGTACTATCATTTCTAACATTGAAGTAGTTAGAAAGAGTCTCAAGTACTGCAAGACATCTTTAGTGTTTGATATGACACCGACCCTACCAGGGGTACCTGTAAAAGGAACTGTGGTAGGGGGTCGGCGGGGAACATCACCCCAAGCAAAATCATTAGCATCAGAGGCTACCATACCACCGCTGTCATCGTCGATCTGAAGATCGCTTTCTTCAGCGTCCGAGTCTTCAACCTCGGACTCGCTGTCGAACACCGACGAATCGTCGTCCGACTCCTCCATCATCCTCCGAATTTCTTCGTTGGAGAGTACGGGGGCACGCTTACGTGTCGCCATCTTCACTATCCCACAAAGACAAAATTCAACACCCCGGGCTCATAAAATGTATTCTCTTTGCTTATAGAGGCCACAGTAGGTAAACTAGAGCTGCCATCTAGCGAATGGATAATAGATAAAGCGAATAAAATCAAGAAAACGTTTTTAAACGGCGAACACCGTGGTGGAAGAGCAAAATAGTTGCGCAACGTTTTAAAACGTCGAACCCCGTTCGCATATGATTTCCGGGCGACGTTTTAAGACGTTGAACCCCTGTAACGGGTTAAAAGACTTTTAATTTATGAAAGTAGGTCACGACAATGTAAACAGTCGCGGTGTGACGCAAATATTTATATATTTTCTGCAAAATGGCGAAAAGATTGCGTTCAGAAAATATTCTTGCAGCTCTCGATAATGTTGAAAGTTACTTTACAAGCAGTTTGGACGAGTACGAACCATCTTTTCAATCGTCTGATCTGTTTTTGATGAGAGGATGATATGGCCGCCGGCGAAGAACAAGAGGGGGACACTGATTTGGAGCCCTATATCTACACCAAATGTGATCCAAGTTGCAAATTTCTTGTAACCTTTTGTTCCATTTTGATTTCCTGACAAGTTTGCTGCTCAACTTAAATAGCTTGTCACTCAAAAATTTTGGCTACCGAGCTTTGAATAAAAAGTTTTGCATTTTTGGGAGGGGTGGCCTGTTTTTGGGTGTGAGGAGGACCCCCAATTTTTTTAATCGTTTTCTTCACAGATGGTTAGAAAGAGAAATGAAAGTCCTAAAAAATGAGGTATGCCACAGTTTTGTAGCTTTCATATAGCCCCAGCAATTGCAAGTTGAAAAAAAATGGCTTTGCGTGAAAAAGGGCCAAAAAGTCCCGGTGTCTAGCACTTTTCCAGGACGGATTCTCCCGGCTGCATGGAGTTTTATTTTTAAGGGTTCCCCGACGTTAAAGGGTTAAATAAATTATCTATGGAATAGAATAGAATAGAAACAATCACAATGTTTTGCTATAAAGTAAAATAATGATTTCATGTGTTGGTTTATACTTTGACATGCTGTATAAACTTGTTTTTGTATGTATTGTATAACAAATTGTCTTAATTTACTTTGAATTGTATATATATTGGCACGTCAGATAAGTCTAAAGCATATATGCGGCCCTCAGAACAAAAAAATTGGCCACCTCTGATCTACAGATGCAGTTTCATGGCATGTCTATAGTGCTGAACATTATGACCACATCACCCTGCTAACTTACTGGCATCACTGGCTTGGAGTTCATGAGCTCAACCTGTCATCAAGTACAAACGTTCACTTCTTGCATTCAAATCATTCAGGTCATTTGCAAGGTCAGGGCCACAGACATGGGGCAATCTACCAATATCCGTGAAATCATCAAGTTCTCCATCTTTCAAGAAAAATCTAAAGACATGCTTGTTTCAAAAGTCATACAAGCCTGTGTTTTTTTGCCTTAAATTGAATCTTATTTCATTTATTTTTATTTGTGAATAATTACTGTTACTTTTGTATAATTGGACTCAGTAATGGCTCTTAACATTAGATATTATGGCACACAACAAATTGTCAGCTAAATAATAATAATAATAATAATAATAATAATAATAATAATAGTGATAGTGATAGTGATAATGATAAAATGAATAAGACTATGTCCTCAAGGATAAGACAAAGCCTTAACAGCACCACTAGTTCAGCTTGACATTTTATATTTCAAATATCTGTAAATAGTTTCAAGAAGTAATAATGCAGCATACATAAAAATATGTGCTGCAGTCTTTAATTTATATACAAATGATGTGCCTTTTTATTCGGTTTATTTTAGCAGGAAGATACCTTGACCACAGAATTGACTAAAGTTGTGATTACTAATAATGAAGCAAAAGAGGAAGCTACTGAAAAGGAGACAGTTGGTCAGACTGCTGTCACAGTAAAGAAACGTTCAATAAAACAGAATAAGAAGATGACTGATGATGAAATAATGGCAGCACTTGGTTGGATATTTACTTTTTTCTTTTGTAATAAACTTTAAAAATGATAATACACATTGACGTGCTGATGATAATATCAATAATTATATTATATAATTATAATAATACCATAATTTCAATAATTATTATTAGAATTATTATTGATAACGTGAGGATCACATCCTTAAGAAGCCACATGGGCAGTGGGTCAGATGAGCACTGCTTGTTGGGTGATGATCTGACACTCGCTACGACTTCTGCCAGTGTCGGTGGCAAAAACCCGACAAAGGAGGGACCGGAGTAGATGTGGTAAGTCGTTGGTCCAGCTTCAGCTGTTCTATCCCGAATGTTCGTAACCTTACTGTCAATGAAGGCATGATAGTCAGCAGCCGTGAAATTGGAAGGCACGTGAGGTGATATGTCGTTCTTTCCAAGAAGACTGTCCAATACTTTTCATGTCTGCTTGGTATCTGCATGCGCAGAGTCGATCGCCTGGCGCCAGTTTTGACGACCTTTCATTCTTACTAAGGCTCTGCTCGCTCTGAGGGCATCGAGCCAAGACGACAGAGCGTAAGATTCGGCGTCTGACCCTTTCTTATTCCGATAGACCCTCTCGAGACGACGCGCTCGCCGTCGAGCCTGTCGACAGTCACCATCGTAAAAGGGCCGGTGGATCCGGGGTCACACGGTCAGCTTCGTCATCAGTGCAATGTCATCTAAGATTTCGGTGATGACAGACTGGTAGCGAATCGCCAGATCAGTTGCAGTAGAGCTGGGGTTGACCGGTGTACAGAGTGGTGGCCGCTCGAGCCGCTTGACGAACCGTTCAACCTTGAAATGTTTCCAACTCCTCACGTTGGCTCCGTTTCTGACGGCCATAATGACTGCTTCCCTCGTTAATGGTGAGTTTTCATTGCCGTGGAAGCATGCCGTTACCCGCCCGCACCTTAAGCGGGCAGGCCTTGACCCCACCGACCTAGCCAGTTTCAGACCAATAGCCAACCTTCCATTCCTGTCGAAGCTGCTCGAGAGACTGTTGAACATGCAACTCGTCAGGCACCTGGCCTGTAACGGTCTCATGCCGCGTCATCAGTCTGCCTATCGAGCGGGCCATTCCACTGAGACAGCCCTGCTCAGGATTTTCAACGACATTGTTGACGCGATTACCAATGGGGATCAGGCGCTTCTGTGTATGCTTGACCTCTCCGCAGCGTTCGATACCATCGACCACTCTATCCTCATTCACCGCCTCGAGCTATCCTTCGGTATTAAAGACCAAGCGCTACTTTGGCTGTGCGACTACCTCTCTGAGAGGACACAGTCTGTCACCTGGGAGGGCCGCACGTCAGCTAAATGTCCTGTACGCTGCGGAGTACCACAAGGGTCGATCCTAGGCCCACTCCTGTTTATCTTATATGTCGCGGATGTGGGACGCATTGTAGACTCGCTTGGGCTTGCCTGGCATGCTTATGCTGATGACGGGCAGGTGTACTCCTCCTGCACATCCCTGGAGACGGATCATTTGCGATCTCGCCTACAAGACTGCATCTGCGAGATAATGCAGTGGACAGCGACAAATCGCCTTGCGTTAAACCCCGAAAAAACTGAACTGTTGTGGATTAACACCCCTCGAAGGGTCCACCAGATCAGTCGAACGCCGTTTACGATCGGGGATGCTGTCGTCGCTCCGTCTACCGAAGTGCACCTCCTCGGTGTTCTCCTTGATGACTCCCTATCGTTCGTCGGCCAAGTGAACTTCGTAACCCGCGCTTGTTACTTTCAGCTCCGAAAGATTAGGGAGATTCGTCGTTACATCTCAACATCAGCTGCGATACATCTAGTCCGTGCCCTGGTGTTATCTAGGCTGGATTATTGTAATAGCCTCCTCCTCGGTCTTCCTGACTATCAGCTGGGCCGACTGCAATCGGTCCTGAACGCCGCCGCCCGGATGATTTTCGGTGCCAGGTGGCATGACCACGTTACCCCGTTATTGAAGGATAAGCTCCATTGGCTCAAGGTCCCGGAGCATGTCGTTTTTAAACGCTGCTCGCTGACCTTCCGAGCCTTGCATGGCCCTTTCTGCCTGGAATATCTTTCGGCATTGATACGCAGGCCAGTGTTGACAGACTGTCGCAAACAGCTTCGTTCTAGCAAACGATCTCACCTCTACGTTCCCCCTCCGTCCAAGACCGCGAAGCTTGGAGAAAGATCCGTGACTCGGGCAATCCTCTCCTTTGGAACGCACTTCCAGCTTCTGTGACCATGACAACCAACTTCGAGTCGTTCTTATCGAACCTTAAAACTCATTTATTTCGTATATCGTATGACTGCCTTTTGTAAAACGCTCTTGCCTTTGGCCTTGGCCCTGCTATAGTGCTACATAAATTATCAAGTAGAATATAATAGAATAGATTACTTATAAGGATAGTGGTTGCATCTACTTGGCTTAGGGCCATCCACAAATGACATAATGTGCTTAAGGGGGTTTCAAACATTTGTGACGATGTGTGATGACGGGGGGGGGGTTTCCAGAAATGATGTGACGTCACGTAATACTAAATATTTTTATTAATACCGTGATGCTATGTTACCACAAAATTGAACGTATTTTACACTTATAATTATTATACACTTCATTTTTAAAAAGGAATTTGAAAAAGTTTCTGAATATTGTTTCAACCATAATAATTATAATGAATATTTTCAAACAAAACGTTAATTTTTATATTCGAAAGACAACAAGAGGAGGTCACCATGTTGTGACATCATATTTGAGGGGGTCTGACTTTTTGTGACGACGTGTGATGAAGGGGGGGTCAAAAAACTGCCCAAATCACATTACGTCATTTATGGATGGCTCCTTATCTCAATTTTTTTCTGTTACCTGAAGAAATTTTTACAAGCTTTTAGCTCTCTGTAAGGGAGTTCATTTACACACTGCTCCTGAATTTTCCATTATTGAGTATTTTTCTTAGATATAATAACCAACATCTTTAAACTTGACTGCAACTCAACCATAGTAGGGCATCCAATAGGAACAGTTTTGGGCAATCTAAGTGCTATAACAGAGCCACAAACCCTTTGAACCAAGAACTTCAGTTTCAAGGTGCACTGTCTGAATGTAAAATATAAAACAGGCTTACAAATATGCCAAATACAATGAAAGCAAACTAAAACTAAAGTGCAAATGCAAGTAATGCGAATACGACTATTATTATTATTGAGACAATTTTTATAGCGCAGTGGGCATGGCGAAGGCAAATGTCAAGGGCGTTTTAACAAACATCACTTTTAAGAAATGTTAGACAAGTTAGATTATCTAACTATGTAAAGGGTATGTAACTATGTAAAGGAGATTTTTAATATTATATTATTATTATTATTAGCAAGACAACGTACCGGTATATAGTGTTGTGGCATAACGAAAATCAAAATCAAGGGCGTTTTAACAGGTGTAACTTGAAAGAGCTGTTAGGCAAGTGGGTCTTCAGATTCTTCTGAAATGAGATGATTGAGTTGGATATCTTGACATTTATGGGCAATGAGTTCCAAAAGAGTGGATTTCCTCGTGAAACCGATTGCTCACTGAACTTGGCTGTTTTTGCTCACTGAACTTGGCTGTTTTTGCTGGAGGTGGAATGAGTAGCTGCTCATGACTGCTTGAGTGCAGTCTGGAGCATCCATCATTCAGCATAGTTCTGGAAACAAACAAGGAGATGTAATTGGGGCAGAATGGATCATATAAAGCCCGGTAGGTGAGCAGGCATCACTTCAAGATGATGTGCTCAGGAATTCGTAGCCAGTGAAGCTTGTCTTTTAGAAAAGGCATGTGATTGGTCCAGTGGCAACTGAACATCAGACAAAGAGAAATGTGCAGAACTGAATATAGTCGGTTAATTAACTGACTGCCTGGAAGGCTAGGCTATTACTCTACTGCAGTAGTTGATTCAAGCCAGAGCGCGACACATGAGCTGAATGGCGATGAATGTCAGAATGTAGCATTGAATGTCCTTTATTCTTCATACTTGGTAATGGCAGTTCCTGATTAAGTGATTGGATCACATACATGTGATTATCAAAGGATAGTACTTCATCAACAAGGACACCAAGTAAACAAATAACTGAGTTTGGAGCGATGTCTACCCCATCAACCATAAAAGGTACTTGGTTAATCAGATATTACCTGGGCATACTCAATCACGAGAATTCTGTCTCTGTGAGATTCAACATAAAGTGATTGGATCACATACATGCCTTAATGTTTGAAATGCAGTCGATCACCTGGGTCTCTAATCGATCGGCAGGGAGCATAGGATGAGTAGATTTGGCCATATACACAATGCTGACATGAAAGTTGAGACCAAACTGGAGATACTAAGAACATGCATATTCAGCGTACTACTCTACACATTATAAACCTGGACCATAAAGAAAAGAGACCAAGAATGACTACTGGTAGGGCTGTCAATTTTTTCCAAAAATCAGCCCTGGCACCCGTCAAGATTTCGAACGGGTACTCGTTCTGAAATTAGCATAATGTTGTTGCCGCAAATCGTACACAAGCTGCCTATTTCGTCTTTGGCTTATGCACCGAGCGCTAACGACCCATTCTGTCCGATCTACCTGTCCAAATTGTTTGAAAGATCCTCGACGGTAAACGCCGCTCTCAACTACGCTTGGGACCTAGCAATCATCTGCTTGTTCCCTCTGCCGCTTAAGACAGTGGGGTTTGGGGACAGGTCCTTTCGACGTGGGGGCCCCACCTTGTGGAACTCACTCCCAAAGTCACTTACGGTCAAGACATTGACGGATCGGTTCCAGAAACAGTTAAAAACGTACTTGTTTAATATCTCATTTTTGTAAATCACTTTTGACTTTGGCCTGTGTTAGCTATGCTTACGGCACTTAAGAAATTGTCTTGTCTATATATATATATATATAATTCTCGATGTCTGTCCGTCCGTCTGTCGGTCACGATACACGGCAGATTTTGCAAGATGCTGTTGCCATTAACAACTAAATTGTTTAATCAAAACTGTATAATCAACGGAGCGTTTACCGAAGCGTATTCATTGCTGTTGACCGAATCGTCCTGATTGCCTGCACGTTGTACCCCTCCCATTCGCCCCTCCCCAACACGGCCCAAACCTCCGTTCCCCCTCCCTCTCCCCATCCCTCTCCCAATCGCCCCGGCCCAAACCCATACCCGCCCAGGCCCCAACCAATCCCACCCCGCCTTACCCCATAGGCCCCAAAACCCCGCCTCTTCCCTCTCCCCATCCCTACTCCACCGGCCCAAACCCCCGTTCTCCCTTCCCTCTTCCCATCCCTCTCCCAATCGCCCAGACCCCAACCATTCCCCGCCCTACCCCACCGGCCCAAACCCCCGCCCCTTCCCTCTCCCCATTCATCTCTCAATTGCCCGGCCCAAACCCATCCCCGCCCAGCCCTACCCCACCGGGGGTTTGGACCCCCGTTATTATATATAGATACTCCTTCCTTACCTCAAAACCTAATTTTTTTAAAATTTAATAAATACTATGCATATGTTCATTTACATGTGTGCATTATTGCGTTATTATTTGCATAATGTGCACAGCATCACGATGCGTTGGTGGGTAGAGCTTGAGGAAGTGGCGTGATTTTAACGTACATAATTACTACGTGTACAGCATCACAAATTGTCACAGTGGCGTGATTTTTACATACATAATTATTACGTGGCGCGGAGGTTGGTTAGGTGGCGTGATTTTTAGGTATATGCAATGCAACTGTATCTATATATACATATGTACAATATTGAAACGAAGACAGCGAATATCGCGAGAGAGAAACCAAAATTCTCAAAGAAAACAATGTCTGGAGACTCTAGCTGCTCGGCGTTCTCAAAGTACACAGAAAGTCCAGCGTTGACGAGATTTCCGACAGGCAAGTGAGACCGAGGAGCAGGCTGTTGCTCGACATGCAAAAGCAGCACAGCAAGTTCAGCGATCAAGAGCCTTCCGACAGGCAATGGAGACAGAGGAACAGGCTGTTGTTCGGCGTGCAAAAGCAGCACAGCAAAGAAGAGAATCACACACTGCACATCGTTCGACACTGAAAAATCATTGCACTTACGTCGACTATGAAGTCTCAGAACCTTCATGCGGTCTAATGACTTTTAAATGCCAATATTGCGAATCACTGAACTTCCAAAGTGAAAGGTCATTTGATGGAACTTTCAAATATTGCTGCCACAAAGGCACAGTCTTACTGGAAATCAATAATCGTCTGTGCAATGTGCAAAAAATCGGGTAGTAAAACAGCCATTCTCCCCCGTCATTTTTGACGGGTAAACACCTAGTATAATAATAATTTCATACAGTAATCAAAGGTATGCTTCCAGTTAGGCCTTCTTAATATTGGTAACGATCTGTACAGGGTGTGAAAGTAAAAAGTGGACTGTTGCTTGACATTTAATATCTCGGCCACGTGTGTATTGATTTCAATATAACTTATAGGTAGGGACCTGCGAATCACAAATTTGCAGTCGAATCGAATCACGAATCGAATCGACTGTCAAGGTTCGAATTCGAATCGAATGTCGAATCGAATCAGTGAGTGCAGTTCTCCGGCTGGGATAGTTGTGTGTAATACAGAACAGTTCAGCAGACATTACAAATGCAATCTGACAGATAGGAGTCTTAGGATTAATAGAATAGCCTATATCTAAGTACACATGTTAATCAAGAAAATCATTGTAATATTACTAGACTACTTGCACGAGATTTGTTTTAAGCACTAGCCAAGTTCAAGAAGTTTACTGTTTAGACTACTTTTACTGTTTAGTCTACGTGTCAATTGTCAAAATAATAAATTAACGAGCAAGAATACTGATTCAAAAACTTTCGAATCGATCGGCTCACTTACGAATCGAATCGAATACATCTTACTATTCGTTTTTTAATCGAATACATATCGAAGCTTCGCAGGTCCCTACTTATAGGCCATATACCTGGAACTGTTTCTGATGTAATTGCCAAAGTTCATGCTGATATCTTTAGTGTTTGCTGAAATATGGCCAAAAAAAGAGACACTTTAAAATTGACAATGTCGCAGCCAGGAGCAAGCGCTTGTCTTGCTGCAGACGTTTGATGCAACTTAAGAAGGTCTTTTTCACTGACGAAAAGGCCTTCTACCTTGATCCACCAGTCAACAGTCAAGGCAAGGGAGTGTGGGGTGTGGGAAGGAAAAGAGATTTGCCATCAAAGCGACTTGCCAGGCAGTGGGCAAAGTTTTCCAGACATGTCATAGTGTCTGCTGGAGTGTGCCATCAGGGCAAGGGTCGCCTGCACTTCGTTCCAGACAAATCCAAAGTGAACGCCAAATGCTATGTTACTCAGCTGCTACCAGATCTCCTGCAGGACTGTCACGATTTGCTAGGAGAAGATTTTATATTCCAGAAAGATGGAGCACCTGCCCACTCTGCTCTCAGGACCCAGGATTTTCTGGAGCAAAATTGCCCAGATTTTATCAAGAAAGAACTCCCCAGATATCAATCCACTTGACTTCCACGTCTGGGGAATCATGCTCGACAGATATCAAAAGTATCAGCCAAAGCCACAGAACATCACGGAGTTGAAGGCTGTGCTGATCTGGGAGAGTTTTCAGAGGACCAGATCAAGAAGTCGATACTGTCAGTGAAGAAGCGCTTGTCGGCATGTGTGAAGGCTAAGGGTGGGCATTTTGAGCACCTGCTCTAGCAACGGATCATCTAAACAACCCTTTAAAACGGCCCTTTTCAGGGCCAAAAAATAAACAAAATAATTTTTTATCACTTTATAATGCCATTATATTCCGTTGTCAATTTTAAAAATTGTGTTTCTTTAGTTTTGGGGCCATATTTCAGCAAACACTAAAGATATCAGCATGAATTTTGGCAATTACATCAGAACCATTCCCAGGTATATGGCCTATGAATTATATTGAAATCAATACACACGCGGCCGAGATATTACCATAAATGTCAAGCAACGGTCCTCTTTTTACCCCTTTCCTTAAGCAAATAAGGCTGAGTAGGACTAGATCCCTGGTCCATCAGCATGCCTCTCCAACGTCTTACCAGTCTGCCATCTTTGTGCCCCATATATGTTAATACTTTGCTAAACGTACTGACATAAATGAAGCCTTTATCAAATATTAACCTGAAGGGAATATAACTATAAAAAAAACTATGAAATGTGGCTATTTTGAGAAAATTGCATCCAGAATTACATATAGTTTTAAAATGTCATCTTAATGAGATGCAGCAAAGAAGTCTTAAATGTCATCAGCGAATATAAAGTACTTAGCATGAATGCCATATTATGCCTGAGTGCATATTGTGCATATGAATAAATAATTAATTGTTAAATTTTGATGATTGTCTTTGACTAGGCAAATTGGTTACAACAAATGATCCTCTTGTTAAATATCAGATGAAACAACGTGTTGGTTCTGGGTTAGTAAACAATACAGATGTTCTACAATCATCCTTTATTATATTTAATCATCCATTTCATGAATTCCACATTTTCATTGTGTCTAATCTAATCTAATCTAATCTTAAACTTCTATAGCGCCACTTTCATAATGCACAGGAGCATCAACCGATGGCACACCAAATCCAAATCACTAAAGATCCAGGTCAAATCCAGGGTATCTGGCCAAACAAACGGGTGACAGTCTATGGTGGATAAGCCCGGTCAAAAAGATGGGTCTTTAATCTTGCTCTAAATATTTGTAATGAATCTGCAATGCGAACATGCTGAGGCAATGAGTTCCAGAGTTTTGGGGCGGCCACTGAGAAAGCACGAGAACCATGAACTGTCCGAGTATGGGGGATGGAGAGAACTATTGCAGATGAGGATCTGGTCGAGTATTTGTTTGCTTGTACAGAAAGTTTTGAAAGAAGGTAACTGGGTTCCTTGTAGTAAAGTGTTTTGTATACCTGAAGGCAGATTTTAAAGTCTATCCTTTCTTTAATTGGAAGCCAGTGAAGACCCTTATGGACTGGGGTTATGTGCTCACGTTTTGGGCTTTTTGAAACTACCCGAGCCAATGAATTTTGAACTCGTTGGAGTTTAGCCAGGTTTGATTTAGAAATGCCAAAAAGAAGGGAATTGCAATAATCAAGACGACTGGACACTAAGGCATTTGCCAAAAGCATTAATGCAGGTTTATTCAGAAATTTCCTTGGCAGTTCCATGTCAGCATTTGTCTTGTGATGTTTTTGGTCGGTTTTCTAAGGGTATGCCCCAGCCATCTCCATTTCCTTTTTTAATTTATTCTGTTATTGGTTCTTGGGATGTCTTTTTCCATAAGTTTTCATTTCTGATTTTGTTCGGCCGCCAGACTCCTATAATTTTCCATAGACATTTGTTTACGAAGCTTTGTAGTTTTCCTGAAACACTCTTTAACTGACCTCCAACTTTCGGAGCCATAAAGCAGTACTGACTTTACATTTTAATTGAATACCCTTAACTTTGTATTGTATTGTATACTGGACTATTTATATAGCGCCATAAACATAGCATAACCAAAAACAAGGGCGCTTTACAGGGGGTATGACTCCCTAAACAGATGGCTTTTTAGTCTGCTTTTGAAGATGGGCCGAGCTTAAATCCTCCTTATTTCAGGTGGGATGGTATTCCACTGGAGTGGTCCACCTCGGGAGGTTCTGTATGGTCACTTGTTTTGATTTCCATAGCTGGGTCGCCTGAAAATGCAGGACTGGAAAGTGACGGACCAAATCGCAGGGGGTGAAAATGCAGGACTAGAAAATGATGGACCAAATTGCAGTGGGTGAAAATGCAGGACTGGAAAATCAAGGACCAAATCGCAGGGGGTGAAAATGCAGGACTGGAAAATCAAGGACTGGAGATTGCAGGACTAGAAAATGCAGGACTGGAAAATGACGGACCAAATTTTCAAATGATTGACAGCAAACAAGAAAACCAACTTCACTCGAATGCAGTTTTTAAAAGCTGTAAGCCATAGCGTTGGAGCACACACAGAGGCCCTAGATTTCATAGGTGCTAGTACCGACAACAAAGACAGTGAGGAAGAGCAGATGCTGCAGCCGACTGTACATGATAGCTTGCCTTCGGATAACCTGCCTGCTGAGCCAGTGACATCCCAGAGTTTGATTGTTGTGAGGTCTGTCAAGTTGCCCCGCCATCAGGCGTCACACTAGTTCCTTGTGGGCATGCCACATTTTGCAACACTTGCGCAAACACAGTTGCAGAAATGTCGGGACATTGTCCGATTTGTCGGACCCCAATTGCAATGGTTATGCGTCTATATAATTAGTAGGTCCTTTTCAGACTTGTAGTTTAATTTGCTCAACATTTAATTTGTTTGCCTTGTTCATTGTCAACTTCACATTGACAAACACTGCTGTCAATGCTTTACATCTTTATTTCAAGATTTATACTTTTATTAGCTTTACTTGTTGTTTTTGCCTTTTTCATTGCTAACTTTAGATTAACCCCTTTAGCGTGTAATAAAATTTTCCAAGACGTTACCAATATGTGTAATTAATTTTGGGGGAAAGCGTTCATTTGAACTGTGAACATGTACTTTTAAAACTTACTATATTTCAGTCTATATAGAAGCTACAAGGATGTGGTTTGCATCATTGTTTAGCATTTTTATTGTACTTACCATCCATCTGTGCCAAAAAAGAAAATTTGGGGGTTTGGCCCACTCTACAGGCCAAAATATGACCCCCTGCCAAAAATTTTCTTCTAAGGTCAATAAAAAATTTTTTTCAGTGGTGACCCCCCTAGGTTCAGCAGTACAGTTGTAGGTGGGTGTCTTTGGAACAGATCAGTTCAAAAATTATGTAGATCGGTCCCATGGTAGATAATCAAAGACAGGAAAACTAGCAGCTCATCCATACCCCGTCCTCCCATTTGAGCAACCTTGAGTGCCTGGCCAAGGTTACTTGCTGCAATTGTGCTGCCCTCCTGTTAGTTTCAACAGCATTACCCCAAGTATTTCCGTGGTAAAAATAACTTGAAGTAATCCATGGGGATTTGGTGGGAGGAATGTCGACCTTCATACCTGACTCCCCAGTGAACGTCCCATTGGAACTCCTGCCCCACCTCGTACCCCTCCGTCTCGCCGCTGTCCCCGGTACTTTCGTCTTCGAGGACCGCTCGTCACCGCCTCCACATAACATCATCGCCGGTGTGTCTTGGTCGGAGAGATCATCGTCCGATTCGGCGATTCCATGACCATTTCAAAGCTTCAGCCGCCGCTAACCTCTTTCTCGGCGCCATCTTTCAACAACAACGACCCCCTCTTCCAGCCTCAACTACGATTCTATTTTTAGGAATAGACTGGCTCTCGCGCGCCATTGAACGCAGAATATGTCAATAAACGCCTAGATCGCTTTTGACGTGCTCAGCTCGGGGCAAACATATAGCTACGGGTCTGTGAAGTTCATGACGAACTGGACTCGGGGCTAACATATAAGGCGGCGCCATCTTGGACGTCCTGGGCTCGGGGCAAACGCTAAAGAGGTTAAAACCACTTTGTGTCGATGCTTGATTAACGAATGCTTTTTTGGAGTTACATTGACCTTCCTTTGTCTGTTATTAAGTTTTTACAGAGTTCAATAAATACATAGCTTATGTCTTATTTATAGTGATAGTACAGTTGATAACAGGGGGCGGAGGGTCAAGATAAGAAAACGTCAGCAATTTCCTTTTTATAGATCATTTATAAAGAAATTAGGAATTACATTTTCCAGTCCTGCATTTTCACCCCCTGTGATTTGGTCCTTCATTTTCCAGTCCTGCATTTTCAACCCCTGTGATTTAGTCCGTCATTTTCCAGACCTGCCTTTTCTAGTGGTTGCCTTTTTCAGAGTCTGTCATTTTCCAGTCCTGCATTTTCAGCACTCCCCCCATAGGTTTTGCAAGATGCTGAAGGCCGCTTGTGCTTTGCCAATTCTTGCTTTGACGTCTTCTTCTGTTCCCCCTGTGGTTGACATCACACTTCCCAGATATGTGAACTTGGGTACATATTCAATTTCTCCTGTGGCTAGTTCCAATTTCTGGTGTTCTTTGCCGTTTATTGTCATTGCCTTAGTTTTGGTTTGGTTAATATTTAGTCCAACTAAATAACTAGAATTTCCTTAAAAAAAGATGCTAAATAATGAATTCTCTAACAAAAGTGAACTAAATAGCTGGAATTCACTAACTAAAGCTCTAAAAAACGAATTTTGTAACAAAAAAGCATTAAATTGCTAGGATTTGCTAACAAAAGAGCTTAACCCTTCAAGTGGGAATTAAATTTTTAGACGCCGTCACCGTACTGGGGAATAATTTTTTGAAAAAAATTCATCCAAAATGGAAACTGTAATTTTTGAATTTGCAATATCTCAGGTTATATAAGAGCTAAGAAGATGAGGTATACACCATTGTTTATCCTTTTTACTCCTCTTTCTAACCATCCATGCAAAACAAAGAAATTTGGAGGTCAGGTCCACTCTACGGCCTAAAATAGCACCCCTCCCCCCAAAATTTTCGAAGTTCCGTAGCGAATTTTTTTCAGCAGTAACCCCAATCGGATGAGCAGCAAAGTTGTAGGGAGATGTAGGAGGAACAAAATAAATCAAAAAATTTGAAAATCGGACCACAAACGTCGAAGATCTTCAGCCGAAACTCGTAGTTTTCTACAAAACTTGTCCCAATTTCTGACCCCTCAGTCCAAAGAGTATATATTTCTTTTCAACTGGAGCAAATCTAGCTTTAGAAAAATTGGTGCCATCTATCGAATGGATAGATACTAAAGCGATTTATAGCATTGGACGTGTCTCAGCCGTTGTGCCCAAATAACGAAACGCTACGAAACTACACAACGTATCAACGACGTTACGCCCAAATAGTGAACGGCGGTGGCCGACATCGGAGCGACATCGCGCCCACTTAACACGTTGAACGCTAGGGACGTCAACTGACGTCCTTATTTTGGTTTCTCAGGCTGCTAGGGACGTCAGGTGACGTCCTTGGTTCAGTGCCAAATATTTTAGCTTATACGGATCTTGGAGTCATAATTCTGCTTCCGCTAGCTACTAGAATGAGTGACCAATCAAGAAAAGCAAATTTTATGGAAAATGTATGAATATTTGTACTATAAACACCTGTTCAAAAAACCACAATATACTCATGCTCCACCGCCTCAATAAAGAAGCTCAATTCACTCCATGCTAATTATAATAGCAGTCTTGGTTTCACTTGAGATATGTGCGCCGTCTATTGCAGCAGGTGGACTAAATGACCAATCGGAAGCGCCACATTCTACTGAAGAACGTCGATTGGCCTTCTAAAAGGCCCACCTTCTAAACCCCATGCCTCAGCTTCAATATGAATACCCCAAATAACTTGTATCACCATAGACGTAATGCCGTCAGTGTTTTTGGACCAGATAATTGAGGTCCTTACTAAAGTCCTGGAATTTATATCGGCTATAGCGTCCATTTTGCCACAGTAATTGCCATGCTTTTCATTCTTGACCCGTGACATTGATTGTTTTATCCAATCGCCATTGTTGAGATAACTACTAGTCCCTGACAAAGTCTACGTAGTGCGGTTATAGAGCACATTACAGACCACCTGCATTTTTTCATATGAATTGGTGCATACCTGAGGAAAGAGAACGTCATTCTAGTAACAGATGTCTCTAAACACTTGCATCTGTTTCAAGATATTTTCCTCTGTAGGCGTCTAACGTGATCGGGCCTTGGGAATAATCTAACGGCTGTCACTCACTTCACGCATGATCGCACACATTTTGTATAGGAACTGGAAAGCCACGGAGGTCGTAGACTCTCGTCAATAGTAGCCGCGTCTGAGTTATTTAATAGGCCGCAGTCAATGTGTTAAGAGGGTAATAACTAGAATTTGCTAATGAAAGCGTTCTATGCGCATTGCGCAATATAAAACGGACAGCAACAAATACCAGGCTTTTTTTATTACACAATTTGTTATGCATTGTATGCATTCAACATATCTTTTTCGCGCAGTCAGTACTTTAAACCATTTTACTAAGAGGTTACCGATAATTTACGGTTGGGCCACGATTTTTATTACTTTGCGACCTATACACAGTGACGACTTTTACCCCCCATCGTTAGGGGTGTTCAGAAAATATAACTTCCAAAATATTATGCCTTCTGGATGGTTTCTCATGCTACTATCAATACTGAATTCAGATACACTTTATTTCATGTTTCTATGATGTCCTGAGGTCCCTCAAAGCCCTTGAACAATGAACCCCGAACCATGGAAAACGTTACAATGATTGTGGCTAAATACTTCATAACTCTCTTAAATAACACAGATATGTCATAATATACTAATTTTGTTCGTGTTATCATTGGACCGTATCCATAAAGTAAGTAGTGTGCAGAGGGGCAGTGACCAGTGTTGTGCCGTTACTTTTCAAAAGTAGTTAGTTACTGATTACTGATTACTTTGCATCAAAAGTAATCTATTACAGTAATTAATTACTCATATCACAAAAGTAATCTATTACTGAGTACTATTACTTCGTCAAAGTAATTAACTACTTTTAATGATTACTTCCAATAGTATGGCTGATGGCTACATTGTATCTATAATGGATGGAAAAAACACTGTACCAACAGAATCTTACATGAAATTGGATTTTTAAAAATACCAAAGTACATTTATAACAGAAAATATTTAGATTTACTCAATATCCAGTCACTGTTCTGTTATTGATATAGACTGATCGTTTCACAGGAGTCTACGGGGTGTAAAAGTAAAAAGTAGACCGATGTTTAACAATTTTAATATCTCGGCCGCATGTGTATTGATTTCAATAAAATGTATACGCCATATACCAGTGATGTTAACAAGGACTGACCCCCCAAAGGACGAGGATAAGCACAAGGACCGACCCCCCAAGGACGAGGACAAGGACGAGGCGGCCATTGTTATTCTATGAATGATCTCTATGACTCTGAGCATGACTATGATAGACATCGTAGGCCTATAGCTTATAAAAATAGCTAGACTGGCCAACCTTTGCCAAGTGGCGGTAATTAATATCAAATCTAGCTATAATTTGTAAAATTACTATGTAAAATTGTATATGGTGTCTGCGTGCGTTGTCAACTTGTCCGTCGGTATTGGAGTAACGCTTTTATTAGCGTTACTTTGCGTTACCGTTACCCCTCGAAAGTAATCCGTTACTATAACGTGTTACTTTTCCAAAAAAGTAATTAGTTACAGTAATTAACTACTTCTAAAAAGTAATTAATTACAGTAACGCGTTACAGTAACGCAGTAACGCACAACACTGGCAGTGACCCCGTGCACCGACCAGATGGGGGTGCCAAAATTGACTCGGTGCCCTTCTATTTTTGCTTGTCAAACATTTTTTAGGCTTGACTATGGGCACCCACCACTCTCTGCATGCCACTGCATAAATTGGCATACCTAATGGTGCAGCTACCAGTGACACAGCTAGGAATGGGCTTGAGGGGGGCTCAAGCCCACCAAGCTGAAGCTATCGCCCAAAAAATAAATTCAAGCCCAAATGGCATTGCAGGCTCAAAAGGAAGAAAGGGGAGTGAATCTTGGACTTCAACCCCTTCCCCCAAACCTAAAATCCTGCCCATGCCTGGCTACATTCCTGGCAGCTACTCTGGTGGAAAAGTGACTGGATAAAAAACTATTTTATCCCGCTTGCCAGCATCATGTCCTTGAATTGGCATTTTGGGCTGTCTGGAAGTTGCTCTTTGGTAAAGTACTAGGACCAGACAATAAACTGTTTGCCACACTCAAATCAGCATGGAGTAGGCTACTTCGGGCAAACAGATGCAAATCAACACAACCGAAACGGTATGCCAATTTATGCAGTGGCATGCAGAGAGTGGTGGTGCCCATAGTCAAGCCTAAAAAATGTTTGACGAGCAAAAAAGAAGGTCACCGAGTCAATTTTGCCCCCTCCCATCTGGTCGGCGCCCTGGGTTACCACCCCATCTGCACACTACATACTTTATGGATATGGTCCAATGATAATACGAACAAAATGAGTTTATTATGACATATCTGTGATTAATATGCGTTAACCTGGTAAAGAGCTATTGTCTACCTATTGTATTGTATGGTATGGAAGCCACATTTCCAAACAAAAGTATTCTTAATGCTCTTGACAGACTGATTCGAGCAGTTGTGTGCAAAATTTTTAAAACATGTGAGGCAGATAATGTTGAGTATATCAGAGTCCTGACGGGTTTGGATAGTATGCATGCTATTGTAGAAAAGCGACAAGCATCCTTTGTTAATAGATATGAGAAGAAGCCACTGTACTTTGCTCAGTGCATTACTAGAATTTGTCTGAGGGCAGAGGCTGTACTGTGTAAAGTTTGTTCTTAGTTTATTTGTTTATTATTAGGTTTATTTTATTATTATTATTTTTTTATTATTATTTAGTTTTGTTGAGTTGATTTGTGTTTTCCTTGGTTGTGTACTACTGGTTGTGTACTACTTTTTATGCTGTGCTTGTCACGAATAAAGATGATTATTATTTTAGAGAGTTATGAAGTATTTAGTCCAATCATCATGACGTTTTTTCATGGTTTAGGGGTTCATATGTTCAAGGGCTTCGATGCTGGTTGAACAATATGCGCATTCGGCGTAGTCACGGGGAATCCACGGGGGCCCCGGCCCCTATTAGTATCGGGACCGGTAATCCCGGTATTAAGATTTTTCCAAAACCTGTGAATGGTTGGAGATAGGGGCACTATTAGATCGAGAAAAGCGCACCAGACAGCAGACTTTAATGCGTTTGGGGTGACAGCCATGTATTTTTGCGTCTCGAAGTGCCCCCTATTTTGGAATCCTGGTTACGCCACTGATGTGCAGAATTGGTCTGTTCAGCAAGACAATTCGATCGACTAATCAATGGTGCCCTATTATAGGCTGCACTCTTCCAAACAGTTTTTTGACGATTAAGTAGTTTCCAGTTGTTCAACAAAATAGTATAAGTTCATGCACCATATATTGCATAGCGTCCTTTTTTAACCCTTTCACTACCGATTTAATTTTTTTAGCTTAAAAAATTTTTTGAAGTCAAAACTGAAGCAAATGGGAAGCTTTTAGACACCTAAGCACAATTTTTAATTAAAACAATAATTAATTATATAATTATGGGTATGACTCCATATGGAGTCACTGGTGGTCAAAGGTCCCCATGACTCCATATGGAGTCATAGAGGTGTAACATTGAGTAATCAATAATAAAGATTGCTATTAAAGTTTGCAAGTTGTAGAACTACAGTGTTACTGTTGCTTAGCAATTATGTTTGCTAGAAACCAAATTCTGTCCCTGTGACACACATTGGCAGTCCCAGTTAATTCACCTAAGTCCACACAGCTGTGGCACAACTTGCACTTGGGTTTGCTTGCTTTGGTTCAGAATGAAGGGAAATGCAGAACACTGTGACATCTGACTTCCCTTCTGGAATTATAGCATACTTCTTCTCTAGTTTTTCTGTTATTTCATGCTCAGTTGAAGTGTTGAATACAGATGTAGAAGACATTGAAGGTTCACACTCGCAAACTAATATGGCCACTTCTGTTCAAGAATCAGTGCTTCACCTGTCGTTTTTTAACTTTACCAAGTCAAGATGTGCTATTCTTATCATTTTCCTTTCACAGGCAAATGAGCATCCCAAAGGGATAATGACACCCAGGTCATGAGACATGGTTAAGGGATAGGTGGGAAATTTCTCGGGGTGGAGAGACGGTGATTGTCAACAGAATTGATATACTGTAGTTGCATTGCGGCTGGTTGCCAGTCGGTGTTAAATCAGAATTAAAACCTTTAAAATATACATCAGAGCTCACTGTCTAACTCAAATAATTGTTTGCTCTCTGCCAACTCTTTAGCGGCAATATATATTACTCAAAACTTTTGAGGCAGGGACAGAGCTGAGGGAGCTCACGACTATCCCCCATAGTCAGTGGTGGCTCCACAGGGGGGCCAGAAGGGCCCGTGCCCCTTATTGAGTGCCTGGCCCCCCAGTGGCCCCCCTGTTGGGACCCTATACTTAATACTACATACCTAACAACAAACGGTTGGCCCCATGATTAGAAGTTGACATCCCAACGGCCCCCCACTTGCCAAATCCTGGAGCCGCCACTGCCCATAGTCCCCTTGTCAGACTATATTGAATGTGCATGTCTGTCTTCTGTCCATTAGCGCAGCCACAAGAGGAACAGCGTCTTGGGAGGGGGCCTTGAGCAGGCCAACAGTAGTGGGGAGGTTCTTGCAGAGACATTTATAAAATTTTATCTAACAAATTCAAGATTTAAATCTGGTATTATGCTAAATTGGGGTGGCTGGGTCTCTGCCCCAGACCTCTATAGGAGAACTTAAAACCTAAGGAACGTTTTTTCAATTGGGGAGTGCCAAATGCCAGTGTGCTGTCATGAAGTCTCAAACATATGCACCAAATTTCAAGATTTTTATCTAATATTACCCCAAAATGTGTGGCCATGGCAACCCCCCCCCCCCCCCATTCTAGAACCCAGGCTATGCCACTGTCATACTCTATAGAGTCCATCTGGTGTACTATGTTATCAATATGTCTTCATTGACGAATTTCTCAAATATTTCTTAGAGAATAAAACTCTGTCAGAGATATGCAGTTGGTGCTTTAGTTCCGTTCACAGCCATTGACTCCAAATGGCGTCATGCATAAAAACTCGTTATTCTAAAAGAGTTTTAAAAAAATTCATTCACATTTTCGGTTGTGCATTCATTAATAATATATAAATGGTAGAATATTTTTAAAATCTGAAAAAATGCACTAAAAGTATTAAAAATTTGCTTGAATACTTAAAATAAATATTGTGCTCCAATGTGGTAACTTCAAATTAGCACAATGCCTCAATCAAAGAGGTTAGCTTGGTGCTAAAATGCCTATTTTAGACAAAATATGCATATTTTATGTATCAAATAAAATAATTGCTTGTACTTGCATTCTGGAGTTAGAAAATCACAAGTTTATACAATGACTCCATTTGGAGTCATTGTTAGTGAAAGGGTTAAGGAAAAAAATTTTGTTGTCTAATATTTCACGTAATATTAATTTTTTAAAATTATAACTCTTGCATGTTGATATGCCACTAAAAACACAACTTTACAGCAAATTTGAAAGAAATTTGAAAACTCATGCGCTAATGGGTTAATTAGTGTAGTTGAAGTCTTGGTTTAGAAAAAAATTAATATTTCAACTGTCAGATGTCGTAGACTATTGTGTAATATACCAAATTGAAGGTATTTTCATTCTGAGCATAAATGATCTCTTGGTATGTTGTGTTTACAGTACTGGTTTCTAAGTTATTTTGAAATGTATGTGATTTTGGCGGCCATCTTGGAAATAGGTGGATATCGCCGCTCGGCCACCTCTGACCAACTCCCACCATCTAAATTGTTATTCTACATACTTTTCTGTTTCCAATGACATATGACACACCATTTCTTCATTAAAACTGCCACGGGAGAAATTTTTACTATCACTTGCCCCTGGACTATTAGTTTCATTTATCTCACAGTAGTTAAAAACCATTTCAATTACAACTGATATTCTGCAGTCGGCATTATACACTGCATCATAATTCAGCAATAAATAGCCTGTTGTTGTCAGTTATTCATTCGCTGTATAGCATACTTTATTCAATTTAATTTCTTGTGCATGTGGCCACAGGGTCATCAGAAGTCAGCAATGTGGCCCGCTGCTAAAAAAACTTTGAACACCCCTGGCTTATGTCATTAAATCTAGAATAGTTTGCCTTTGCTTTATTATTATTATTATTATTATTATTATTATTATTATTATTATTATTATTATTAACGACAGTTTATATACCACAGTAACATAACTTGGGCTAAAGTCAAGAGCGCTTTACATAGAAGTCACTTATAAGAGTTGTTAAATAACTGAGTTAAATAGCAGTTTTTCGAAGCAGCCAACGGAATTTACTTTAATCACATCTAGACCTGCGTTTTACATTCGCAGCTTAACACTGCTACCAATTTATCCATGCATAAGCAATGGTTGGCTGCCAGCACCATGGCTCAAACTCTAGATGCTCGCCCATCTAAGTATAAGCTGTGCTTGATGTTGCTTAACTTCACCAAATAGGCCAACTAGTAATACTACTACTAACTCAAAAGTCAAAGTCCTTCCCGAGCCTCATGGGCTCATAGGGCGGTGCTGATCTCCGCTGTTATAGCCCTCAGCCAGGAGTGCAATGCCATGGATACAGGGCTAGTGTATCGCGTAGCGTACCTGTTTGACTTATCGCAGGGATTCTTACCACTGCTCATTTTGCCACCGCAAAAAAGGCTGAGTCGACCTTTAGGGCTCCTGCGGGACTCAAACCTGTGACCTCCTGCTTCATCGCCCAATGTTGTTACCACTCTGCTAACTTCCCTCCCCACTACTACTGACTACTATTCATAAAATGAGCCAAACATTATCTTGTAAGTCAACCATGGAGAAATTTTGTATTTCTATAGTACTAGATCATTCAACCCCTTTGGTAAGCACCAGTAAGCATATTTGTTTTCATTTAGAATCTGAGTTTCAGGTTTTCAAAAATATTTGGTTACTAAGTAAGTAAAATCCCATGAATTTCTATAGAGCTTTCAAAAAGTAACAAATTGCTCCTTATTCCTATGCGCTTAATTAATGAAATAGCTATAGCCAAAGGTGGGGATCAGTCAGGTAGGGTCATTTAACCTTTTAAAGGGGGAATTAAATTTTTTAAGCCATCCCGCACGGGGGAATTAATTTTTGAAAAGGCGTTCATATGAAAACGTGAACATATACGTTATAAACTTACTATATTTCAGGCTATATAGAAGCTAGAAAGATGCGGCTTGCACCGTTGTTGAGCATTTTTATTGCTCTTTCTATCCATCCGTGCCAAAAGAAAAAAGTTCGGGGTAGGGACCACTCTACACCTTAAAATCGGACCCCTCCCAAACATTTTGTTCAAATTTTGATCAAAGGTCAATAGCAAAACGTCTTCAGCGGTAAACCCCCAAATGTGAGTGAGAAAGTTATAGGGAGGTGTAATTGGAACAGAATAGTGCAAACATTTTGAAGATCGGACCATATTTGGGGTAGTTATGAATTTTCATACCCGAGTACCCATTGCTCGCTGAAATGACACTTACACGTACGGATTTTCAATGTGAAAAACCGAACAACTCAGTATATTTCAGGCTATATAGAAGCTAGAAAGATGCGGTTTGCACCGTTTTTGAGCATTTTTATTGGTCTTTCGAGCCATCTGTGCAAAAAAAATTGGGGGTAGGGTCCACTCTACACCCCAAAATCGGACCATCTCCAACAAAAAATTTTCAAAGCTCAATTTTAAAAAATTTTCAGCGATGACCCCCCAACTGTAAGCAGGAGAGTTTTAGAGGAGTGTAATTGGAACAGAATAGTGCAAAAATTTAGAAATCGGACCATATTTGGCGTAGTTATGATTTTTCTAGCCTCCGGCTGGAGATTTTTCCTATACATTTCCCAACCTTGGTCACTCTATAGTGAATATCCCTTGCATATATATTCAACAATATCGAAAACGGTGCTGCCGCCTATTGAATGGATGGTAACTAAATCAATTGGCGCGTTGGATAGATGTAAAAATCGTATGTCCCGGGTACACACTTGCTTATCTAGCGCGCCGTTTATAGACGGCATTACCCGTTTGGATATGCTTTTCTGCCGCCGTTTATAAACGGCGAACCCCTGTAAAGGGTTAATCCAAAGGAAGGGTCATTGTGGTCGGGATGTTACAGCTATGGAGGAAATATAAATATTTTAAGAAAAATGCTTTGAGTTTAGATAGAAAAACATGAAGAGGTATTGCAAGAAGTGAAGGAAATTGTGGATCAGAATTTGTTGTTTGACCACGGTGTAGACAGTGAAAGGATTCTGGAATTGAGTTGCAGAGTTCTGGTGCAGCATATGAAAAAGCACAGTTGCAAATTTTGAGAGATAGTTGATTCAGAGGACAAAGTAGTGTGAAATGAGAAGACCTAGTGGATCCGGGATGTTGCATCATAATTAGGTTTCATAAGTAGATTGGTTTTGATGTATGAAGTGAGTTATAAGTCATCAATAAAATTTTATATTTAATGCGTTCTGATATTTTCAGCCAGTGTAGAGATTTGAGTAATGGTGTTATATGGCAGAATTTTGGTGATTTTGTAACTGTGCAATTGGAGTTTAAATTAAGGAAGCTTTTGGCAGATTGTGAAACAGTGAGTTTCAGTAGTTCAATTTAGAGTGGACTATTGAAGTGATGATAGTGTAAGAAGTTTTATTATCATGATAGGGACATAGGCAGCTTTGATCTTGAAAGTGAGCATAACAGGTTTTTGGTAGTTGTGATATGTGAGTTTCGAAATTTAGGGAAGAGTAAAAAGTAAATCCAAGATTTTTTGAAGTTGGAACAGAGGTTAATATTGTTTTGGAGCTAAAATCACTGTAGGATTTCCAATTTCTATCAGTTGTTGTGCCAGTCTAATTAAAAGAAATTCTGTTTTGGAAGGATTGAGAGCAAGTAGATTAGCTGACATCTGTGATGAGATTAACAAAAATGCCAATTAGAATTCAGTGACTGATGTTTTAAAGAAAGATGGTGTAAAGGAAAGAAATAATAGTGTCATCAGCATAGAGTTGATGATTCAAATTGAGAGAGTTAATTAAGGAGGACAGTGTCTGGAATATATTTCCGCTCTACTACGCACCCCATAGATGACGGATAAGCGCCGACAACTTCGTTCCAGTACTCGGTTACTGTTGTATGTCCTTCCTCCGCTCAAGACTGCAAAGCTAGGCAAAAGATCCATCAGTCGAGGGAACCCGCATCTCTGGAATTCTCTCCCTGAATATGTCACCAAGGCCGCCTCCTACGAAGTTTTCTCTAAGAACCTTAAGACGCACTTATTTAGCTTATCGTATGCGTGTTGATGTAAAGCGCTCTTGTTTTTTACTGTTAGCCATGCTACTGCGCTGCATAAATTGTCTGGGATAGAATAGAATAGAATAGTGGGGTAGTGTAGAGACTGAACAAAACAGGTCCAAGGACAGATCCCTGTGGTACTCCATAGTATAAGCCAGAGGGCAATGAAGTTTGGTTAAGGCATGAAATTTGAAAGGATCAAGATTGGAGATAAGATTGAAACCAGCGGTGAGCTATAGAAGATATTCCAAACCAGAGGGAAAGGCGTTTCAGTAGAATTTTGTGATCTATTGTATCAAAAGCAGCAGAGAGGTCAAGGAGACAGAGGCCAGTAATTTGTTGAAATCCAATGGCAGTGAGAAGCTTGTCATAAATGTATGTGTGAACGGTTTCCTTTGAGCGGTGTTTAGTATAAGCAGATTGATGAGTGTTATATAAAGAATTTTTCGACAGATGCACAGTTAGTCTGGAAAGAACAATTTTCTCTGTGAGTCTGAAGAGGACAGGCAGGCTTCAAATGGGGGTGATAGTTGCTGAGATCTTCTCTTTCAAGGTTTTATTTTTTGGAAGTGGATTTACCAGGGAATTTTTAAATAAGGGTGGGAAAATGCCCGTGAAAAGAGATTGGTTAATAATTTCTTTTATAGTTGCTAGAAAGGTTACAAAATCGTAAAATGTGTTCTCTTTTGACAATAGTTTTACTTCCTTCTTGTTGACTAATTTGCAATTGGCATGTTTTTTCAATATCAAATATTTTAAAACATTTGGAAAATAGGTAGAAAGTAAGATGGAAATTTTTAAATGTAACCATGGCCATGAAATTGTTGATTAAATTATAAAATGCATATATAACTAAATGGGGGCTTCCAGTGATCTTGTATCAAAAATCCTAAAGGTGCATTGACAAAATGAAGTTCATACTTCTATATTTCAGTAACTGTTGACTCTCCAGCAAAAAAAGCTTTGGTGTTTGCACGCATATTGCTTCCTTGGATCATTTGAGTTTAAAGTTCTGGTACAGACATCTGTATGCAACTGAAAGGCTATGCCTACAGGTAGATTCCCTAGGACTATTCACAGCTTAAATGTTTGAGTATATTGAGACCAGTGGATAGCACAAAATACTTGTGACAAAAATTATCTCTTATTTATAGGGCATCTGGAACTGTCTGTGAAGCAACCAACATGGCAAACAACAAAGCTGTAGCCATTAAGAAGATGGATCTCGATAATCAGCCAAAGAAAGAACTTATCATAACTGAAATTGAAGTGATGCGTGAATATCGACATGACAATATTGTCAACTACATTGAAAGTTATCTAGTTGGTAAAGAATTATGGGTTGTTATGGAATATTTAGAAGGTGGTGCTCTGACCGACGTGGTGACAGAGACGGTACTTACTGAGGGTCAGATTGCTGGTATCACTCAAAAGTGTGTGGATGCTTTAGCCTATCTTCACAAGAAGGAGATAATACATAGAGACATTAAAAGCGACAATGTCCTGCTTGGAATGAAAGGTGAAGTGAAGCTCACTGACTTTGGGTTTTGTGCACAAGTGACACCTGACAAAGACAAGCGAAATACAATGGTTGGCACTCCATATTGGATGGCACCAGAAGTTGTCTCAAGGTTAGTAACTGTAAAGACCAGGCTCAATTAAGAGATAATGAGTGTGGCAGGTTCCATTCCAATAGCTCCACTTCTTTCTGTTTTTTTTATTTCTTCGGGTATTGGCCAGGTCAGGTCAGGTTATCATCCTATAGCTGTGTCCAACTATCAACTTCTCCATGACGTCTCTCCAAAATTCTCTGTCCTTTGCTATTTCTTCCAAAGTCATTCATTGTCTTCAGTTTTTCCCTTGAGCTTCAGACCTGCTGTGTGCAGATCCTCTTCCAATCCGTCCACCCATCATCTTTTCAGTCTTGCCTTAGATTTCCCCCTCTAGTTTGTAGTTGAAAGTTCGTTTTTGATATCTTCCATTCTGAATATGTGTCAAGTCCATTTCATTCTTCTCTTTCTGATTACTTCCATGATGCTCGTTTGCAGCAATTTGTTCAATTTTTTATATGTTCTTTGTATGCAATTCTTAGTATTCTTCTAAGCCATTTATTTTCTGTTACTATTTTTTTTTTCTCCAGTTCTTTTTATGGTCCAAGATTCACATCCATAGATTAGTATTGGTATTATAAAAGTGTTGAGAATTCTTATTTTTGTTTTCATCCCAATGTCATGTATTTTGAAAATATTTGTATATAGCCTGTTGAATGTAGATCCTGCTATTGCTATTCTTTTAATCTCCAAATCTGAACCTTCCTCTGCTTCCAATTCACTTCCCAAGTAAACAAAGTTCTTCACCATTTTAATTTCTTTTCCGTTTTATGTTACTATTGGCAATTCTCCAACTTTCTTTGTAATTGGCATTAATTTTGTTTTATTAGTGTTTACTTTTATCAGAAAGAGAAGAATGACAATGGACTGGACACATACTCAGAATGGAAGAAATAAGAAACCCAAAACAAATTTTCAAATACACACCAGAGGGAAGAGGATCTAAAGCAAGACCAAAAAGACGATGGGTGGACGGACAGGAAGGGGTGCACATGGCAGGGCTGAATCTCAATGGAAAAACTGACAGAAGACACCGAATGACTTTGGAAGAAATAGCAAAGGACAGAGAACTTTGGAGAGATGTCACATGGAGAAGTCAATAGCTGGGCACAGCTGAAGGACAAAGACCTGACCTGACTTTTAATCAAATTTTCCACTCTCTGTCATCAATTCTACAATCCTGATACAATGTCTGAATTAACTAAGATAGAAACATCATCGTCATAACAACAGGCGGTCAGAAGTTTAACAGCCAAAAACTTGATCTCTGAAGTGCTTCTGGAGACGATTTGACTTAACATTAGCATAGCATTCTGCTATAAGACATCTATCATCAGCATATTCTTCATCATCTATATTTCCTGGCTTTAGAGATGTTTCCAACCCACTCGTATTTTCAATCCATCACATAATGTAATCTAATATAATGTTGGAGTATTGGTAATAGGATACATCCTTGTCTAAATCCTGTTTTGATTTTGAGCCACTCAGTTTATTCTCCGTCAATTCTGATACATCCTAAAACTGTGCTGTATACATTTTCAGTTAGCCTGATTCAGGTATTGGTATCTGCCCCAGAGATGTCCATGGGTTGGATTAACCCATGGGTTGGGTTGGGTCAGACTTTTCCATATTAATGTTGGGTTGGGTTGGGTTGGGTTGGGTCAGAAAATAAGTGTTGGTTTAAGAAACTGTAATGTATTACAGTGGGTTGGGTTAGGTTGGGTTGGGTCAAGTAGACCTATTGTCGACATGGGTTGGGTTGGGTTGGAGATTTGATGGGTTGGGTTGGATTGGGTTCAAAAAATGGACCCATGGACTGCCTGTTCTGCCCTCTATCTCATCTAATAGCATCTTCTTTTATCTTCTGCATGATTTCTTGCTCTGCATTTTCCCTTCTACAACAGCTGCTGCAAACTTTTCCTGAGAAGAGCCAACTTTTGTTGTAATTTGTTTTGTGAACCATAGTAAAAAAATTAGCATTATACATGATATTGCCATTATATAAGTATAAAATAGTTAATAGTTATGCATGAAGCACTTTTATAGTAATTATGCACATATGTGCAGTCATTTCACAGATTGGGCTGTTGCTTAAAGACATTTTAGAATATATATATATGATGCATTCCATTGTTTACAGTTTAGTGATGTCATAAAATATAAACTATGAAGTTCTCATAGCATCTTGGAATTCACTCCAAATATGAGATTCAAGCAATGTTTTTCAAAACTGGTCAAAGAAGCATGGGGTGTCCCAGTACACCATGAACCAAGGTAGTTTTGTGTCTACAATAGCTAGTCCACTAAAAAACATTTCTGGTCAGATGTATCACCCTAGCCTCTATAGCCATGTTCACCCTGCATAATATCTGGCAGGACAGATGTCTCTCTCTGGCCATCAAGCTCCATCTTTACCAGACAATTGTCCTGTATGTCCTACTTTACGTGGCCGAGACCTGGACCTTACTCGCCTCAGAACTAAGAAAGTTGGAAGCTTTCCATCATCATCATTAACCGTGGGCTCATCGCCCGTTGGTGTATAATGCCATCTCCACAGTTTTCTGCCATTCTTTCCTGTCCGTTGCTCTGTGACTAAGATCCTGTAAACTGCTTCCACACCATTCTTCAATATCATCACACCATTCCTTGTGTGGTCTCCCTCTCTTATTGGCACCCTCCATTATTCCAAACATTAGAGCTTTGATCTTTCTGTCCTCTTTCATTCTGCATATGTGTCCGAAAAGTTGGAGTTTCCTTTGTTTTACTCTTTCCAGCATGGTTTGTTTGGGCTGAATTCTCCTGTATAGTTCTTCATTTGTGATTTTTTCGACCCATCCGATTCGTAGTATTTTTCTATAACATTTTCTTTCAAAGGCTAGTATTTTTCTTTCCAGGTCTTTGGTGATGGTCCACGTTTCGCATCCATATAAAAAGCTGCTGAAGATACAGGTTTGAGTATTTTCTTTTTGTTTCAGTGCTTATTGATTTGCTTTTCCAGATCTTATCCATTGCCATCAGTTGATCTAGAGCTCTTGCTGCTCTTCTTGTGACCTCTTGTCTGCAGTCTAAGTCATGTGTCATATTGTTTCCAAGATAGGTGAAGTTTTCACGTTTCTCTACTTCTATTCCATTTACTTTAATTTTTCTTTTGATCTCTTTGTCGCCAAACACCATTGTCTTTGTCTTCTCAATGTTTATCGACAGTCCATAGCGCTCAGCTTCATTGCTCAGTATCTGTACCGTGTTTTCCAGATCATCTTCATTTCCCTCTAGGATGTCAATATCATCAGCAAACCTAAGGTTGTTAAATGAAAGTCCCTGAACTGTTATGCCTTTTACATGTTCTTTGACTTTGTCCATTGCTCTTTCCAGGTCTGTGATGAAAACCATAGGTGATATGTTATCTCCTTGTCTTGTCCCTCTGCTTGTTTTAAACCATTCTCCAAGTTCTCCGCAGATTCGCACTGCTGATCTTGAGTTATTGCTGATGTCTTTTAACAGTCTAACCAAATTTTGGTCCACTCCATATGACTCGAGTACAGCCCAGGTTATTGTTTGATCTATGGTGTCAAATGCCTTTTGGCAATCGATGAAACAGTTGTAGACTTTCTTGTTTTTCCTTCGTGCTTTTTCAGCCAGTAATTTCAATGCTAGTATCTGTTGTGTTGTACTTCGGTCTATTCTAAACCCTGCTTGCTCATCAGCCAATTATTCTTCCATGTGGGTTTTAAGTCTTTCGTTCAGAATGATCATTAGTACTTTCCATACAAGGTGCCAATGCCAGATCCTTGGAGTTCGCTGGTACGACTTCACTGCAAATGCGGAGATATCCTCATGGTCTCAATTACCATCACTTAATGAACTGACAAGTAGTCGCCGCCTTGCCATCTTCGGACATGCTACCCACCTCGGAAAGACAGTTCCGGTTCATCAAGCCCTCCACTGCCTCGTCAACCTATCTATTGGTTGTCCACCTGACCGATCTTGGAAGCATTGTCCTGGTCATCCCAGGAAAAGATGGATCGACCACTTCCATACCCAGATCAGTGAGATTCCATCAACTCTCTGGAGACGTGCCATCCGGTGGGGTCATGGCCAAGGGGTGACGTAATGGCTCCCGCTGGCCATGCGCTTCTGGTGGTGGCGACGGTGGTGGTGGTGGTTATTGGCACTATTACTCATACACCTGATCTGTAACTCTTCTGCTCTTCCGAAAATTTCCTGGATCTATAACTTTGACCACCACGGACTACAGATTACGGACTATGGATTTGCCCAGATTAATAAGCTGGTGCACTGCACCAAGCTTTCGGACAGCACTATAGAAATTTTGTGTTTACTCACTTACTTACTTACTCAATTGTAACTTTGCTTTGAAACAACACTGGCCTTGATGCTTCCTCTCCAGGCAATTACAGACCAGTTTCAAATTTAACTTTTCTGTCAAAGGTCCTGGAAAAACTGGCATTAAAGCAGTTAACATATTATCTGGATTGTAACCATCTCCTTCCTCCTCATCAGTCTGCCTACAGATTTTGCCACTCTACTGAAACGGCTTGAGAATTTTCTCTGACCTTGCAGCAGCCATGAACAGAGGCCACATTTGTGCTTCCACATTTCTCGACATGTTATCTGCATTTTTATATCTTCGATCATGAAATTCTGCTACATCTTTTGAAAATTTTGTTTGGAATTACATCAAAAGGGCTGGATTAGATCAAGTCCTAGCTATCTGGAAGGACACGGTCAGTTGTCTTACCTGAATCCACAACAACCTCAAAGGTGATCCTCTATGGTGTACCACAGGGATCGGTTCCCAGTCCGATTCTGTTCTTACTGTACTGTGCATCTATTGTTGAGCTTGAATCTGCATTCTCATCAATCTCTGCATGGATGTCATCTAATCTCCTTGCTCTCAACCCATCTAAGATAGAGTTTCTTTTCATTGGACTACCTCAACAACTCAAAAAAAATTGACAATCCTAAACTTGTTTTGGCTCCTGACACCACAATATTCCCTGTTCCAACTGCAAGAAATCTCGGATTCAAAATTTGATTCTTTTCTAAACTTCGAATCACAAATCTTCCAACTTTCAAAAGCCTGCTATGTTCATATTCGTGACCTTCGCCGCCTACGCCCTTGCCTAGATACCAAAACTGCCTTTACAATTTCCACCTCAATAGTCCACTCCAAATTAGATTACTGTAACTCCCTCTACTATAACCTTCCCAAAGCCTCCATCAACAGATTGCAATTAATACAAAATGCACTAGCTCGCACGGTTACTAAGTCACCTAAATTCTACCATATTTTACCCATACTAAAATCATTACATTGGCTTAAAATAACTAAACGTATCCAATATAAGATAATAACACTTGCATATAGCTCACTTCAGTCATCAAAACCTGTCTGCCTTAGATCACTATTAACCCCTCAGCCTCTTCGACCCACACGTTCATCATCTTACCTCACTCTGTCACACCCACTGAATCAGTCATCCCTGAAAAATTTGCAACCATGCCTTCTCATACGCCTCACCTGAACTTTGGAACTCGATCCCATGAATTCAGGATATTTCATCTCAGGATGATTCATCATGGACAATTCATCTCAAGGACTATTCAGTTCAGGTTGTTTCATCAGGAGGACTTTTCATCTCAGGACTTTTCATCTCAAGACGATTCATCTCGGATAAACCCTTACACTAACCCTAGCCCTTATAACTTTATCTGAGATGAATCGTCCAGAGATGAAACGTCCTGAGATGAATAGTCTTTGAGATGAATAGTCCGCGATGAATCATCCTGAGATGAATCATCCTGAGATGAAACATCCGGATACCGATCCCAGCTTCCCTCTTCAGACTTGGACACTTTCAAACAATAAAATCTGAATCCTCATTTCCTATAATTTCTGTCTGCATTATTTCCTCAAGTCTTCAGGTCTAAGCTTAAATCCTTCCTTTTTCTAAAATCATTTCCTCCATAGCTGTAACAACATAGCCTCACTGCCCTTTGGATGTTGACTATTGCCTGGCTGATAATATACCTTCCCCATAGCTATTTTAAGAAAGGCTGAGCGCCTAAGAATAAGCAGCTACTGTTGTGCTGCTTTCCAAGGCGCTATAGAAATCCACAAGATTTTACTTTACTTTACTTTACACTGCAGACCAGTTCAGAATAATTGAAAAGCATGGTCTACAGTCTCACTTCTATGCAGATAACTGTCAAATATATTAAAGTTGCCTGAAAGCACACAGTCTTGATTTGGCTGAAGCCATGGAGACCTGCACTAGCAGTTTGGATGTTTGGCTGAGAAAAAATTGACTAAATATGAATCTATCAAAAACTGACCTAATGTGGTTCAGCTCCTCTTAGAATCTGAACAGTTTTCTACATCGCGATCTTCACCTCAAAGATGCAAACATCCCATTCCTCCATCAACATATCTACGAAATCTTGGAGTAATATTTGACTCAAGGCTGTCATTTGCTGCACACATTACCTCAACTGTCAGATCTTGCTTCATAATATTGCGAAGGCTCAGAGAAATATGAGAGTTTCTTCCTACAATTGAATTTGCCAGTCTGGTGACATGTTTTGTCATACCCTAAGTGGATTACTGTAATAGTCTTATCTATGGCCTACCTGACTATGAGTTGAATCGCCTGCAGTTGGTACTGAATGCAGCTGCAATACTTGTCTTTCGTGCTGGACGTCGTGACCACGTCACCCCACTAACTCACCGGCTTCACTGGCTCAAAGTTCGAGAGAGAATTGAATACAAACATTCTCTTCTTGCATTCATGTCCATAAACCAGATTGCTCCAGAGCACCTTCAGGAGTATTTCGTACCAACAACATCGTGAAAGTTGCAACTGTCCCTGGGGTCCGTTGCTCAAAGTCTTTTGAAGATTCCTCACTGTAAGGTCTCAGTTGTCACAGCCTTTGGGAACAGATTCCACGATGCCAGGTTACCACGCCGAAAGGACCGGTCCCATAGCCCCGCTGTCATGAGCGATGGAGGACAACCAGATGATTGCTGGCGCCGGACCGGAGAAGGGATCAACGTGGTACTGTCATCAATCTGCTGATTAGTTCTGACAGATATCATAGGGGTTATTCAGCACACGGAACGTGAGCCAGTGGCACTTGAACGCCACAAGCTCAGGAAAACGCAACCAATGCAAGCGATCCCTTAGGAATGACGTTACGTGGCTGCTCCATCTGGCACCGAACACCAGGCGGGCCTTGACATTCAGAACCAAATGCAGTCGATTAAGTTGACCGACCGGTAATCCATACAGCACACTGTTGCAATAATCCACCAGAGAGACAACTAGTGCATGAACCAAGTCTATCACTGACAAAGTAGGCAAGTAGTGACGGACCTCTCTTATCCGGCACAGGTGATAGTAAGATAGTAACAGGAACGGATGGTATTGTCCAAATGTCAGCCGAACATAAGTGTCTCATCAAGTAGAACCCCAAGTAAACACAGTTGTCTACTTGGGGCGACGACCGCATCGTCGACGTAGAACTCAGAACAGTGGTTGGTATATATATATATATATATATATATATATATATATATATATATATCGGCAAAGCTTGTTTCATTCACCGCTAATTTCATGATTCCCCTTTTGAAAAATTCTGAAAACTTGGTTATCTTTGGGGGATACTTCAGGAAAGGAGCTATATAATTGCTCTGTTGTATTGCGTTTTGAGTATAATGGAAAAACTAAGTCCATGTTTCACAGCTTTTATGACTATGTGATAAGATATGTCTTTATGTATTGAGGATTAGTAATTAATTTGTGACCTCAGTGTCATAATTGGTTCTAGGTTGACCTTGCACAATTGCTAGTGCCCCTAATCTTAGAGATACCACTGACTTTGAAAACTGCCTTAAGCAATGTTTTAATATTTCATTAAATACTTTGTAGGAAAAACTATAGCTATAAAGTTGATGTTTGGAGTCTTGGCATAATGGTGATTGAGATGATTGAAGGAGAACCCCCATATCTAAATGAAACCCCTCTACGAGCATTGTATCTCATTGCTTCTAACGGAAAACCTGAGATCAAGAACAAGAACAAGCTTTGTCCTGAAATGGTATCTTTTCTTGATCGATGTTTGGAAGTGGAAGTAGATAAGAGGGCTACTGCTGCTGAGCTACTTGATCATCCATTTCTTAAAAAGGCGGAAAACCTGGAGTCACTGAAACAGAACATTTTGGCAGCAAGAGAAGCCACCAAATGATGCTGTTGGCATAGTACCGATGATGGTGACAGACTTGATATCTTGATTTTGCAATCTAACTGTAATTTGATTTGACTGTGTAGGAGACAGTTAATGTGAATGAATGAAGCAAACTGAATTATGCTCTATTCTTGTGCTCAGCTTGAAATTCATGTGCTTCTAATATACGACTATCTGTTATAGTAGTTATGTGCAAATTATTCATTCCAGTGGACATTTAAGACAGAATTTAGGATTTTCTAAATAAGTGTTTTCTACCAAAGCAGATAGGCTTGTAGTATTATTTCGGTTAAGAATAATTTTAGATAGAATTTAGCAATGAATGCAAAGTTGGATTAATTCTAGCTGTGGTTTCAGTGGCATACAAAATGGGCAGCCTGAGACCGTCTGCCCCAGGCGGCACAGGATGGGGCAGCAGTTCAAAATTTTGCAGATAAGAAGGCAAGAAAAATTGCTTTGCATTAGTTTGTAATAGTCATTTGTGATTCATGTAGCTATGCATATCTACATGTACAATGCCTATATATGAATGAAAACTAATAACTGTTGCCTTTGCTTTATTAATTAATTATTTTAGTTAAGAATTTTGATCACATTTACCGATGAGCAAATTAAAACAATGAAAGGTTGGAATTGGGATGGCACCTTGAATGGAAGGGTGGTGCCTGGTATTGAGGGACGGCGCCCATGAACCCACTCTGAGCACCAGACACCCTAGGTATGCCACTGGACAGTATAACTTCTTCAAGTATTGCTACATCAGTGACCATGGATTTCCACTCTTCTCTGTTTCTGGTTTTTCTTATCAGTTCAATATATACTCAGTGTTGGTCCCGAGGCAAGGTCTGCCTGCAATATTCCGAATTTCATTTTGACGTGGTGCACGGTACCCTCTCTGCACAACGTAACCTTCCGCTTCTTCTAACATCGCTGTCCCGGCGCCGGCTCCGAGACGAGTTCTGTTATCCGAGTGCGGTCGATTGACGTGCTGTTGATCCCACCGTTCTTCGGTTCTGTGGTTACCTTTGGCGACTCTGTCTCTTTCCTGTCCTTGACACTTTCGATCACTTCGTGAGTCTTCGTTTGGAGGATACGCCGCTCTTTCGTACACAGTCGCTTCGGCGCCGGCTCCGAGACGAGCTCCGTACTCAGGGTAGCGATCTCCAACGACGATATTCTGCTTCAGTGTGGTGCGGTTGGTTGCTCTTTCGAACATCGCTGCATCGGCGCCGGCTCCGAGGCAGTTTCTGTCCTCCAAAGTGTCCCAATCCGCCTGGTTCTGTTCACCTTGTACTCCAGCCCTATAGGTTCTGTAGTTAACCGCACGGTCTCGGTCCTTAACTTTAACCGTTCCATCGTCGCTTCCACGCCTCTCGAGGGCGAAACTGGTTTCCCTTCCTCTCGTTTCTTGGAGTGGGAGCTCGCCGTCCTCCCATGAGACTGGCCTGTAAGTCTCTCTCCGTCGACCTGGTGGAGCAATATCCACTTCGGAGTCCTCGTCTTCGATATCTTCCGTTGGCACCTTCGATCGATACATTCGATCTTCGCAGCTTACGACGGTTTGACACAGTCCTCTGACCGTTCCTGGTACCATAGCAGGCTTGTTCCTGCTTTGATCAAGCGGCGGCGGGCGGTCAACCTCGTAATCTGTCCCTGATTCTGACTCTGTCACAAACACTTGGTCCCTTCGCTGACCGTGGTTAGCTCTCCCAGTGCCGGCGCTACTGAGAAGTGCAAGACCCTGCGGCTGGCGATACTCAAGTTCTCTTATCTGTGACTGGCTGCCTGTTTGCAGAGTTTCAGAAACCGCCCGCCAAACGTTACTCTCCGGTCTCACGGGTCCCATCGGGAGGCGGTCCAACTTGCGCGTCGACTCACGTACTGGCGCAGACACTTGATCTCCCCGCTGCCTATAACCAGCGTTCTCGGTGCCGGCGCAACCGATAATAGCATTAGTCACTGGCTCACGATCGGTCTCAAGTTCACTCATCTGCAATTGCCTCTGTGGCGGAGGATGCACGCGCTCTTCCCGGACCGCCCACCAGTCTCTATCAGTCCTTGGTTCCTCCAACTGGCTCCGATTAACAGGTTGGCGATCCACTACACGCTGGCTGTAACTGTCTGGCTTCCGGGGGAACGCTTCGTCGATCTCACAGGTCGCCAATGCTGCCTCGGTGCCGGCGCAACCTAGGCTAGCAAATTCTCCAGATCTGTGCAGATCTTCTATTACGTTCCCTTCCGCTCTATCTGACCTTCCCGCTCGCCTCGGGATGTTTTCAGCGTTTTGACCACAGACCGCCAACCAATCATTGCGGGATGCCTGTCGTCCCGAATCTGAACGTAGTTCCTCGGTGTCTCTCAAATTCTGACGGGGTGGAATTCTGTTCCAGTCCTCAATATCCATTGCATTTGGCTGGAAGCCAGAATCCACCCCACTTCTGGTACCATTTTGTGGCGACCCCGCCGGCTCGCGGTCTCGAAGCGCGGCCAGCGGTCGGGCGGCCCCCAACGCCCGCTCGGTCTCCCGATCGCCATCAGCCGCCGACTCTGCCTGATCGGCGGCGTCACGTTCCCTTTCCGGCTCTCCGACATCAGAGGAGGTGTCCGCGGCTGCCGGCAGGCAGCACACTGAGGATGGCCGCTCCTCAACGTAGGGTTCTCGTTTTCCTCCTCTGACTCTCTATCCGTTCCGGCTCCGGCCTCGTCCGAGAGACCCTTTAACTCATGCCTCTTATCGCTGGCCACCGCTTGGTCTCGGCGCCTTAAGCGATTTCGATAGGTATTTCTAGTCTCTGACTTCGACTTGGCCCCACGTCTCTTCATTCTCGGCAATCTAGCCGTTTTCCGCTCTCTTATAGACAGGCGGCGTTGTCTCTTGGCTTCCTCACACGCTTTCACCAAACCCGAGGTTAACCGTGCCTGAATGGACGGCGGTCCACTCTTTTCCTGGCCGTCGATTCACTCAAACTGTCTCCCCGCGCCTTTACGACAGGCGGGCGTCTGTCTCCTCCCTTGGCTCAGAATTGACCTCCTGGGCACTAACGTGACCTCAGGTAGGCGAGGTTCATCACAGCCAAGGCTCACCTTCACGGACAGTGCGCTGCGACTCCGGCGTCACAGCGACTTTCAAAGACACGCACACAATTTGCCTTTATTGGTTTATTTTTATTTATTTATTAATAAACCAAGCAACAATGACAACAATGGCTACAGTGGCAACACTGGTAACACGGACAAAGACGCGGTAGCTAGACGCAGTCCGGCAGCCACAATAACTAGCGCACAGGAACTGCAATCAATAGCCTTTGATACGTCAGTATCAAACGATAAGCTTTAGCACTTTAAACGGGCTCCAAATACTCGCTTTCAATCGCTGTGCTTTCTTTACTCTATCGCTTCACAGTATAAGCGAGCACACCAAGAAAAGACGATCTCATGACAAAGACTGAAATTTTCAGAGTTTTGAAACTTTTTGACGGACACTTAGGCGGATTTTTCGTCTGCAGTCTGTATTTCCGCGTAGTTGCCGTCAATAGGAAAAAGTAGGGACTTGCTTAAGAAAGTTTTCCTTAGCGGTGATCAGGGGCTTCATCTACGGCTAAGCGACGCGGCAATCGCTCCTGCTAGATGGGCGCGCGTCTCAAGCGGACTTTAATTCAACAGCCGCCTGCGTCCGCCTAGTGACGCGGGCTACATAAATTCCCATATTTCGGAGATTTTCGATTTTTAGAGCCAGCCCTTGAGGGCGCTCGCCCTCAAATGTCCCTATCTACGCGTTTTGTCCGCCAGGAAGCTCAACTTCGGACCCACCCCCCTAGCGTCGTCGGCAGCGGCGAAGGGCGCCTCGCCGCCGGCGACGCGCATCGCCGTCAGGACCTTGTTCCACGGGCGCCGCTCTTTAGGCGAAATTTCAAGCTGTAGGGCCACGTCCGCTTAGATGCCGTCAGGGCAGGGACCCTAGGCAATGGTGTCGACGTTATCGGTGGTAGGCGTCCCCGTCTACGGGCCCAGCCCTTCGCTAACCACCCCTGGTAGTCCGGGCGTCGGTGTTCAGGCGTACGCATCGACTACACAGCCGGCCGACCGCTGCGTTCTCTCTCCTTCTTTCCATCGCTCCAACCGCCTGTTCCCTTCGTCAGCAGCCAGCCAGCCGCCGTCTCCGCGCAGCCTCTGTCAAACAGGCGACGGTCTTTCAGCGGCCAAACTCTCTACTTGCTAAAGACCGAAGGCTCGGGAACCATAAACCGTTGCCGGTTTATACAACTTATCTCTCGGTCTTTGGGCGGCCGTGGCGATTCTAATAATTTTACCGAAGCCTTAGCGTCTTAGCCTAGCGCGTGCTCTGTCCGTCTTACATGGATTAAGACTTTATTAATTAATTAAAATTAGTACAAAATTACATTATTATAACGCTAATTAATTAGATTAAATTATTAACTAACAAGTTTATACAGTTAAGCAATCAATAATAATAATAATAATGCTATCTGTGGCACATGGTCGCCACAATATTACCAAAGATGATTATGCCGTATAAAAGAAATTGCGGTCAGGAATTGGTACAGTACATGATATGGTACATGAAAGTATCTAATCTTTAAAAAAACTACCGTGACAATCCGTTCTTTTTATTGCTAATTGGACTGCCGAGTGCCGATTCTTCTTCCTCGGGTATTCCGACGGCCCTGATTTCCAGTCATTCCACTGTAGCACATGTTAATATTTTGTAAATGTCAGCAAATCGTTGTAATTAACATACAAATGTGTTGCCATCTTTCATGTGTCACTACTGTGCTTTCTTGGTGGGGGCAGGGGCGGCGCTGAGGGGGTGGGTCCGCGGGTCCGCACCCACCCAGGAGGGGAAGAGAGATGGTTTAATGCAAAACTTTGTGTAAGTGTTGATATTTTTTGGGAGAGAGGGAATTTGAGGTTTTGAGGGAAATCTATCACTGACACAGTATCGTTATTTCACACTATTCTTTTTGGGCAAATTTTTCACAAAGTTTGGCAATTTTGTAAAGGTCTGACATTTTTTGGCAATTTTGGTGATTTTTGGCACATTTCACAATTATTTAGATATTCAATACATTATAAATTATTTTTTCATATCCTTGGGCAGCACCCCTGACTTCCCCGCACAAAAAATAAATTATGTCGGTGCCCTGACAGGCCTTTATAAAACACTGGTCATAACCCTTGTAAATCGGCCTTGTCTTTGGTTATGCTATGCTTACGGCCAGTGGAGTAGCCAGAGGGGGTTAGGAGTCACTTGCTCAGCCGATCAACAATTTTTATACCGTATTATTATTCTGTGGATGTATGAATGTATGGATGGATGAATGGATATATGGTACGAATGGATGGATGCTTGGATGGAACGATGAATGGATGGATGAATGGATGTAATGAATGAATGAGTGAATGAATGAATGAATGAATGAATGAGTGAAAAAATGAGCTAATGAAAAAGTCATGAGAACTTGTGCACGGGCACAATCTTCCATCTTGTCTTTTTTTCAACGGCGTCTGTAGTCATTAATTGAATTGATTCCGTATGGTGTTTAGGTCATTAGTTCCTTAATCCAGTATGTTTCTCTAGTTAGGCGTTTCTGTTTGTTTTTGCGTTCATTGTTTTCGTTTTGTAATTGTTCAATTGGTATTATGGAGAGATCATTGACAGAATGGTCTTTCTGGGTAAAGTGGTTTGCGAGAGTCGCATCTCTGTTTGTTCTGATAGTGGACCTGTGGTTGATCAGTCTTGCATTGAGTGAGAGAGCTGTCTCGCCCACATATTGGAATTTACATTTTTTACAAGTGATTAAATAGATTAATTATATTTGAGCTCTTACAGTCTAGAGTAGAGTTTATATTGTACGAACGGCGCGTGTATGAGCTGCAAAATGTTGTAGAAGGTGTAAGATACGGACAGGTTTTACAATCTTTTGATTGGCATTTTCTGGATCACAGTGTGTTTGTATTAGTAGTACTATTTTCAGGGGGTCTATTATTTGCAGAGGCAGTTAATAATTATTGGCCTAGGTTCTTATGTCTGGTGTATGCGGCTATGACTCTGTAATTAATTATTTTAATTAATTTTAATTAATGTAATTATTGACGATCTGGAGCTGCAGCCGACTACCTCGGTTCGGAATCTAGGCATCTACTTAGACCGTACTGTATCGATGAAGCAACACGTGGCCAATACCGTCGCCGGATGTTTCGCTGCTCTACGATTGATACGGAGTATCCGACGATCCGTCTCCACTCTCCACTATAGTCCTCAAGTCGCTGGTCAGTGCTTTAGGTGCTGACAAGACTGGACTATGGCAACGCCACCCTCGCAGGGACTCCTAGTTATCTCCTCAACCGTCTTCAGACGGTGCTGAACGCTGCCGCGCGTTTGATTCGCCGATCTGGACGGAACGACCACATAACACCTCTACTGGTAGATCTCCAATAGTGGCATCACCCACGATGAAACTACACTGGCTTTCAATGCCAGAACGTATCAAATACAAGCTGGCGTCACTGATGTTCCGGTGTCTGAATGGCGTGGGCGCAGCATACCTAAAGATAGAACTGCATCGTGTCTCAGATCTCGATGGTCGACAACGTCTGAGATCGGCCTCCACTGCAGCTCTACTCGTCCCACGAACGCGTCTTTCCACCGTGGGTGATCGCGCATTTCCCGTGGCAGCACCACGGGTCTGGAATGGTTTACCACTGGCCATTCAACTCTCATCATCACTAGATGCATTTAAAGAAGCGCTTAAAGACTTGGCTATTTCGAACTAGTTATGACTCTGTTTTGACATTGTAATGTGTTCACGAGGTCTTTATGGATTAGTTACTGTAGCGAATTTAGATAATAGCGTAGAACCCTTAGTAGTAATAGACGCAAGTGAGCCATTAATTATTCATGAGCTTAATCCTTTGACAAGTAGCCGCCCGCATAGGTAGTCAGGCCCAATATAATAATAATAGATTGCATAAAGGAAAGATTGGCTGAGTGGTAGACGATTAGTGAATGGCGCGCAGCAATTAGAGAGCGGTGATGAGTGTGAGCTAGCAGGATGAGTGCATGCGACAGAAATCGTATAAATAGCCGGTTCTGCCATAGATCAGGACCGATGGCCGAGGCGGCGTGTGATGGTAAGAAGGTCCATATAGGTGCGTATATGTGTTTTGGATAGTGCACTATGCACCCTATGCACCCGTAGGAAGAGTGCACCCTGAGGTTAAGGAAGCACCCTTGAGATTAAGTGCACGGTGAGAGGTGCATTGCGAGAGGTGCATTGCGAAGGTGCATTGAGAGAAGTGCATTGCGAGAGGTGCATTGCGAAGGTGCATTGAGAGAGGTGCATTGCGAAGGTGCATTGAGAGAAGTGCATTGCGAAGGCGCATTGCGAGAGGGGCAGTGCGATAGGTGTGGAGAAAGGTAAGGTGCACGGAGAGAGGCAAGGTGCACGGTGAGAAGTAAGGTGCACGGTAAGAGGCAAGGTGCACAGTGAAAGGTAAGGTGCACGGAGAGGAGTAAGGTGCACGGAGAGTTAAGGAAGAGGAAAGAGGATACATTGAGAGAGGGACTAAGTGTGGAATACAGGAACGGAGTGCAGGTAAAGTGCGCGTAGTGACAGGTGGTAGGAAGAGAGCCTGAGATCTTAGCCAAAAAGCTAAGACGGACGACCACGTGCCTTAAGTGAGTCATAACCCCGTGTGCGCCGAACCGGGCGGAGCCATCTTGAGTTTAGGAGGCGTAGGAACCTCGATAGGCCCGGTTCGCCACATAATTGGTACCAGAAGTGGGGTAGGCTGCATAAGGGCAAAGCGCACGAAGCAGAGTAAGGGTAGGCTGCATAAGGGTAAAGGGCACTGAGTGCAGTAAGAGAAGGTCTTAGAAGGGTAAATCACACCAAGTAGAGTAAGGTCGAGGCTTGGAAGGTGGAATAGACCTGAGTAGCAATCGCAGGGCATTTAGACAGATCAAGTGCTTGTAAGTGAGTGGTGGAAGCACCAAGGTGCCGGGCACCTCGTTTTAAGCACCCAGTCTTAAGGGAAGTATAGTAAATGGCCGAAGCCATGCAACCGGATGTAGATATGGAGTTAGACCTCACGACCTTTGATACAGAGATAGCGACAGTCGTCCTGTCAGGAAAAGGTGCCGGAGAAGCAAAGCACCGTAGGCGGGCTATTGACCATTACAACTCGTACGAAGATAGTTTCCGTGGATTCGGGCGAGGACGGGCACCCGAAAGTGCCCGTAGTAAAGCAAGGCTTGAGCCGTTGTCTCAAGAAAGAAGGGTTCCATTGAGTCGGAACCAACTAGAATCAGTCAAGGTGATGATGGAAGATGTTAACTTCGAATCAGGGTTAGTGAGCACCGGTGCGCGTCCAAAACGGACGAGTAGACAACTGCCTCAAACACCGGATAGGAGTGCAGTTACACCGAGGTTTGAATTAGTAAGGGCGGAAGAACTAGGATCATGGCGTGAAGCCGTCAAGCGTACGCCAATGAAGCCGAATAAGTTCGACGGTACAATACCGTTGGAGACGTTCATACGTCAGTTTGAGGTCTGTGCCAGGTATAATGAGTGGACAGACACTGATAAAGGAGCTTTTTTGCAGTGTGCATTGGAAAAAGGTCCAGCACAGTTGCTGTGGGATTTTGGGGCCCGAGAGGATGTAACGTACAAGGAGTTGATAGCAAGACTGAGACAAAGGTATGGATTAGAGGCGCAGCAGGAGACTTTTAGAACGCAGCTGCGGTGCAGGAAGCAAGGATATAAGGAGAGCTTGGCGGACTTGTTACATGATATAAGGAAGCTTACAGCGTTGGCTTTTCCCGGACCGATAAATGACACGACCGAGATAGTGGCAAGAGATGCTTTTCTAGAAGCGATGTGGGATAAGGAGCTTTCGCTCAAAGTCGGGGAGAGAGAGCCACGGTCTTTAGACGAGACGTATAGGGTGGCGTTGAGGTTAGAAAGCTGCAAGAGAGCAGCCGAGGAAGTGCCCGCAAGTGCGAGAAGGCACCCAGATAATCAGCGACAGGTTAGAGCCACGAATGAAGAGAGTGCGACAGAGGAATTGATGAAGCAGGTGAGATACTTCATGGCGGAACAGAAACTTAGCATGGAGAAATGGCAAGCCGATTTGGAACGACAGTTGTTAAGGGCAGAAGGTGCAGTGCCCAGACAGACGAGAGAACAAGTGCAAGCGTCTAGAGATGCGGCAGTCACGGTGCCGAAAACTATAGATTACGGCAATAAAAGGAATCGACCTGGGTTCAATTGGAAGAGTAAGGTGCAGTGTTATAAGTGCCAGGGCATTGGACATCTAGCAAAAGAGTGCAGAAGGACTGGAAGCACAGCACCCAGGAGGATAATTGAGAACCGAAGCATAGTAAGAATGACCGGAGGGAAGTGCAAGAAAAGATCAGTGTATATCAAAGGTATAATTAACGATCAAGAGCAGAAGTGCCTTATTGACACGGGTTCAGAGGTAAGCTTGTTACCAGTGAGTTTAGCAGAAGGATTGAGGCTAGATCCAGCACCTCAGGTGTTACGAGCAGCAAATGGAAGTGAGATAACGGTGGTCGGACAGGTGACAATACCTGTGAGATTTGCTCGGAAGTGTCGTAGGGACGTTAACTTCATTGTATGCGAGCAGGTAACGGAAATACTCTTGGGAATGGATTTTCTCATGGAGAACCACTGTTGGATTAATTTCGCTAATGCTGCGGTATATATCGGGAGAAGAAGAATACCATCGATAACTCAGACTAGTACACTTCAGTGCAGAAGAGTGCAAGTAGCTGAGAAGATAGTGATCCCTCCTAAGTCAGAAATGGATGTGCCAATAAGAGTAGCACAAGGTGCAAGGCAAGATAGGTCATCGTCAGCTTGGATGACTGAGTACCGAGAGATTAAGTCCGGGGTGCACGCAGCAAGAGTCGTATTAGGAAGTGCGAACGTAGCTACCGTGAGGGTGATGAACCTGAATGATGCACCCGCGGTGCTGTACCAGAATGATAGTTTGGGCACCGTACACCCTGTGGAAGTACTAGAGAGCCAAAAGCCGACTAGAGTGGAAGACACGCCAATGTCAAAAGCGATGGAAGTCGTGAAAGGAATGTTGAACGAATCTGAAGCCGAGATACCAGATAAGAACAAGGTCGAGTTGCAGTTGTTGTTGCTTGAATATATCGATGTGTTCTCGCTGGACGAGAATGATTTAGGACACTGCAAGGTTACCCAACACAAGATCGATACAGGCACGGCAAACCCAATTCGACAATCGTTAAGGTCTCAACCTCGTTTACATCGGGAAGTGATAGATGAACAAGTGGATAGGATGTTACAGGATGGGTTGATAGAGCCAGCCCAAAGTGACTGGGCGTCAAACGTAGTGCTGGTACGGAAGTAAGATGTCACCATGAGGTTTTGTTTGGATTATAGAGCACTAAATTCTGTAACAAGGGGAGATGCTTATCCTTTACCCAGGATAGTAGATTGCTTGGACACGTTGGCAGGTGCAAGGTGGTTCAGTACGCTCGACTTACGAAGCGGATACCATCAAATTGAGATGAGTGCCACCGATGCAGATAAGACGACATTTGTGACTAGACGAGGTGCATTTAGATGGAAAGTAATGCCAATGGGATTGTGCGGAGCCACAGCGACTTTCCAACGCACCATGGACGTAGTCCTATCAGGACTCAACTTCTTTAAGTGCTTAGTATATTTGGACGACGTGATAGTGTTCTCGGAGACACCGGAACAGCACGTCGAAAGGTTACGACAAGTGCTAGAACGATTAAGAGAAGCGCATTTGAAGTTAAAGCCCGAGAAGTGCAAGCTAATGCGTCAGGAGGTACATTTCCTGGGACATGTTGTATCAGGCAATGGGGTCGCTACGGATCCAGAGAAGGTGACTAAGGTCCAGAATTGGCCCCGACCCAAGTGTTTGAAAGAACTACGAGCGTTCATGGGTCTTTGTTCGTACTACAGGAAGTTTGTACCAGGTTTTTCAAAGATAGCAGCACCATTGTCGGAACTGACGAAGAAGAACATGAGATTCCATTGGGACGAACCACAGCAAGAAGCTTTTGAGGAACTCAAACAGAGATTGACGACTGCACCAGTGTTAGGATTACCATTAGATGACGAAGAATATATACTGGATACAGACGCTTCTGATACAGCTATAGGAGCAGTCCTATCACAAAGACAGAATGGAGTAGAAAGAGTGCTGGCGTTTGGCAGTCGATTACTGTCCAACGCAGAAAAGAATTACTGTGTGACCCGGAGAGAGTTGCTGGCAGTCGTGTACTTCGTGAAGTACTATCGAGCCTACCTGTTGGGGAAACCCTTTTTGTTGCGTACAGATCACGCAGCACTTCAGTGGCTCAACAGAACTCCAGAACCAATAGGGCAACAGGCCAGGTGGCAAGAGTGCTTGTCGGAATATAAGTTTGAGATAAAGCACCGACCGCGTGCGAGCCATTCAAACGCAGATGCCTTGTCTCGGCTACCGGAGGAAACAAGCACCCAAGTAGTGGCCACGGTGCAGGCAGAATTAAACGATACAGTGCTGGCAGAAGAACAGAAGCGAGATCCGTTTATTGTGAAGTTGCGAGATTGGGTAGAAAATGGAGCGCCAGATCTTCTGCAGATATTGTCAGAAGACGAGAAGACAAAAGCGTTGTGGCACCAGAAGGATCAGTTAACATTAGAGAACGATCTATTATATCGAGTGAACGTGGAAGGACAACGTCAGTTGTTAATTCCTAGGAACTTGAGAGATGACTTCTTGAAAAGAGCTCACACTGGCATGACAGGTGGACACCTGGGAATAAGGCGAACAAGGTTTCAGGTGAGAAGAAGAGCTTATTGGCCAGGGTGGTCCAAAGACACGGAGAGGTTCTGTTTAAAGTGCACAGAGTGCCAGAGGTATCGTCAAGGGCGAGCACCTAGGAATGCGAAGTTGAACCCCATACCTTGTGGAGCACCATGGGAGATTGTAGCCATGGATGTGACTGGCCCACACCCTAAGAGCCGCAATGGAAATATTTATATACTGACGATTCAGGATCATTTCTCGAAGTTTATCGAAGCAGTGCCTATGAGAAATCAAGAGGCAGAAACCATAGCGAGGATCTTTATTGAAAAGATATGTATATTGTATGGAACACCGTTAAGATTGTTGTCGGACAGAGGACCAGCCTTTGAGTCGCTAGTGTTCAAGGAGATGTGCAGAATACTAGGAATAGATAAAGTGAGAACAACTAGCTATGAGCCGAGCACCAATGGCCTCATGGAACGATATCACCGAACCATGAATTCAATGCTAGGTAAGATGGTACAAGAAAACCATAGGAATTGGGATGAGGTGTTACCCTTGACTACAGCTGCATTTCGAGCTTCGGTGCATGAGTGCACAGGGTATACACCAAACTATTTATTGTTCGGTCGAGAGAACCGAATGCCGATAGATCTGATATATGGTCCAGTGCCACAGACCACCCAGATGCCATACATCGACTACATAGAAGATTTAAAGGAGAAATTCACCGACGCTTATGCAGTTGTGAGGGAAAATCTGAAGACAGAAGCGAAGCGACGCAAAGACAAGTATGACCTGAGAGTACGTCAAAAGACATTTTCAGTGGGTGATGAAGTATGGATATTCGTGCCCAGAAGAAGGAGAGGGTTGTACCCTAAATGGCAGAAATTCTATGAGGGCCCTTACATTGTCTTGGAACGTACAGGACCGCTCAATTTTCGAGTGCAGAAGAAGCCACGGGGGAAAATCTTCGTAACGCACTTAGATAAGATGTTGTTGTACAAGTCTCGTGAAGAGAAGAGTGCACCGACGGAAGACGAAACTAGGCACACTATGGAGTCAGTTTGAGAAAGGGAACCGAGGAACTTAATCGACAGAGCACCCGCAGAACCAGAGGAAGAACATGTAGAAGTACCCGAGAGACTTGGAAAATCAGATGTCAGACAACCGAGACCTCAAAGAGTGAGAAGGAGGCCAGCCAGATATAATGATTAAATTGCATAACATAATTTGTACTTTGTTAATTACAGATTAAGAAGCGATTAAAGAGAAAACGATGATTGGGCTGAAGATGTTTAAAATTGTGTTATCGTTCAAAATTGTGTTATTGTTTAAAATTGTCCTATTTAGCTTGTTTAGTGATGTTAATTGTTTTATGGACATTGTATTGTTAACTGATGTGCACTTGTATAAAAATATGTTGAAATGCATAATTGTACACACATAGGATCCCCACACACGATTTTTAATTAAATGAGGGATGTGGTCCATCCCTGCAATAAGTCCGGGGTGGTGTAGCGAATTTAGATAATAGCGTAGAACCTTTAGTAGTAATAGACGCAAGTGAGCCATTAATTATTCATGAGCTTAATCCTTTGACAAGTAGCCGCCCGCATAGGTAGTCAGGCCCAATATAATAATAATAGATTGCATAAAGGAAAGATTGGCTGAGTGGTAGACGATTAGTGAATGGCGTGCAGCAATTAGAGAGCGGTGATGAGTGTGAGCTAGCAGGATGAGTGCATGCGACAGAAATCGTATAAATAGCCGGTTCTGCCATAGATCAGGACCGATGGCCGAGGCGGCGTGTGATGGTAAGAAGGTCCATATAGGTGCGTATATGTGTTTTGGATAGTGCACTATGCACCCTATGCACCCTATGCACCCGTAGGAAGAGTGCACCCTGAGGTTAAGGAAGCACCCTTGAGATTAAGTGCACGGTGAGAGGTGCATTGCGAGAGGTGCATTGCGAAGGTGCATTGAGAGAAGTGCATTGCGAGAGGTGCATTGCGAAGGTGCATTGAGAGAGGTGCATTGAGAGAAGTGCATTGCGAAGGTGCATTGAGAGAAGTGCATTGCGAAGGTGCATTGCGAGAGGGGCAGTGCGATAGGTGTGGAGAAAGGTAAGGTGCACGGAGAGAGGCAAGGTGCACGGTGAGAAGTAAGGTGCACGGTAAGAGGCAAGGTGCACAGTGAAAGGTAAGGTGCACGGAGAGGAGTAAGGTGCACGGAGAGTTAAGGGAGAGGAAAGAGGATACATTGAGAGAGGGACTAAGTGTGGAATACAGGAATGGAGTGCAGGTAAAGTGCGCGTAGTGACAGGTGGTAGGAAGAGAGCCTGAGATCTTAGCCAAAAAGCTAAGACGGACGACCACGTGCCTTAAGTGAGTCATAACCCCGTGTGCGCCGAACCGGGCGGAGCCATCTTGAGTTTAGGAGGCGTAGGAACCTCGATAGGCCCGGTTCGCCACATTACCACAGTAATCTTAACTTTAATAATAATAATAATAATAATAATAATAATAATTAACGAAAGTGGGATGTGTGCTAGTAGCGCGTTTATATTCTCTGATCAGGTGTGTTGATAGTGGTTAATAGGGGATTACGATCGGCAGCAGTTGTTGTTATTATCATTATTTCTAGACAATTTCTCCAGCACAGTAAACAAGGCTAAGGCCTACGACAAAAGCGCTTTGACATAATTCTATCAGTAAAATCCGGTATTAAATAAGTGTGTTTTTAAATTCCTAAGAAAGGATTCCGCAGAGACAGCTTCCGACACAACGTCAGGTAACGAATTCCAAAGTAACGGATTCCCTTTGGAGAATGACTTTTCTCCAAACTTGGAGGTCTTTGACGGAGGAGGGACAAGCAGCAGGACTCGAAGACTTGACCGAAGCTTCATTCTCGACTCATTTGACGTCGTTCGCTGCACCAGCACACTCAGATATTCTTGACAGTGTGGGTCATAAAGGGCTCGGAAAGTGAGCCAACAACGCTTGAAAACAATACGCTGTTGAACGCGTAACCAGTGGAGGCGATCTCTCAGCAGTGGCGTGATGTGGTCATTCCAGCGACAACCGAAGACCACTCGTGCAGCCAGATTCAGTACAGACTGAAGTCGATTTAGCTTGTTTTCCGGTAGGCCTAGCAAGACACTGTTACAGTAGTCCATTCTTGACAAGACGAAGGCCCGTACAAGCTGAACGGCCGCACTCACAGTTAGGTAGCGCCGAACCAGCTTGACCCTCCGTATCTGGTAATGACAGCATCGGATAACGTTGTTGGTTTGTGCATCAAACGATAGCGTTTCATCCAAAAGCACACCTAAGAGACGCACACTCGCCACAGGAACAATAGTGGCATCACCCGCGATGAAAGGGACTCGACTCAACAACTTCCTTCTTCCTGGAGTGCCGATCAAGAGGAATTCCGTCTTGTCCGGATTCAATGCCAGTTGGAGAAAGCAGTGAGACGCGGACAGTTATAGTTAGAGAAAGATGCCGATCCCGCACTCGCAGTCTTTTCTCGTATTCCTCTGATCTTGTCATCAATGTCGCCAAATATTTCATTACTACGTCGTACCTAGGTACAATGGACTCTAATGTACGTTGTACCTAGACATGATGTACATAGAGTACGTTGTACCTAGGTATGATGTACTCTACCTAGGTATGATGTACTCTAGAGTACGTTGTACCTAGGTACAGTGGACTCTAGTGTACGTTGTATCTAGAGTCCACCGTGCCTACCCTCTCTACAGGTATCTCGGACTCTAGAGTACATAATCCTTCTAGAGTCCATGCTCCCTCCTACTATCGTGTTTGGGGATTCTGTACTCTAGAGTACATCATACCTAGGTAGTATGTACTCTAGAGTCCATCGTGCCTACAGGCATTATGGACTCTAGAGTCCAAAAAGTGCCTAGAGTCCGTCCTGCCTCCTACACCGGGACAAAGAACTTGAAAAAAATTGACCACATGCTGACCCAGAAAATATTACCAAAGATGATTATGCCGTATAAAAGAAATTGCGGTCAGGAATTGGTACAGTACATGATATGGTACATGAAAGTATCTAATCTTTAAAAAAACTACCGTGACAATCCGTTCTTTTTCTTGCTAATTGGACTGCCGAGTGCCGATTCTTCTTCCTCGGGTATTCTGTCCAAAGACAGGTTCCAATCTCTGCATCGCCACTCCTCGCTATGTTGGGCTTTTATCCCCAGGGCTGAATACTTGTTTTTCCGTAGTGTCGATATACAAGTGTATGTGGTTGCGTATGGTAAAAGCATATGCGTATGGTAAAAGCATCGATATACTTGGTCGCCCTTTCTGTGCTTTCACATTCATCTTTCCTTCTAGTACTTTACTTAGTAGGCTTCATTCTTCTCTCAGGACATGCCCTATCCACTTCTTTTGTCTTGTACGAATAGTGTTTATCAGGCTTTTCTTCTATTCTGTCCTCTTCCAAGAGTTTTTCGTGCAGCCGATTTTCCCATTCTTCATCAGATCCACATTTCGAATGCGTCTAGTCTTATGTCTTTCCTTTCTAAGCGTCCAAGTTTCTGATCCATAAAGTGTCACGGGCCAGATCTGTATTTTGACCAATCGCTTTTTCATATCTCTATTAAATTTTTTCTCAGTAGTCGTAAATGCTTCTTTCGCATGCCAATTCTTTTCCTTATTTCTTTACGACACTTGGCGCTTGCATAAAGCAGGCTTCCAAGATAGCAGAATTCTTCTACTTGTTTGATTTCCACCCCTCGATGATTATTTTAATTTATCCACCGTATCTGCTGATTTTCATTGCCGTTGTCTTCTTTAAATTGATTTTAATTCCGTAATCTTTTTATGTTGCATTAAGAGAGTCCATCAACCTTTAAAATCCATGGTTGGTGTTTGCCATAATTGCCTGATCATCAGAAAATCATATGTAGCTTATCCTTTTCCTACCCACCTCTACTCCATCTTCTATGTTCTAAACGGCTTTTCTTATAGGAAGAGAAGGTGAGAGAGAGAGAGCATTCTTGTCTTTACCCCTTCCCAGCGTTCCTGGTTCAGAGTCTTTTCCATTCACGCCATTCAGGTATTGATTGTTGTACAGGTTTCCGATGAGTTTTCTGTCTCTGTAGTCTATTCCCATTCTTCTGAGTGTCCTAATCAGTTTTGCCCAGTCCACTCGATCAAATGCTTTTTCATAATTCACAAAGCAGATTTAGATTTCAAGGCCCCTTCTTATGCGTCTCTCCACTCTTTCTTCGACTTCCAATGCTTGGAATAAATTCAAGTCACATACTAGTTAGAAGACGATGATTTACGACAAAGGTTGTGTATATTAATAGACAATACTCCTACTAAGAAGAAAGCCTTTACGAATGAGATTCGTTATCATCGTGGGTACTGGAGGAAATATGTCAGTGATCGTAAACCGCTAACATGTGAAACAGTGTTAGATAATCATGAATGATGAATAACGTACCCTGCAAGGTCTACTGAGTCTACTAAGTGCATAAGTTCACACTTGTTAACATCGCACTCAAGCTGCGTAAAGAAGACTCTTATTCAAAAATTTGGCCCAGAAATTGGTTTCCATGTGAGTCCTCAAAAAAACGTCAGCGAAGTGGTGTTTAATACGGCAGCAGGAGTGACATATATTGAGGTCGCATTGTGCTCTATTGGGGTCAGCGACGAACAGTTGAGAACTGTAGCAGAACGATTATTATTCATAAGCACATCGTCGAAGCCTCTGACATGGCCGCCATTCTTACTAGAACTGAAAAAAACAGGAAAACTTGTATGAGCTCCGATGCCAAATAATGACATAGATGAAGTGCCCTGAAAAACTTCGGTCGATGACAATGCAACTCTGTACGATTGCAGCACTCTTTACAAACTATATTACTGAAAAGAACACTCCATTTAAAACTAATATGTCTGTGATGATACATGAAATGACCAAATCAAGGGTCATTCATGACGTTAACGTTATGAATCGACACGGTTTGAGTGCAAGTTACGATGACGTCCTTGTGCTACGTGATTTCTGGGTTATAACCATGGTTATAACTGACATTAGGCGATCACTGAACTGGCAGAACTGCCCTTTTGAACTTGCTGAAGGTAAATCAGCAGCCATCATTGTAGACAATGACGACTTCAAAAGTTACACACTAACTGGAGCTAACCCGAACACATATCGCACTAATCATAATGTCTATTATATTCAATCGCTAATATGGCGGACGGACCCGTTTTGAAATGTAATATGGCACAAATTTTGCATAACCACTTGTAACAAGTGCTATTGCTAACCTCCGTACAAATTTGATCAAAATTTGTCAAAAAATTTCAACAGTTATTTAGTTTTAATCTTTCGGTATAAATCCATTTGATGGTCATCCTGGATTTAGGACTCTTGCACAGCCAGCCCTCAAATTTGAGGGGGACATAAACCTTCTTCCGCTGTTCAAGGTACATAAATCAATAATAAAAAAGGTAGGAGCAAATGGTCACGGATCCCATTTAACTGGTTTTCAGACGACTCTACTAATGGGAGGATAAGCCTACTGGGTTCTAAAATGAAAACGTATTCCTCTTTCCAACGCACAAGCTCACTCCTCAACCATTGACATAAGCACACTACTGGGTACCTGCATCTGTACCTGCATCTACAACTACATACCAACTGATAGTGGCAACGCCACCTGGCTTCTCCCTTCTAAACTTTTCCCCTTTTAAGAAGTGTATCAATCGCTCTTCTAATCTAGGCGGAAGACCTGCTTTTACCATACGCAACCACATACAAATAACCAACTATCAATCTATCGTCATTTAAATGCTCATCACTCACTCATAAAAATGCTCTGCCTTGTTCGTTAAATTCCTTGATAAATTTACCTCCATTCTGGGCTTTGCAGCAACAACTCCAAACAAATTCTTAATCACAAGTAATCATCATACACTGTATCTGCTTTCTGCCAGCTAAATTAGCGGTAATGGCTAGACACGAAAATTCTCCATATATCTTTTATTCTATTCATTGACTGGTATCTTTTATGTTATCCGTCTACCTTTTCCTGGGCCTTCCTCTTTCTTTCTTGCCTTCCTTCTACGTGTTGAGTGTTTTATATGGAAGTCTGTTGCATTTCATTCCATTTAGGTGTCTGCACCATCTAAGTCTTCTTCATCAGATTTTAGCTATTTATTATTAATTCTCTTGCATCCTCAGTCTTTTTCATAGGTCATTATTTCTTATCCTTTGTAGTATGCTTCAATATCTTTCGCAATTACCTCATTTCTGCTGCTAGCAGTCTCGTCTGTTCGTTGTAAGATCCATGTTCATGGTCATACAAGTTGATAAGAGTGACGATCCTAATTCTACCCAATTCGCACAACTTCTCATACAGACAAACAGTACACAACATTATTACGTCATCTTCTTCATTATCAGTATCTCCACTTTTAGCATTTAGTCAATATTCTTCATCAGATCATTTTCCCATCATCTTCTCCATTTTAAGTATCACCTCGCCAACTCTTCCGCTTCGTGGTACCTACTCATTCCGCCGTCTCAACAAAGTGGATGTAGCCATAAAGTTTGCTGACCTAATTACTAACCCACAGCTACTTTGCCATCAGTGATCTTCGTTGTCAAGTGAACGTGATGCGTTCGACAAACGCAATTTTGTGCTATACGAAATTATCAATAAACATCATCATAAAACCTCTTTCATCTCACAACAGCAACTACAACTCTTTCATTAACCCCTTCAAGTCATTTTGCAGACGTCTTTAACACATTCTCCATTTGACCTTCAACCTTGGTTCCGCCATAAACCGCTACCATATTCTCCTCATTTCTCACACCTGCCAAAAAGTGCTATTCTAACATCATCGCAGCAAACAGATCTAACCAACAAAAACTCAGTAAAACGGTAAACGAATCCACAGTCTCTCCTTCAATCAATTCCGTGTCATTACTCACTGAATCTCTTTCATTTCTATGGAAAAACCTGCAAGATTCGCAGTAACCTAAAGTCTTGTAGCGAAATTCCAAAACCCCAGGGAAGTTAATTAGAATTTAGGCTGTCGCAACTAGGTCCCCAACCGGTTCTGGCGTGGCCTCGCTTGTGAGAAGACAACACATATGATTTTACCATTCTTTATTATAACATAAACCTCAACTACAACATCGAACAATTATGCAATCACAAGTAACTAGTATGAAACATTTCAGCAACATATCATCATGTGACGTTTTATCACGTCACGGTCGTATGAATGGTACATGAATTTACGCTAGGTTCTGATAGCGCGTTGCACATTAATATTGTGCGGTCGAGGAATAAATGTATATGTATATACAGGTTTCCGCCGGCCCATGGTAAAAACTCCTATGTTTCAAAAGAGGGTACTTTTCCGACTCAGATACAGGGCACCGCCGCATTATTGGTTTCAGGATCACGTTACCGGGTGTACTACGCTGACCGTGGGCCGACAGGAATGGATATGCAGATGGTAACGGCGCTGCCTTGGCCGGAGGACAGACGGCGCATCGTTCGACGACGGCCCTGGCACCCTGGACCTACCTGTAGAAGTTTGACAGTGAGTGCCAGTGCATCGTTGGCTGGGCGTGTGTGTATGCGTGGAACGAAGTCAGCGGTCAGTGTGGAAGAAAGGTTGCTATAGAAACCACTATCATAATTTATGCGGGTATGGGACCCGTGCCCATGTCCAACCGCCCAACTTCCAAGAAAGGGAAGGGGAGGGGGCAGTCGGCCGGCGGATGACTGTATACGTAGGTGCAGATGTCTATGCGGATCCGTCTCTGTGTCTATGGAAGATTCCAGATGGTTGACCGTTGACCATAGGTGTATGTGTGAGTGTATGTGTGGATGATGGTGCGTGCATGTGTATATATCCCTGGAAGATTCGAGAAGGTTGGAGAGCTGGAGAGGGAGAAGGGGAAGTTGGCTTGGGGTTTTGAGGAGAGAAAGAAAGTTTTGGGGATTCGGAATCTGGACGTGGAAGAGACTGGTCGAAAGGAGAAGAACCTCGCGGCAACGAGGGCGGAAAAGGAACAAGGGACGCCGAATCTGATGTGACAGCGATAGATTAATATAGGATAGGATTAGATATAGGTAGCATATTCGTATATAGCGGTTGACGTTAGGCCGATAATGTTCGCAGCCGTATAGAATCATAGCTGTAATGTCACCGACCAACCTCGAGGTAATATGTTATATATACATATAGATAGGTGTGAATTGATTAAAACGCAGCTCGGAGAGGATTTCCAAAGCATAGTAATAATCTGCTGATACTCTAAGCCGAGTTGAGTGAACACTGTCGGCATATATATAGGATTATAAGGACCCCTCTTGTAGTTGCAACGGCGTCGTCCGTAGAGCTAGTTACGTATGAACGATGTTGCCTAATTCTGAGAAATATAGTAGATTATGAAAAGAAATGAACGAGAGGACGTTCTGATACGTTAGATGTCTGCAAGGTGTATAAACAGTGCATGCAACTCGGACTAAGAACTGCTTTTGTATTGTCGTTTGATATATAAATGTGTATGACGGAATAATAATAATAATAATAATACGTATTAATTACATGCGTTTTCCTACCTTTGTAGTCTAATATAGTACGCATCACTGACTCCGTCAAGCAAGACCTCATATCATCGATACAAATAAATGTCAGGATAGTTACCGTATTTACCCAGATATAATGCGCACCCAGGCTATACAAGTAAATATATAACCTCACTTCCCGTTGGGACATCGGAAATTGATACTTACCGGCATCCACTAATGGTATTAAACAGTAGCACACATCCTTTCTTTAATGTATGATATATGTACACTCCTACACGCACACCATTAGAAGCCCTTGGTCATTGACTGAGGCCGACCCACACACGGAACGCATTTAGCCACCCTGACGGTGCGGCTCCTCCTGGCGACTAATAGTGAACGTCAGAGGAGGGTCGTCACAATCACATATATCTTCCATTAACAATGAGCATTCTTCACTGTCATTAAAGGTCGCTAGTTAATTGTCACTATAACTTTATCACACACAGGGCAGAATAACATTCTTCGTCCTTATTCATATGAGCAGCGAACTACAATCAAGGCTAGAGTTCACCTATTCATTCATTCACCTATTCCAGCAGCTCATTGTGCTTGGCGCTCTGCTCTCAAGTCTAGTAGGCATCTGGTGAGGCAGAAGGGTAGGAAATATTGGCGCAGAGCTTTAGACTCTGCTAAAGGAGACACCGGGCAGACCTGGAAGCATTTGAATACGCTGTTGGGAAACAGTGATAAAAGCCCTCGTTCGCCTTCCTGTTTCACAGCTGAAGACTACCACCAGTTTTTGGATAACAAAATCAATGGCGTAAGAGAAAGAACGTCTAAGGCTGGTCCTGCCTCGTTCACGGTGCATTCAGGACCTGGTCTAGTGTCGTTCGCTGCTCCTTCAGAAACCGACGTCATTTCGATTGTGAGGTCATTACCTTGCAAACAATGTCAAGCGGATCCACTGCCTACGTGGCTCCTCAAAGAGTCTATTGAGACGCTCGCTCCGTTTCTCACGACTCTTCTGTCGACGTCTTTGAGTAGCGGTGAATTTCCATCGTCTTGGAAACATGCGGTCGTATACCCGCACCTTAAGGGGCCAAGTCTGAATCAAGATGAAATAAGCAGCTATCGGCCAGTCTCTAATCTTCCCGTCTTGTCAAAGCTGCTGGAGAGAGTGGTCAATAACCAACTTGTAAACTACTTGACGTCAAATGGTCTAATGCCTAAAGATCAGTCGGCCTATCGGAAGGGCCACTCTACGGAAACAGCGGTCTTGCGTATTTACAATGATATTGTTGATGCGATCGCTAATGGTCAGTTAGCCCTTCTTTGCCTCCTGGACCTCTCTGCGGCTTTTGATACAGTAGACCATGACATTCTCGTTCGTCGCCTTGAACTTACCTACGGCTTAAATGGAGTTGCGCTATCCTGGATTCGAGACTACCTGACAGCTAGATCTCAATCGGTTTGCTGGAATGGTCGCACGTCAGACTCGCGCCGTGTTCTCAGTGGAGTGCCGCAAGGATCGGTACTAGGCCCACTACTGTTCGTCCTATATGTGGCAGATATAGGGCAAATCATCAAATCGTGTGGGCTTACTTCACACGCTTATGCCGATGACGTTCAGGTCTACTCCTCGTGTAACCCATCTGACGTCGAACGACTACGGTCCTCTATCACGGACTGTATTTCCTCGATAGAACAGTGGACGGATGAAAATCGGTTATCCCTGAATCCAGCAAAGACTGAGTTCCTCTGGTTAAGTACACCTAGAAGGAAACATCTCGTACCACGAAATCCGTTTTCAATTGAAGATGTAGACATTGTTCCTTGTACCGAACTACGTCTTCTAGGCGTTCTTTTGGATGAGTCACTTTCGTTTGTCAGTCACTTAAACAATGTGATTCACACCTGTTACTATCAGCTACGCAGGATCCGGGAGATTCGCCGCTACCTGCCATTACCGGACGTGATTAAACTGGTTCGATCCTCATTCTATCACGAGTGGATTATTGTAACAGTATCTTACTCGGACTTCCTGTCAGCCAGCTAAACCGTCTTCAGATGGTGCTAAATGTTTCAGCACGTCTGATCTTCGGCGCTAGGTGGAATGAGCATGTGACACCGCTATTACGAGACAAACTTCACTGGCTCCGGATTCCGGAGCGTATAGCCTTTAAACGTTGCTGGTTTACATTTAGGACGTTAAATGACCCTTTCTGCCCCGAGTACTTAACGGCTCTGGTCTGTAAGCCCAAGTCGTCTGATCGGCGCTCGCAGCTTCGATCAAGCAGCCGTTCTCAATTGGTGGTTCCACCCCCGTCTACGACAGCAAAATTTGGGGATCGGTCTGTTTCGAGGGGCAACCCTTTGCTTTGGAACTCCCTGCCGGCGGACGTGACTAGGGTGACATCTCCTGAACTGTTCACTAGGAACCTTAAAACATATTTATTTAATATCTCCTATTAGGGACATTTGTAAAGTGCTCTTGACTTTAGCCTTCGCTATGCGTATTGCGCTATATGAAATTGTCAGAATTAATAATAATAATAATATTCATACAATTAACAATACAGGCTATATCTTATCTAATCCAAAATCTAGCAATGCAAAATGTCGCAACCATTAAATAATGCTACAATCTTATATCCACTACGCATTACATCAACAGTGCATTATACAATCCTAACACATATTCGAGACAACCGAACGCAGAATAAATTCTACGGCAAAAGTATTTTTGCAAAGGCCAAGAGTCATTGAAGAGCCCCAGTATCGGATCTCTCCAACTTATCCTAGCAGCCACTTAGTCAAGTAGCAGCGACCGTAATGTCAAGCCACCACCAAACCAGTTAGCTCACGACAGACTACTACGATGCACAAGGCCTCTACAAAACCGTAATGTTCAAGGAGTATGTGCTATCGCAGCAGGAGCCCAGTATCGGACCGGTTAACGTGACGCGCTCTCGCGTTTATATAGTTTTCTGAAAGGAAAGCCGGAGGAAGGGGAAGTTCAACCAATAAGAATACGCGTAGCGAAAAGCTTAGGCTTTCCTAACCAATAATAACCTACGTTACTTCTCCTATTCCTTCCATGCTAACTTCAAAAGCGCTTAACTATTAATTTATACTTTAATCAATTATGCCAATTATAATTGGTATAATTGCTATAATAATTGTATAATTGTATAATTGGTATAATATACCTATCGATGCACCAAAAAATAAGCTTCAAGCGAAACTAAACTGGACTTCTGTAGCGCCTATAATTATGGAGATATGCGCCGTCGAATAGGCCTAAAATTTTAACATGGAGCCTATGGACGCGGACGCAAGAATCAGCGTCGTACAAAACTTCTTCAAACTTAACTAATAATCGTCCTAAAATTCTCCTTTTACGATACGCTTACAGTATAAATATTTGTGATTAAATAATTACGAACAGAGTTGGACAAAAGTATGGTTTAGTATCAAAACGGAACATTTCAAAACCGTAATGGTAAAGATATTCCTTGCCTACGTGACACATTACATTCAGTAGATCTGCAGCGTTATTAATCGTAAAATCTCGTAGCCATATGAAAGCCGATAATGTAAAGCACCATTCAACTGTTCATTACAATAATCATACAAATTGCACAAATTCTCCACACTACTACTATTTGTTTTGTCTTGAAAGGTATATCTTTTAGCAAATTCAGAAAACAGTTTATTTGTAGTGAGATTGGTTTGTAAACTATTAATTATAATTATTAATGTCATGAGCTCGTTAATTGATTGAGATAAATGTGTTGCACTAACTGTCTCCAAAATGGAACGCTATGCACGAATGGATAATGGATACATTAAAATGTTTGAAACTAAGTGTAATTGGTGTTTGTCGTTCGCGAATTTGCTCGAAAATTATAACAATTCCACTAATGCAGATATATTCATCGATCCACCATCAGACAGTGACTTAAGTGGTGAGGATAGTAAACCAACAGATGGAGAAAGGGTTGCTGATAATCTTCCAGGCAAACTTCTTTCTGCCTCGGCACGTTTTATCATTCGACATGGAAGGACAATCACTGCAGTCGGTGACGAAGAAGCCACTGAAAGCTCTGCATCTACCAGGATGCATGAAACTAGTGTCGAGCAAAGTAGGGACCTGTGAAGCTTCGATATTCGATTTGAAAACGAATAGTAAGATGTATTCGATTCGATTCGTAAGTGAGCCGATCGATTCGAAAGTTTTCGAATCAGTATTCTTGCTCGTTAATTTATTATTTTGACAATTGACACGTAGACTAAACAGTAAAAAGTAGTCTAAACAGTAAACTTCTTGAACTTGGCTAGTTCTTAAAACAAATCTCGTGCAAGTAGTCTAGTAATATTACAATGATTTTCTTGATTAACATGTGTACTTAGATATGGTGACCGGAAGATTCGGTACCGGAAGATTCGGAACGGATGATTCGGTACCGGAAAATTCGGTACCAGAACATTGGGTAGGGGGCCCGCTGAGGCTCATGCCCCCTTATTGCCCCCGTGGGGTGGGCGGATAAGACTGTTCTGTCAGTCAACACAGGAAGCGTTCAAGACGGGCAGGGGAAAACGCGGGGGTAGGGGAATAACTGCGAGCTACGATAGTAATCGCACGGCGGGTGGGGGAGGTCCGGGAGCCGCGCGGCATGGAATCGATTTCGGAAGCTGTGTGCGGATGTGTGTGTGCGTGTGTTCCTCTTGTTCGTCGTTCTCGTTCCTTGTGTTTCTCGCAACATCGGTACAGGGCATGCAACCCTCTTATTGAATGCCTGGACCCCCCAAGCATTTTACGTATAAGTTGCAGCGGGCCAGAGAAGTCACGCGCGGACACTGGGCACCGCAACATTGGTACAGGGCATTTAAGATCAGTGGCGTAGCCACAGGGTTGTTCAAACAACCCTATTTCCAAAAATACGACCAGCACAATTTATTATTATTATTATTATTATTATCATCATCATCATTATTATTATTATTATTATTATTATTATTATTATTATTATTATTATTAGCTGGACGATTTCTATAGCACAATAAGCATGGCAAAAGTGGCCAAAGACAAGAGCGCTTTACAAAACTACGAATATCGATGGTGAATAAGTGAGTCTTAAGATTATGTAGAAAAATTCCAAGAGACAAAGACAAAGTCCGGTAGTGAGTTCCACAGTCCTGGATTGCCCCGTGTAAAGTAAGTAAAGTAAAGTAAAGTAAAATCTCGTGGATTTCTATAGCGCCTTGGAAAGCAGCACAACAGTAGCTGCTTATTCTTAGGCGCTCAGCATCTCTTAAATAGCTATGGGGAAGGACCGACCTGTCCCCGAACTTAGCCGTTTCAGACGGGGGAGGCACGAGCAGTTTAACGCGACTGCCAGATCTTAGCAGCCGACGTCATTCCAGCGTTGTGGTACCGCTGTAGGAGGGAGGCGATATAGTCCGGAGTCCGGAGAAGTGGGGTTATGTAACGCCCGGTAAGTTAGCAGGCATCGCTTGTAGACGATCCGCTCCCGTATTGGTAGCCAATGGAGTTTGTCGCAAAGCAGCGACGTGACGCGAGTGTTCCATTGTGCTCCAAAGATCAGTCGCGCCGAGACGTTGAGCACGGATTGCAGTTTGTTGAGCAGGTTGGCGGGAAGGCCCAATAGCACACTGTTACAATAGTCAATCCGGCTGAGGACTAACGCCCGGACAAGTAGTATCGTCGCCGACACCGTGAGATATCGGCGCATCGATTTAATCACCCGTAACTGGTGGTTGCATGAGCGGGTGACTGATGTGCTCACCGAACGACAGAGTCTCATCGAGAGTCACCCCGAGCAGCCTTGACGTCTCTGACCGGATCAATATCGGAGTTCCCAAGAGTGAACGCAGCGCGATTGATCAGGCGGATCTGCCCCGGTGTTGAGAGCCAAAGAAACTCCGTTTTGGCGGGATTGAGTGCGAGCCGGTTTGTAGCCATCCACAATTCGACCGCCTGCAGGCACTCGATGACCTGCTTCCGTAGTTCGTGAGATTCAGATGGTCGCGTAGACCTGGACGTCGTCAGCATAGCCGTGCGCACGCAAGCCAGACGAACTGATCAGTTTGTGCACGTCTGCCAGGTACAGAACGAACAGTAGGGGGCCCAGTACCGAGCCCTGCGGCACTCCGCAAAGTACTGGTCGCATCTTCGAGAAGGATCCATTGCAATGCACCGTCTGTGTTCTGTTCGTAAGGTAGTCGCTCAGCCAGGAATGAGCAATTCCCTTTATGCCAAAGGTTGAGTCGAGACGCCGCGCCAGAATATCCGGGTCGACCGACTCAAAAGCCGCCGAGAGGTCTAGCAGACAGAGAAGTCTGACTCGGTCGTTGGAGATCCCGTCTACGAGGTCACTGTAGATTTTCAGAACCGCCGTTTCGGTCGAGTGACCCTGCCGGTAGACAGACTGGTCCTTAGGCATCATTGTGTAAAACCGTTGACTTTTGGTTGAAGGAGTAATGGGGTCGGGGGTCGGCTGCGGCTTCAATGATGGGCAGTGCTTAGTCTAGACTCCGGGACTCTAGGGGGGACTAACAAGGTCGGGTGGAATCAGCTAAGGGCTGCTGTTAGTTGATGTAGTGTGCCAAAATTTCCGGGAGGAATTTGAAATTTCCAGGGTGAAAAGGTCAATTTTTCATTCGGAAAAGCCCTAGATTAAACCCTGCTATGCTTTACATGTAAAACGTACTACCGTAGCATATCTATCTATTTATTCTATGGCCTTTTCTAGAAGGTCGCATTAAACAGCTCAAGCTCCCTGCACGTATTGCGAGTTGAAACATCTGTTTACATCCATTAAATCGGTGGGGGGAGGAAAAGCGCGCCTGAACGCTGGGTGTCCGCTAATGACGAGCGACAGTTAGGCCTAAAGCGGACAAATTAGCAGCAACAGGTGAGGCGTCATCTTATCTGTATGTCGGTACCGAATTATTCGGTACCGAATCTTCCGGTACCGAATCTTCCACAAGTAAAGTTTTGGTGCCGAATTCTCCGGTACCGAATGTTCCGGTACCGAATGTTCCGGGAACCCTTAGATATAGGGTATTCTATTAATTCGATCGATGACTCCTATCTGTCAGATTGCATTTGTAATGTCTGCTGAACTGTTCTGTATTACACACAACTATCCCAGCCGGAGAACTGCACTCACTGATTCGATTCGACATTCGAATCGAATTCGAACCTTGACAGTCGATTCGATTCGTGATTCGATTCGACTGCAAATTTGTGATTCGTAGGTCCCTAGAGCAAAGTACCATTGATGGCAAAAGAAAAAAGCGCTCAGAACATCGTCCCATGGAAATCGAAAGACCAGTTCTCTGCCTGTAATGTTTTCTTCATATCTTTATGTTTGGTTAATAATAAATCTACAGGATGTCCCTCTCGACAGCCGCTAGACTGAAGTGTTGGGCTCATGTTGGCAGATAGTGCATAAAGTCCACCTCACCCACCTTCTCGTGGTGGGAGACGTTAGTAGCTGTAGTGGGATATTCAACCACTGGTTGAGTAGAGCACTGCAGTGAAACGAACGGGTGAGGATTGGCACCCAGCTGTGGGTTAAACAGTGTGGGGAAGGACACGGGAAACCACCCCACTACACAAACCATGAGAGCACTGGTCACCGCATGGAAACTCAGACCACAGAAACTGAATGAGGACAAAGCAAGAAATTACATGCCGGCTCGGTCGTCGCCCGGATCAACAAGGACCGCGATTCATGTTGGACAACCAGGACATGGACGAGAAGTTAGCTACTGGGAAAGACAAAGACAGAAACTGCAATTTCTGGATATCAAAAAACATATATATAGGAACATGGAATGTAAGAACTCTGAACCAAACAGGACAATTAGATATACTAATACATCAGTTAAGAAGAATTGAATGGACAATACTGGGATTATGTGAAACAAGATGGACAGGGAATGGAGAAATAAACAAAGACGACGTCAAAATCATATACGCAGGAAGAGACGATAATAAACACCAGGAAGGAGTAGGTATTATGATCAGAAAAGAAGCAACAAAAGCTTTAATTGGATACAAGGCAATATCGGAAAGAATAATAAAAGCAAGATTTCACATAAACTACGGGAAAATGACAATCTTTCAAGTATATGCACCAGCATCAACAGCAAAAGACGAAGAACTAGAAAAATTCTATGAAATGTTACAGGACGAAATCAAACAAATACCAAGACATGACTTATTAATTATAATGGGAGATTATAATGCCAAAGTAGGGCATTCCTGGGAAAATTGGATGGGAGCAATTGGAAAATTTGGATATGGAGAAGAAAACGAAAGAGGACGAAGATTATTGAACTTCTGCCTGACATATGACTTAGCAATAAGCAACACCTTTTTCAAAGCAAGAAAAAAGAAGCATAAATACACATGGGAATCACCAGATGGTAAAGTGAAAAATATGATAGACTATATAATCATAAATAAGAAATGGAAATCAAGCATACTTGCTTGCAGGTCATTCCCCAGTGCAGATATAGGAAGCGACCACCAGCTAGTTATAGCAAAACTAAGACTGAGGTTAAAGAATAAAAAAACACCAAAGCCACAAAAGAAATTTAATATAGACAAACTCAAGGATGAATCGACTAAAGAACAATATAAGAGCAAATTGAAAGAGGAAATGGAAAAGAAAAATCTGCTAAAAGACAAAAAAGAGATAGACCAACTATGGGAAGAAATAAAAGAAATATACATTAAAACTGCTGAAGAACAAATAGGATATATAGAGAGGAACAAGAAAAAGCCATGGATAACACAAATAGTACTGCAACTGAGTGATGAAAGGAAAAACCTAAAAGCGAAGAAAGAAAAAGGGGATAAAGTAGCCAAAAAGGAATACAATAGGATAACAAAAGAAATAAAAAGGAAATGTAAAGAGTGCAAAGAAAACTGGATACTTGGAAAATGTGCAGAAATAGAACGGTCAAACATACTCAACGACTCAAGGAAATTGTACCAGACGATCAAAGAATTATGTGGACAAATCCAATTGAAGACAACCACAATAACAGACAAGAATGGTAAAGTATTAGAAAACAAAATGACATAATAACAAGATGGAAAGACTATTTTGAAGAATTATACAACACAGCAGGAAGTAACAATGAAGACACCAACATAAGGAAGGAGAACAGAGAAGAGAATGACGAAGAAGAAATAGCAAACTTTACAGAAGAGGAAATAAAAGAAGCCATAAAAAGATTGAAAGTTAGAAAATCTCCAGGAACAGATATGATAACAACAGAAATGCTACAAGCAGGAGAGGAAATTACAGTGAATATATTCCACAACCTATGCAATAAAATATTCGAAGAAGAAAAATCACCAGAGGAATGGGGAAAAGCCATAATAGTACCAATACATAAAAAGGGGATAAAACAAACTGCAATAATTATAGAGGAATAAGCTTACTCAGTATACCAGGAAAATATATAAAAATGTGCTACAACAAAGACTCAAACACTACTCAGAAGAAATATTGACAGAGGAACAAGCAGGTTTCAGAATGGGAAGGAGTACAATTGATCAAATACATACGATCAGAAGGATAGTAGAAAAATATTGCGAAACAAATAAGAAAATATACCACAATTTCATTGACTTCAAACAAGCATTTGACAGCATACAGCATGAAGATCTATGGCAAGCACTGAAGCACTATGGTATTCCAGAGAAGCTAGTGAATCTCATAAAAAACTTATACTGTAAAACAATGAGCAGAGTGAAAATTAATGGGGAACTAACAGAATGGTTTGAGATAACAATTGGAACGAGACAAGGATGTGGCTTATCTCCACTGCTATTCAATATAATACTAGATGTGGTAATGCAAAAAGCAATACAAAACACAAAAGAAGAAGATGCTGGAGTAAAAGTATATGGACAAACAATAAATAACTTAAGGTTTGCAGATGACATAGATGTGATAACAACAAAAGCAGATCACCTACAAATATTAACCAATGAAATAAGCAAGGCCGGAGAAGAAGTGGGGCTAAAAATAAATATACAGAAAACTAAAGCAATGGTCACGGGGAACAAGAAGGGGAAAGTTAATCTAAAACTAAAGGAGGAAGTAATAGAACAAGTACCAAAATTCGTATACCTAGGATCAGTACTGACAGAAGATGGCCTAAGTGAAGAAGACATAATAAGGAGAATTGGACTAGCAAGTGCAGCATTTGGAAAACTTCAGAAGATATGGAAAGACAATCAAATATCACTGAAAACAAAACTAAAGCTATATAATACACTGATCAAACCAATACTATTATATGGATCAGAATGCTGGACCATAAAGAAGAAAGACGAAAGAAGATTAATGACTGCAGAAATGAACTGGTTAAGAGGAATAGCAGGAGTCAGCAGAAGTCAAAGAATAAGAAATGAAACGATCAGAGAAAAGACAGAGCAAAAAGAAACGATACTCGAATCAATACAGAAACGAAGACTGAAATGGTTTGGCCATGTTGAAAGAATGAAGGAAGAAAGACTACCAAAGAAAGCACTATACAACTATGTTGAAGGGAAAAGAAGAAAAGGAAGACCAAGAAAAACATGGATAGAAAACTTAAAAGAGGATGCAGGAGAAATGCAAATGAACTTCATCCAATTGACCAGAGCAGCAAGAGACAGACAGAAGTGGAAGGAACTCATTCAGACCCATCGTCCAACCCAATAGGGAAAGACGGAAGGAAAGAAAGAAGAAGAGAAGAATAATAAATCTGTAAATGCTACACGCGCTGCTGCTTTGCTGGTTGATAATTTTAGTGATGTTACTAATTTTACAGCAGGTTCGGCGTTTATATCCTGCTTATTTACTTGTGCTTTGTTCAACGGGAATTTTGTAATGTCCTCTTTTCTCAGCGTCCAAGTCTCTCGCTCGTAGAGTGTAGCAAAATTGCCAAATACACAGATTTGACAAGTCAACATTTCCTTGTCATTGGGCTCCATTAGTCTGGATGTGCAGCCTTTTTTATCAAACAATTAGGGCGGCATATTTCTGAGTCTTCTGGTGACATAAAGAAATGAAGCTTTTTATTCCAGCGCCTATACATGGCTATCCAAAACTACAACGCAATAATTAATAATTAATCAAGGAATTATTTCCCATGCCGACCTCGAGAAATCAGTTGACACATATTAATTTTTGTCTACGGACATTTTTCTTTATTCATTATAAAACCTTCTGAAATTAAGTGCCGAGGCATTAAAACATGTATACAGATAAGAATAACTATATATAATACAACCATTTTAAGGACAGAAGGCTAAATTAAAGTCTATAGTCCATACAGTCATGTGAGGCTTTTTATTTAGCAGTAAAACAATAAACTTTGCAAGAACAGATTTTTATATACCCTTTGAGATGTAGATTACAAAAAAAACATCGAGTTTTTTTATATACATACACACTCCCTGATATATGCAAATCCATGATTTAATATTTACTTACCAGTAACTAATTTACTTACTATAATTTTTAAAAATTCACGACAAAGATGCAGTCAATGCAAAAGGGACTTTAATTCTTATGCTGTTATCTGCATTCCAAGAATACCGTCCGACGGTCCGCAAATCAAGGAGTGCGCGTAACATCGACTAAGAATCCCTGGTTGAGAAGAATCCATAGAGAAGATCGCAACTCTGGCGATCGCTGAGTTCTTGACTCAACGATCGCCAGGATCGCGATCCTCTCCATTCCTGTTTCTGGTAGCATCGTCCTATCTAACGTGTCCAATGCCTTTAGAGGCTTAGACAATCAGCTGTTCAATTGCAGCTTTTACAAACGTGGACTTTGCGCGACTTGTTCAAAATTAAACAAATCTAATTGCACAATCTAATTTCTAATTATTACTCACAGGCACTGCATCGAATTTCTGAAGAAATCAGAAAAAGCATATGGAGATGTCTAGGACGTACTCTAGGAAAACCGACTGAAAATATTACAAGACAAATGCTGACATGGAACTGCCAAGGACAAAGAAAAAGAGGAAGACTCCGAAACACGTGGAGAAGGTTATTAAAAAAAGAGCGTAACCAAAATGGATACATCTGGAGTGAACTAGAACACATGGCAGCTGATCGAGTGAAATAGAAGAATCTTGTTCGTGGCCTATGCTCGACTTGGGAGTGCATATCACTGAGGAGGAGGAGGAGGAGGAGGAGGAGGAGGAGGAGGAGAAGAAGAAGAAGAAGAAGAAGAAGAAGAAGAAGAAGGAGGAGGAGAAGAGGCTGCATCGAATTTAATTGACGCGCTGCTGTTAGGCTGTTAATGGCACAAAACATCGTTCCAGCTATCCGTTGTTACCGCTGTACACTGCACAGAACTTAAAATTGTGACTCTTAATATGAATCGCAGTAAACCGCAGCGGAAATCTGTTGGAAAATTGCGAAATCATGACAAGTAGTTACGGTGTCGTATAAATAAAGTTACAATATAAAATAAGTTCCGCAACAGTTGAATTTGTCAATTACTTATAAGCTCCACCTACTCATAGTAACATAGCCCTAAAATACGTACCGAATGCAGGTCGTAAATTTCTAACCGATCGGTTATAAAACCCGATTTATAACCGATCGGTTATAGGGGAACAAAATTTGTACGACAACGGCTATCTGATTGCCTTCTAACTGAGCTGGTGCAAGAGCCGTGAAGTGATGAGTGACAGACGAAGTGATGCGACGAAGAAGCACGAGGACAAGTAGGATGACACCGGATAGCGCATGCGCCAGTTGATCCATACGAGATATTTGCAGAGTTGAATATCGGTGACCTCGTCTTGCTCCTCTTCGCTTTCATCGACAGCTTTCGATTGCGCGTTTGAATCCCTTCCTTCTTCATCGTCAAGGGGCGATTTATCTGATTCAGCAAGATGATTTGATATAACAAAGCAATCATATAATTTCTGCTTCAAAATATGTTTTAAAATTGAGTTCACCATTCGTTCGGTAATCAGATAATTAATTAATCAACTCTTCATCATAAGCAAGTGATGCAAAAAATAACTGATACTTGAATTCATCAGCAGACCTCTGTACTCATTTCAAGTAACCGAAAGTTGATGACAATTATTTTTTTGAAATGTCTTTTCAGATCACAATTTAAAGAAAATAATGAATTTATGACCTCTGTAGACCAGTGCAATTAATAGCTTAATGATACTATTATTATGTGATTTTAAGTGGTTTAGGAGGCTAAGTAATCCTGTGTGGAAACCACTGATGTAGCCATCTGCATTCAATAACCTAGTTTATCTAGATAGCCTTTGAATCCGTTTACTGTTTCAACTGTCACTCCCACCTCGTCCAAACTGTTCCATTTGTCCACAACCCTTGCACTAAAAAAGTTTTTCTTTCTTGGACCAACCCTCTGCTTCAACAATTTGCACTTGTGGCCTCTTGTGCTGCTATAGTATGCCAATGTAAAGAATCGATCATATGGCACATCTACTTTCCCAGTCATTATTTTGTATGTTTCTATCAAATCCCCCCTCTCTCTCTTTCTCTCTCTCTCTCTCTCTCTCTCTCTCTCTCTCTCTCTCTCTCTCTCTCTCTCCTCCTTTCTAATGTTGTCAGTCCACAATATTGAAGTCTTTTTTCGTAGCTTAAATTATGGCACCCATTGACCATCTTCGTTGCTCGCCTTTGCACTTTTTCTAAAAGTTCTATATCTTTTTTTCAAGAATGGATTCCAAGCCTGAACACAGTATTCTAGATGAGGTCTTACTAATGACTTATAAAGTTTAATGACGACTCACAATTGTCCTTTTCACCATTCCCAGCATTTGGTTTCCCCATGTTTGACAATGTCGCAGCAACGCTGAATGGAAAGAAAACGATGTAGGAAATATACAAAGACAAGTCGAGTCCCACCTCTCATAATCGAAGAACGAGTTCCAGAGGTACTTCCCTGATCTGGCGATCTTGATTTGAAGCTGGCGCGCAACCCATTCAGTGTGGATGTCAAAGCCATTTCTGCATCTATCCAGGAGCAATTCATCGATTTCACCAACGACTCCACCGCGCGAGATGCATTCCCTCTGACAAAGTTCTAGTGCCGAATGTTTCAGTGTCCTACCTTGCTGCTGCTGAGCAGCCCATTAAGTTGTTGCTGGTGCTCCCAAGCACCTATCTTTGTGAGTAAGTCTTGTCCATTAAAACGAAGTTTCGTGCACGCTTGTCAGTGGCGGAGGTTCTTCAGTTAGCACTGTCCAAAACCACACCCTGACTTGAAGCTCTGGTGGCGGCCAAGCAGGCCCAACCATCTCACTGACTCTGATGTACACCTGTAGAGTGCAACTGAAGGTGTTTATGACTGAAGCTGCGTGACTTGTCTACATGTGGATGCTAGTTAGCAACTTTTAATCAATCATGATGGGACAATCATACAAGGGCACGCTGCGTCCAACGTCGCTCATGGCCTCAATTCGACATCGATGCTTTCTCTCCTGATCTTCATCAGTTCGTAGAATCGGCCATCCAGTCCCCTGTACCTGATGTCAACGGCCTCTTCTCGCTTTATGACACTGCCATGAAAAACCTGATCGATAAGCATGCACCACTTCGAACCGTCCAGACATCCAGACGTCACTCTGCTCCATGGTTCGACGAAGATTGTCGTGCTGCTAAAGCCAAGCGACGTCAACTTGAAAGACATTACAGACGCCTTCTGACGCCTGATACACTGGAGGCTTGGCGACTACACTCAAAGATAGTCCGGCAACATTTTTCAAGACAAGTTCAAGCAGTACTGGACGCGGGAAATTCAAAGCTGCGGAGGAAACAGTCGGGCGATCTGGGCTAAAGTCGATTGGCTTGCCAAACCGCCTCCGACCTCTGTATCACACTTCAAGATCAACGACTTTGCCAACTTCTTTCCGAAGAAGATTGATCGAATTCGTGAGCAGACATCTAATGCACCTGAGGTGGAGATCATTAAAAGACAAACCCCGCCTTTCTCTCTCTATCCGGTAACACCAACTGAGATCAAAGCTCGGTTATCAAAGTTGCCAAACAAGCAATGCTCGCTTGATCCGATCCCTACCTGGCTGTTATGTGAGGTTGCTGATGTCATCGCTCTTCTGCTTAGTCTGATGTGCAACACTTCTTTGGACACTGGGAACTGTGCCGATGCCTGCAAATCGGCTATAGTCCTTCCCCGCCTGAAGAAGCCAACGTTGGATCCAGGAGATCTGAAATCTTTTCGACCAATTTCCAACTTGAGATTTGTGTCGAAGCTCGTGGAGCGAACAGTCGTTGCTCGATTTGCTGAGTTTTCTGAGCGCAATCACCTTTTACCAGTTCATCAATATGCATATCGGCGATTTCACTCAACAGAAACAGCGGTGATTAAAGTCCACAACGACCTCGTGCGCGCCATAGATGATGGCAAGGTCACTGCACTTGTACTATTTGACCTCAGGTCGGCTTTCGACACGGTGGATCATGACATTCTGCTCCGTGTCCTGGAGGAACGTTTCGGAGTCAGCGGAGTTTCCCTTGGCTGGTTTCGTTCTTACCTCACTGGACGCGAGCAGATATTTCGCCACCTCAATGATTCCTCGCCAGCTTTGTCTCTCGAATGCTCTGTGCCACAGGGCTCGTCTTTGGGACCGATTGCCTTCATCATATACACAGCAGACTTTGCCCTCATTTTTCAACGTCATGATCTTCGCCATCATACTTTTGCTGATGATAAACAGATCTACGACCATGTGGACGTTAAAGACGTCGGTCTTGTGTCGCGTTTTTCCTCTTCCTACTGAACTTTCCGGGGCAGTTACTTTCCCTGTGCGGTTATCAACTACCCTTGAACCAAAAGGTCCCACTCTGGGCTCTAATTGTGGCGTAATTCTTCCGGGGATTCCAATAAAATATTCGGGGACCCGCTTCGGGTACCGCTTGCTATGAACGATGCCTCGGTTAGTCAGAAGGGGAAAGCCTTGGAGAGGAAAATCGCCACTACAATAAATTTTTACGTGGGCCCCTGCACTGGGATTTGGGCAGCTAGCTCGCTTGAGAACAGAAGACAATTCATTCTTTCAGTCATAAACGTTTTATTATATGCAAAGGAATAAAGAACCTTAATTAGATAGTCATCAATAACGCAGATAGTTCTGTATAGGCTTATAGAAGAATTCAATGTCACTTAAGAGGATTGAATGGTCACTGAGAGAGTCGTGTTCCAAGGGATGATGCGGTGCGTACCGGCGGAAAATCTTCCCGTGTATCCCTGAGGAGGGTGGTCAGGCGACGCAGGGGTCGTCCTAGGCGTAGGTCCTGCAGCGGTTTCAGCAGAGGTGTCGTCCGGTCACAAAGACGGGAGATGCGGGCTATCAGGACGAGGATCTGTACGGCGGCGTCTGGTCACGAAGACGGGAGTCGCGGTAGGTCGAGTCGGCGGCCAGAGTAGCGTCGAACGAGTCGACGAACTGCGGCGGAGGATACCAGTCGCGGCGTCCACCAGTCGAGTCTGCAGCAGGATCTTCGTACCCCCAGACGTGGGAGTCCTCAGGCGAAGTGCAGTCCGCCTCAGGAGCGAGTCTACGTGTGCAAACGCAGATAAATCCGCGCAAAATACACTCACGTAGGCTCTCTCCAGTCAAGGCTGTAGCAGGATCGTCGTTCCCCCAGACGTGGGAGTCCTCAGGCGAAGCGCGGTCCGCCTGAGGAGCGAGTCTACGCGTGCAAACGCAGATAAATCCGCGCAAAATACACTCACGAAGACTCTCTCCAAACACGAGAGCAAGCTCAAGTGCTGTCTTGTCTGGGCGAGGTCAACGAGGGGGCAACTTCCTCTTCGACAAGAGTAAAAACTCAGGTGTTGACCTCCCTTCTATTCTTTCTTCCATCCTCTCGAGGGCCGTAGGGTGACGATACTTAAGACCCTAGGTCCTTGCTTAAAACGGGTGTACAAAACACACTTAACAAATCATGCGGCATTTAGTAATAAAAGATGCCATTCACTTGAAACTCGAAAGGTAAGTCACTTCGAATATATAACACAATACAGAAATCGAATTATGACCGATAGTTCAATAACTTAATTATAATAATTAATTAAAGTATCGATCGCTGAAATCGTATTACATAACGGTGAAATGCTGTGGCGCCACCTTGCGAACAAACACGAAATCCGCACACGTCTGTAACCGCGACGTATAGAAATACGCCTCGCTAGAAAAAGGTTTACGCAAAGTCGCAGGCAAAAGAACAGCATTCGAGAACGAATGTCGCTAATTACTTAATATTCTAAGATACAACAGTTCCAACTTCTTAACACTACATCTGCGTCGAATAACTATCAATAGTGCGATGGCTTAATTATAATGATTATTTGAAATGTCGAACAACGCAAACGTATCAAGCCATGGTAAAGGTACAAAGTCGCAATGCCATCTGGCGAATGGAGTGAGAATGTTCGTAGTACAATAGCGAAGCTATACTTAATTAAATAAACAAATGCAAAGAGAGGTGTGCGATTATGAAAGAAAGGCTAGGCCTAAAATTTTTTCACACTTGCTCTTGGTCGTCTCCTAAATTGCACCACAGCGGTCCAAGGATGGTGTTCCTCACGACGATTGCAACTTAATGCTTCCAAAACTGAGCTTGCATGGTTTGGCTCACATGCTAACATGCTTAAGCTGTCTAACACCGATTGTAGTCTGGCACTTCAGGGCACCGTCGTCCGCCCTTCTTCCGTCGTCATTCGTCAATTCGTCGTCGTCGTCATGGTCAATTCGTTTGACAACGAATTGACCATGAAGCAACATGTTGGACAGTTAGCCAAGAGCTGCTTCTATCACATACGACGCATCCGCCAGATTTGTCGAATCGCTGGCAAAGAAGTCGCCTCGCAACTGGTGCCTGCGTTTGTTCTGTCCAGACTAGACTATTGTCATTCCGTTCTTGTTGGCCTTCCAAAGTCTACACTGGCCAACCTGCAGCGCGTACAAAATGCTGCTGCACGTGTGGTGCTGGACCTAAAACCTCGAGACACGTCACTCCGGTGAACTTCATTGGCTCCAAGTCCAGTCACGGATACAACACAAACAATGCACGCTGATGTTCTGTGCACAGAATGGTCTTTGTCCGACCTATCTGGCCGATCTGCTCCAGCCAACATCAACCGCCATTGGTAGACCAGGCCTACGATCAGCCTCTACCAGTCAATACCAGAAACCTCGTCTTCGGACGAGCAACGATGGGGCAACGAGCCTTCTCGTACGCTGGACCCCATGCCTGGAACGCCCTTCCACCAGCGCTACGGAACATAAAGTCGCCCGTCGCTTTCCGTAAACATTTGAAGACACATCTGTTTAATTGTGCTTATAATAATTGACATAATTGACATTAATTGTAATGCGCTTGCTAACATTGATTGATTAGGCGCAATATAAATAATTTATTACATTTACATTTTAAATATAGGCCTACGTTTATTACTTTATAGTAATCATTTGCAAATTGCAACTGGTTTCTTTGGGAGGAGGTACGCATCATATTCCAAAACTATCGTCAGGGTACGCTGGGACAAAAAGGTCGAGAACCTCTGCACTAGACGATTGCGAGTTAAATTTCCTATTGCCAGGGCAGGGTCGTCAGACTCGTCAAAATATAATAAAAAAATCTATGGTCGATCTAACCGTTTAAAGTTTAACCTGTAAAATTTTAAACTGTAAGTTTATAGTGTAGTACTGTATTTAAAATTTTAACTTTTAGCGTCTGAATTTTCTAAGCACTGTTGTTTTCGCGACAAAGTACCAATTTATTAAAAAGAGAAGATTACACCGACCCCACAGATAGGGAGCAAAATAAATAAATCAGGACAGGAGTGTCGACTGAAACTACAGCCAACGCAGCGTCTCGTGAGTTGAACATATCGAAGATTGGAGTTATCGATGAAGGTTCGTCTGAAGGTTCGTCTGTATAGTGACAAATATTTTAGCAATGGGATTCACTTAGGTCGGAGATCCCGACTGCTCTTTTGCTCTGTGTTGTGTAACTATAACTGATGCTAAACTTTCTAAAGAGTAACAATAAACTTATAATAGATTAGCCTAGTTACTTTATCAACAATGAGTTACGCCCAGGGATGTAACTTTTCCGGAAAAGTAGAATGGCCGAAAATATTCCGGAAATTTCCGGAAATTTCCGAAAATTTCCGGAAAAGTCCTAAAAACCTTCAAAACTTCTCTTTTTTAGAGGTAAACAGACAGCAGTGGACAAAATTAATTACCGCAGATACCACAGCTAAGAAAACGAAGTTTTATTATATATTTTTGGCACATAGGGGGGAAATTGGTCGAAAACGGGTTCGCCGATATTTTAACGATATCTCGCCAATTTAAGTATTCTACTTGCTGCTCAGGGAACCAGCTTCACCTTATGAATATTCACGAATGTGTCGCATCGAGTGCTGGCGAGAGTGCGAGACTATGGGTAAAAACCGTAAAATAAACAAGTGTTTAGTTTTGTTTTGTGACAATTCGATAATTTTTCGCCTAACATAGAGATTTATTATAGTTTTAACAAATCAGACAGCAAAACGGCGTCGCGTACTCTGGTAACTGGTTCTCTGCGACTTCCGACTCAGACATTATATAGCGCTACCATACTGACAGTTGTTAACTTGTTAATAAATGCCCCATACTGACAGTTGTTAACTTGTTAATAAATGCCCAACAAATGAATAGTTATAAATAGTTATAAATAAATGATAACAAATAATATTAGATATCAGTAATAGTAATCAGTAGTAATAAATACTAATAATAAACAGTAATAATAATTATAATAAATAACAATAATAATCAACTTTTCCTTTCCGGAAAAGTACCTCAGAAATTTCCGGAAATTTCCAGAGGAAATTTTCGGAAATTTCCTAACTCACATCCCTAGTTACGCCTGTTTAAGGTTTAGCTAAAACTTAATCAATAAGTAACAGTTCTTAGACCTTAGGGTTCCGCAAACTTTATGGATCAGAAACTTGCACGCTCAAGAAAGAAGACATAAAGAGACTAGAGGCATTCGAAATGTGGATCTGGCGGAGAATGGAAAAAATCAGCTGGACGGAAAAAATAACAAACGAAGTATGGAAGCGGATAAAAGAGAAGAAAAGCCTAATTAACACTATTCGTCAAGACAAAAGAAGTGGATAGGCCATGTTCTGAGAGAAAAATCAAACCTACTAAGAGAAGTACTAGAAGAAAAGGTGAATGGGAAAGCGCAAAAATGGCGACCAAGGACATCGATGCCTTGAGAGCAGAGATGTAGCAAGTACACAATGCTTCAAGTACTAGTACAAGTACCTGGCCTCCAAGTACAGGTACAAGTACTTGCATTCCAAAAACTTCGAGTACAAGTACAAGTACCTGGCCTTCAAGTACAGGTACAAGTACAAGTACAAGTACTAAAAATTTGTACTCGAGTACAACTCGAGTACAAGTACAAGTACCAAGTAGTCTACTACATATCTGCCAACCTGTCAGTGTGCTTTCTTTCCAAATGTTTCACGAAGTTAGCCGTGGTACCGCATTTTTCTGTTAAAACTTTATTTGTACAAAATTTACATTTGCCACTAAGACTATTTTTCTGAAATTTGTAATCAGTAAATGCAAATTTAACCACACGAGGCACTTTACACTCTTTACACTATTGCCTGACTGATAATGTACCTTCCCCAATAGGCATAGCTATTTTAAGAAAGGCTGAGCGCCTACGAATAAGCAGGTACTGTTGTGCTGCTTTCCAATACACTATAGAAATCCACAAGATTTGACTTTACTTTACTCTACTTTAGACTCAGCTGCTTCATCGTCAGCCATGTTGTTCTTGTTCATGTTTGCCTGTGCCATATTAGGCTGTGTTTAACAACTTTAACTTCAATGCGCTGCCTGACCTGGGTGTAGCATAGTATGCGCACCAGTAGTTTGCGCACCTGAGAGTTTGCGCACTAGGAATTTGCGCACCAGGGTTAGGGTAAGGGTTAGGGTTAGGTTTAGGGTTAGGGTGAGGGTTAGAGTTAGGTTGAGGGTTAACTTTAACCCTAACTCTAATCCTAAGCCTGGTACGCCCCTGGTGCGCAAATTCCTAGTGCGCAAACTCCCAGGTGCGCAAACTACTGGTGCGCATACAAATGTAGACCCTCACCTGCGGACAAGACCATAGATTAAAGTCTATGGACAAGACCACATAATTCTTCAGCAACCTAGCAGCTGCCTGTGTAATGCTTAGTGGCAGAGATGTAGCAAGTACACAATGCTTCAAGTACAAGTACCTGGCCTCCAAGTACAAGTACAAGTACCTGGAATCCAAGTACAAGTACAAGTACTTGCATTCCAAAAACTCCGAGTACAAAGGCAAGTACCTGGCCTCCAAGTACAAGTACAAGTACAAGTACTAAAAATTTGTACTCGATTACAACTCGAGTACAAGTACCAAGGGTGTAGCATAGTATGCGCACCAGTAGTTTGCGCACCTGGGAGTTTGCGCACTAGAAATTTACACACCAGGGTTAGGGTAAGGGTTAGGGTAAGGGTTAGGTTTAGGGTTAGGGTGAGGGTTAGAGTTAGGTTGAGGGTTAACTTTGACCCTAACTCTAATCCTAACCCTGGTACGCCCCTGGTGCGCAAATTCCTAGTGCGCAAACTCCCAGGTGCGCAAACTACTGTTGCGCATACTAATGTAGACCGTACCAAGTACTACATTGAGAGGATACTCGATACTACGGAAACAAACAAGTATTTAGCCCTGAAGATAAAAGCTCAAGACAGAGAGGAGTGGCGACGCTGAAGTATGGAACCTTTCTTTGGGCAGAGCACCTGAAGAAGAAGCTAAGAATTGTCTCCACCGATTCCTGTCTTCGGTTCATCTTTTCATTTTCCATAGTTTTATATTTGTGTTTGTTCTTCAATCTCCACCAGCCATTCTTTACGTGGCCTTCACTTGGTTGGATTTCCCTCGTATTTGCCTTCTAAGAATATTTTGGCCTGTTCTGTGCACGAAGCTCGTATGATATGTCCGGCGTCTGCATCATAGTCATATACATGTCAGAAAGCACAGCATCGACGGGAAAAAAGGCGGACGATTTTCTCCACTTCTTTGAAGACAAAGTTAGGAACATTCGTGCCGGCACGGTGGGCCCACTGAAAACCAACCCATCGACGCCACTACCAGCGGAGGTGGCACCTAGGAACACACTTTCTACTCTGCGGCCATGCTCAGAGGCGGAAGTGCGCCGTATTACAACAGAGTCACCTACGAAATCGTGCGCTCTTGACCCTATCCCGACCTTTCTTCTGAAGGAGGTAATTGATGGACTGTTGCCCTATGTTACGGCAATGATAAATGTGTCCCTAAAGGAAGGACAATTACCACAGTCGCAAAAGCATGCTATTGTTACTCCAATTTTGAAGAAATCAGGCCTGGATCGGGATGACCTAAAAAACTACAGGCCGGTTAGCAACCTGACCTTCATTTCGAAGGTTGTCGAGAGGGTTGTCATTGGGCGCGTCATAGAATTCATCGAGGGCGAGGGACTGATGCCAAGACTCCAGTCCGCCTATAGACGCCACCATAGCACCGAAACGGCGCTGCTAAAGGTGCTATCTGACATCCTTGGTGCTATAGACCGGAAACAGGTCACATTGCTTGGCCTCCTCGATCTCAGCGCAGCCTTCGACTGCGTGGATCACGAAATCCTTCTATGGCGCCTACAGTACAAATTTGGCATCACGGGGGCGGCGCTCGGGTGGCTATCATCATTTCTCACTGACCGCTCACAACAGGTGGCTTACCGTGGTCTTCTATCGGAAACCTTGCACCTCCCCTATGGAGTACCTCAGGGCTCAGTATGCGGACCTGTCCTGTTCCTTCTGTACGTGTCAGATGTGTTCAACATCATTGCTGCCTGTGGAATGTCTGGGCACGGATACGCTGATGACATCCAAATCTACAGCAGCGGGAATGCGAGTGGAGAGCAAGCATTAATGGACCAGTTAAGTGACTGTATCACTAGAATCCGGGGCTGGATGGCGGAGAACTGCCTAAAGCTGAATGAAGATAAGACACAAATTATCTGGCTGGGCACAAGACAACAGATTCAAAAGATTACAATAAATGCCTTACGCCGTCCTGACGCCACCATCGAATGTGCTACAGTGGTCAATAACCTCGGAGTGTTAATTGATAGTCAACTGACAATGGCCAACCACGTTGCATCAGTTTGCAGGAAGTCGTTCTTCCAGCTTCGCCAGCTGCGGGCAGTGAGGAACTCGCTGACACCTGACGCAACTGGGATGCTGGCTCAAGCATTCATCAGCAGCAGACTCGACTACTGCAACAGCATCCTTTATGGCATCAGTGACCATCTGATACAGAAACTTCAACTCGTCCAGAATGCAGCTGCACGCTTGGTGTTCCAGAGAGGAAGTTCGATCATATCACACCAGTACTACGGGAGCTCCACTGGCTCCCGGTCGGTCAACGCGTGACTTTTAAACTCGGGACCATCCTGTTCAAGGCCCAACACAGCTCTGCTCCGTCATATCTAACTGATATGTTCTGCTCAACGGCTAAGTTGCCTGGTCGGTCGCATCTGCGCTCCGCCTTGACCAGCACACTTGCAGTGCCTCGAACTCGGACAGGCTTTGGTGACCGCAACCTGGCCGTTGCTGGCCCGGTTGTTTGGAACAGTCTGCCAGCAACATTGCGTTCCTCTGACTCAACCATGACGCTGTTATCTTTTAGGAAACAACTGAATACATTCTTGTTTGATTGATCTGGTTCGCAACTGACATGAGTGCATTTGCTGCTTTGCGATAATTTGCGCTATAGAAATGTTCGTAATAATAATAATAATAATAATAATACAAACTTCTGAATCACAATTTCCTTAACTGTTTACATCTCAAGTTTTTCTTTCTAAACTTAAAGTTGTCCTCTTCTAAAAATAATTTTCTCTATGGCACCAACCAACAGTAGACCATTTAAATTAACTGACCCTGCGTCTGTGGTTACGCGTCACTTAAGCCCGCGTCACTTAAATCCGCGTCAGTTAAACCCAATATGATAATACCACAGTCATGCATTTGTATTTCGATAATTAGAACTTGTTTATCGAACTCTGTGTGCTTTTATGATAATAGCAGAAAGAAAGCGGTTACAATTTGAAAACATCAAAAGGGTTGTATACTTAAGCCATCTTAAATGATTTAAGGTTGCCTATGAGACATTCATACCTGTGTGAAAGCCACTAGGGGCGCCATTGGGGTCTGAACTTTGAACCCGCTCCGTCAGCCAACCGGTTACAATTTGAAAACATCAAAAGGGTTGTATACGTAAGGCTTAGCCATCTTAAACTTAGCTCCAGCTGGAGCTGGTTTAAGTGGCGCGGGGTTAAGTGACGCAGGTATAAGTGACACCTAATCGCGTCGATGAACCATCTTTGGCTATATAGCTACTTCATTATAAGATTAAGCGCATAGGAATAATTACAGGAGGAAAGTTAACGAAACTTCGTGGGAATAGTTTGTGTCTATCTACTGCCGTGCAGCAGATCAGAAAGCGCGTTGAAGCTGACGATGACTCCTTTTTAGTAGATTTACCCCAGTGCTTTCACTTTCCAACATGAGATATAACCGAAGATACACCGTGTCAATTGTCACGAATCCGAAAAAGTGTTGGGAAGTTTTTCAGCTAATTGTCGTGGCTAATTGTGCCTGAAACCATACCAAATTGTCATCTCACAGAAATACATCGAAAGTCTGCCATGCTGCAATCGAAAGAGCGTTGCTCCAACTAACATCGTTCAGCAATGGTTCAGGAACAACAAGTATTTGGTTAAGTCGATTCGCCCCATCCAAACTCCATAGAAACTTGTGTGAATTGGTAAAAGAAGATGTCACCTGCAAGCAGTGATATTTCAGTTTTTTTGAATAATTTTTGTTTCTATTAAATTTAAGTTTTAGGGTTGCCAATTTCAGTTTCTATTCGGTTTCACTTTTTAAAATTTTTTTTTCAGTTTCAATTAACTTTAGTAAAATAATTTAAGTTTCTATTCAGTTTCAGTTAACTGGTAATCACTGTCAACGCTCAAGAATTGCGAAATAACAATTATTCAATTCAGTTAAGTAACTAAGTTAAGTAACTAAGCTAAATCAAATGTGCATTTAACGTTAAGAAGACTCTCATTTCTAATTTTTTGTGAGATGATTAATTTGGCCAGCTGTTAACCACATACACTGTGAGAAGTAGGCTATTTTAAATTAAGAGTCACTTTAATGATATATTGGATGAATACTGACATCTTGCTAGAACTGTCATTTCCAATTGCCTCCTTGACATTTGATGAGTACTATTACACCTCGTTGTGCAATCTGAAATCACCTGCCTTCTTACCACATTTTCCAACCAGTTTCTCCACCAAAACTCAATTTTTCAACTATACTCCTTTCTTTAACAATCACTTCCTTATCGTGTGTTTTGGTGGCTCAATAGGTAAGTTGCCTATTTCAATACAAAAAGACCTTTAAATTTTTTCGGTAAATGTTTAAAATTTCAGTTTTTGAAATAATTTTAGTTTCTATTCAGAAATTTCAATTTCAGTTTCAGTTAACTGCTTTTTTTAATAATTTAAGTTTCTATTAAGTTTCAGTTAACTTAGATATCACTGCCAAAAAATGTGTTCAAAATTACAAAATTTCAAGTCCTTAACTTACTTAGCGCAGATACTAAGAACTCTGTAAAGAAAATTGGTAAAAGCGTATGAAGGTTGTGTATATACTAAAAAATGTAGCCTACAAAATACTAATGCTACTTACAGTAGTTAGAATTTTTAGCCCACGACTACATATAAGCGCTGTCAATCTCCAGCCATGCGTTGTCACAGTTAAATCACCCAAATATAACAAAGCCTATCGCCGCTATTACGACACTTAACTTAACTTAATAAGAGGTTTGAAGATGAAATTCTAGATGATTCCCTAACCGTGTCGAACGTGAACGATTTTACTAGAAATTATATTCCCATGCCACTAAATTAATGAATGATCCCTCGTTCAGAAACCGGCGTTGCATATTATATTAACTCCGATATAATAATGACTCACGAGTCATTATTATCTATGTAATAACTCCCCCGTCATTATTATATCTTATTATAAAATTCTCGATGTCCGACGAATCCGGCGAATCGGTCTGTCGATCACGATACACGGCAGATTTTGCAAGACGCTGTTGTCATTGAGAACCAAATATTGTTTAATAAAAACTGTATTATCAATGGAGCGTTTAACGAAGCGTCTTAATTGCAGCTTAAACCCACGTCCCCTTCCCTCTCGCCATCCCTTTTCCAATCGCCCCAGCACCAACCCATTCCCGACCCCAACCCATCCCATCCCAGCCCCGCCTTACCCCACAGGCCCCAAAACCCCGTTTCCCTTCCCTCTCCCATCCCTCTCCCAATCCCCTTCCCTCTCCCCATCCCTCTCCCAATCGCCCCATGCCCCAACCCATACCCGCCCCACCTCACTCCACAGGCCCCAACCCCTGTTCCCCTCCTCTCTCCCATCCCTCTCCCAACCCTCTTCCCACTCCCCATCCCTCTCCCAATCGCCCCAGGCCCCAAACCATACCCCGCCCCGCCCTACCCCACAGGCCCCAAACTCCGTTCCCAAACCTACACAACGCTGCTCCTAAAACCCGTACAACCCACTTTCCTCTTCCCAAACCTCCCTCCCCTTTTTCTATGCCCTGCCCCGTTATTATATGTATTTACCCCTTCCTAACTTCAATACCTATTTTTAAAATTTAACCCTTCAAGTGGGGATTAAATTTTCAGACGCCGTCACCGTACTGGGGATTTAATTTTTTGAAAAGCGTTCTTCCGAAATGATTGCTGTAACGTTTTACAATTTGCTGTATCTCAGGCTATATAGGAGCTAAAAGGATGAGGTTTGCACCATTGTTTAGATTGTTTATTCCTCTTTCTAACCGTCCGTGCAAAATAAAAAAATATGGGGGTAGAGTCCACTTTACGGCCTAAAATATCACCCTTTCCTCCAAAAACATTTCAAAGCCACCTAGCAAAAAATTTTCAGTGGCAAAGTTGTAAAGGGATGTCAGAGGAACAAGATAAACCCAAAAGTTGAAAATCGGTTGACATTTGGTAAAGATCTGTCAATTCTAACCCGATGACCCCAATGTTTGAAACTTAGCATGATTTAAAGTGGCTTAGAAGGCATTACTGCCTGTGTGAAAGCCACTAGGGGCACTGACGGGGCTTGAACCCGCTCCGTCAGCCTGACGCTCCAGCACGTAACCCACTCTGCCATCTTCCGCCCCCTGAAAATAAGTATTATCGGTGAATTTCGCGAAAGTTTTGAATTCTGAGAGAGTTTCCTAATTGTTTTGAATTTGCTATATCACAGGCTATATATGAGCTAAGAAGATGAGGTTTGCAACATTGTTAAGCTTTTTTATTCCTCTTTCTAACCGTATGTGCAAAACAAAAAAGTCCAGCGTTCACGAGAATTGCGACAATCAAGTGAGAATGAGTAGCAGGCTGTTTGCTCGGCGTGCAAAAGCAGCACAGCAAACAAGAGAATCAAGCACTGCATGTCGTTCGACACTGCCAAATCATTACACTTACGTTGACTATCAAGAAAATTTGTGCGAATGGGCGTTAACTTGGTTGAAGGCAAAGGCGGCGAGTTAAGGACAAATAATTGCCCAAATTGCTATTGCATTTGCGCAAAATCGGGTGGTAAAATAGCCAATCTCCCCCGTCATTTTTGACGGGTAAACACCTAGTAACTATAGAGTAAGTAACTCTATATAATAACTCCGCAGTCATTATTATTATATATATAATAGGGACTCTCCTGTCGTTATTATTGACATAATAATGACTGGGAAGTCATTATTATATGGGATAATTATTATATACTATACCGGATTGCATGTTGGTATTAGAATATTACAGTATGCTTGAACTCCCTCTTGAAGTAAGCAGAAATATGACGATGATGAATTCGGAAATTCGGTAAAGCTGAAAATTGTTCTTGTTATTATTATTATTATTATTATTATTATTATTATTATTATTATTATTATTATTATTATTATTATTATTATTATTATTATTATTATCCATTGCACTTCACTTACATTGTGCAGCTTGAAATATAGTCCGCAAGCGTTGCATACGGGATCGCCATTTCGATTTCTTCTCCAAAGAGTTGTTGTGATTGTGGAACAATTCGCGCAAACTGTACCTGATCTACGAGCAACAGGCTATAACGCATAATACATACATAATCTTGTCAATATAACATAATCTAAAGGTTTTTATCCGGGAACGCGAGACAATTTCGAACGACACAAGAAAGAAGCCAGCCACTAAAATTCATGATAGAAAATGTGGATCATGACCATTTCTCTAATACACTGCAATCCAGTACTGTTAATATCCAGTGGGTTACTAACATTTGTGAGTTCGATAACAACCGGACACGTAGGTAAGTAAGTAAGTCAAATCTCGTGAATTTATATAGCGATTTGGAGGCAGCACAACAGTAGCTGCTTATACTTGGGCGCTCAGCCTTTCTTAAAATAGCAAGGGGAGACGTGAAAGATCGGCCTGGCAAATAGTCAATATCCGAAGGGCAGTGAGGCTAGGTTGTTACAGCTATGGAGGGAATGCTTTCGGAAAAATTAAGGATATCAGCTTTAATAAACCTTAAGGTAACGGTAGGTGGGCGATATTAAACGCCCTAAAATGTTCTTTGCATGTGTTACTCTTGAAACTATAATATTTATTTCTACGATAATTAAAACGATATCTCAACCCGCAGCGGAAAAGCGCTTTTAATGATGAATGGAAACAGCCGTATTTCATGTGTTTGATCTGCGTGAGCTGCAGCATGACTCCCATATAATAACGACTCCCCAGTCATTATTATATATAATAATTGCTCCCTGTCATTATTATCATCATCATCATCATCATCATCATCATCATCATCATCATCATCATCATCATCATCATCATCAATAACCGTGGGCTCAGCGCCCGTTGGTGTCTGATGCAATCATTACAGTTTTGTCCCAATCTTTTCTGTTGGCAGCAACATGAAATAGTTCTTGCTGACATTTTCCACACCAATCACAAATGTCATCACACCATTCCATGTGTGGCCTTCCTTTCTTGCTGGAACCGTCCATTATTCCAAGCATTATAGTTTTAATCTTTCTATCATTTTTCATACGACAAATATGTCCAAAGAGACGCAATTTCCTCTGTATAACTTTTTGCATCAAGGTTTCTTGTGGCTGGATTTTCTTTTATAGTTACTCGTTGCTGATCTTTTCAACCCATCAAATTCTGAGAATTTTCTATAGCATTTTCTTTCCAATGTTGAAATTCTTCTCTCCAATTCTTTTGTGATGGTCCAAGTCTCGCAACCGTACAAGAAGCAGCTGAAAATACATGTTTAAAGAATATTCTTTTTTATTCTGAGATTTATTGCTTTGCTTTTCCAGACATTGTCCATTGCCTTCAGATTTCCTAAGGATTTCGCTGCTCTTATTGTTACTTCTTTCTTGCAGTCCAGATATCATGTTGCTTCCAAGGTAAGTGAACTTTTCCACATTTTCCAATTCGAATCCATTCACTTTGATCTTTCTTCCAATATCTTTCTGTCCAAACACCATTGTTTTTGTCTTTTCAAAGTTCATCGTTAAACCATAGCGCTTTGCTTCATCACTCAGCATCTGTACAGTGTCCTCCTCATTTTCTTCAATGACATCGACATCATCAGCAAATCTCAGGTTGTTTATGTGTAGTCCCTGCACTGTTATTCCCTTTACATGTTCCATTATCTCGTCCATTGCTCTATCCAAGTCAGAGATGTCTCCTTGCCTTGATCCTCTGCTTGTCTTGAACCAATTTCCAATCTCTCCACAGATTCTCACAGCTGATTCTGGCATTGTTGCTGATATCTTTCAACAGTCTTATCCGTTTATGATTTACTCCATAGGACTCTAGCACAGCCCAAACTATCAAACGCCTTCTGAAAATCGACAAAGCAGTTGTATGCTTTCACATTTTCCGTCTTGCCTTTTCTGCTATCAATCGTAGCGCTAGCATGTGCTGTGTTGCACTTCGATCTTTTCTGAATCTAGCTTGTTCATCGGCAAGGTATTCTTCCATGTGTATCCTAAAGTCTTTCAGTCAGTATCAGCATTAGTATTTTTCCCATGTGGCTTAAGAGTGCTATGGTTCTATAGTTCTTGCGCTCCATCATACTTCCCTTTTTGTGTATTACCACTAAAATTGATTTTGTCCACTCCTCTGGAGGTTTTCCAGAGTTCCATGCCATATTGCATAGTTTATACATTTCATCAATAAGCACGTCTCCACCATATTTGATCATCTCTCTCGTGATCATGTCTATACCTGGGCTCTTATTATTCTTTGCCCTTTCGACTTCTCTTAAGATACTGTCTTCACTTTGATCTTCTCTGCCTGACGGTGATATGTCCTTTAGTTCTTTCACAAGTTTTCACATTGCCGAATAATTGGATCCAACTGCGCTTCGTAAAGTTCACTGCAGTACTCCGTCCACCTCTGTGTGACTTCTCTTTTATCCATTAGGACTTTGTCCTTCTTGTTCTTGATGGCCATTTGTTTCGGATTCCACTTTCTGTTAATGTTCCGTATTAACTTGTATGCTTCTCTTGTCTTGTATTCACCATGGAATTTTTAAATATTTTCACAGTCCTCTTCCAACCACTTGACCTTATCTTTTCTTGTAGCATTTTTTTACTTCATTACATTTTTTGATTTGTACTCTTTTGCTGCCTAGTCTGACAGGTCTTGTCTAATTAAGAGCCTTTTCTCGTGTACCAGTTGTAGAGTATTGTTTGATATCTACTTCTTGTTGATTTTCTCTTTCTCTGGGACTGTCTCCTCAAAAGCTTTGTGAATGGCTGCAGCAATAATATCCTTCAACTCGCTTGTCAATATCTTGCTCATTGGCCATGTTCCACGATGCATTCTTGATGTTGTCTTCTAGATTTTCCCTGTATGCTTTTCCGACATCTGCTTCAGATAACTTTGCTATGTCTCTAATTTTCTTGAGCTGTGTCCTTATTGGTCGTTTCAATAAATTTCATTTTGATATTTGCTATCACTAAGCTGTGGTCAGAATCGATGTCTGCACCCTGATATGATCTGCACTGTTGTATTGACGTGGACCATCGTTTGGAAATTAATATCATGTCTATCATATTTTAGTCCTTCCATAATATTTTAGTCCTTCCAAAATTATGACCTCCATTTTGTCCATTTTCTTTCCAATCACTCTTGCAGTCTTTGCATTCCAGTCACCAGTCTCAGCACATCCCTTTTTGGTATATTGTCAATTGTCTTGATCTAGTCAATTTCTTCCTATGTGCTTTCTCTGTTGTTTGAACAACTTAAATGTTGAGTGGACTTCAAATGCCACCATCATTCTGGAATTGACTGACTTGTAACCCAACAAAGCTGATCTGGCTTTTTTGCTAAGTAGGAATCCAACTAGCTAGCCTCGTGTTTCTTTTCATTTCCAGACCATATAACTTCGCCGCATCCCATCTCTCCAGATTTTGTCCACCGCATCTCTGCTAACCCCAATATGTCACATCTGTATCTTTGAATCTCCGTCTTTAGCAATTCCAACTTTCCAGTTGCCCACAGGGTTCGAACATTCCAGGTGACAACGGAAAGTTCCTCTGATGCTGGTTTTAGTTTTTGTCTTTGTCTTTCGGTAGCCAACTTTTCGGCCAACCCCGATTACTCGGTTGTGGACGCGGACCTTGTTTTACCGGGCGACGTCCGAGCCGGGATGAGTTACTGTGTTCATTGTCATCAGATTTCATTCGTGTTTTTCTTTTACTGTCAGCGCATCGACACTCATCTGACAAACTCTCCTCTTTCTCCTATTTTATTATGTATATAATAATAATTCTCTATATAATAATAACTACCCAAAAGAAATAGGCGTGTCTCAAATATATTCAATATTCTTAAGTGTTTTTTATTTGGCAAATGAGACTAGTGATTATATGTATTTCTCAGGTTGTTGGCAACATGTTTTATCTATAGCAATATCTCGAAACTAAGCGCCGCGTAATTATTTGTTTATATGGAATAACTTTAGCAATAGTAACCATATTGACCGGATAGTATCCGATAGTTGCACGGATAGCAGAATGAATCTCTTGCAGCAACAAGTCAAGTGAAAACCTGATCCATTCGTCAACTTCTGCCTACTGCTTCCAATCGCGTGAAACGAGCTAGCTGTTCTGCGCTGCTTCAGGAACTAGAATGTAGGAATGTAGATCGGCCTGAACAATGCGCCGTGAATACTGCTATGTGACTGTACATTGTGGTACGTTATAACCGATTAACTGAGTCTGTAATATCAGAAGTTTTACTGTACACTACAACAATAGAGACAACAATAGAGGATGACTGCTATTGTGTTCTATTGCTATATATACTATAGTGTTAATAATGCGCACGATTGCCACTAGCACTATGGTCACTGCTGCCAAACTTATGCAATGCAAACGATTACGATGTGCTTTGCTGCAAACAAAACATGCTATGAACAACAATAACATAGGTTTTATCGAGATTGGTCAAAATAAAATCATCATCAATCATCTTTATGAACACCACCATTACCACCACAATCATCATCACCATCATAACCCAAATCATCATCACTACCACCACCACCACCACCATCATCATCATCATCATCATCATCATCATCATCATCATCATCATCATCATCATCATCATCATCATCATCATTATTATAATTAGATAAGAACAAACTATATGATTACAAAATTGGAACAGAGACTGCAATTAGATATAGTTCAGACGTTATATTTTTGGACTGAATGTTGTCATTAAAAAATTAAACCAGTCCAGATTTTCCGGAACGCCGTTCCCCCTCGTTCCGGCACACAGACTTCGCCCTGAACAGTCTGCATTTATATTATATTGACAATTTCTTGTGCAGCAAGATGTCAAGACTTACTGAAGCAAAAAATATGGCGAAAAAGCTTGACAGATACACCGCCGACTTGAACCTCTGATATTTAAAAAAATATAATAATGGTGGGACCCACAGTTGGATGACCTTAAAGCAAATCAATGGAGGCACATGAATTGTGGGTGTTGCAGGGTAAATCGAGGCATGGGGCTGTATGTCAGAGAATGAGAAGTGCTAAGGCAGAGTATAAGTCTGCTATCACGCAGAAAGAGAGGGACAAAAAATGATTTTAGTGATACACTGAATGATGCTCTTATACAGAAAGATGTCACTACCTTTTGGAAGTCCTAGAAAAGTAAAGTTTGAGAAAGGAGTAATAATTGTGCTAAAACTGTGGATGGGTTCTGCACGGAACCTGAAATTGCCAAGGCATTTGCAGATTTATTTCGCTCTGTCTGCACACTCAATAACAGTAGTTGGCACGATAAACTCAAACTGCAGTTTGAGGGCTGTTACTCAGGCTATAGGAGTCCTGTGGTCTCAATGGAAGAAGTGTTAGTAAAATTAAGCTGGGCTTAAGATGGTTTCATCTAGGTTTGACAGGATAACTATAGAACATTTAATGTATGCACATCCAATTGTGTTATCTTGTATAACTCATTTGTTTAATCTAATTCTGAAAGCAGGATATGTGCCAGAAAGTTTTGGTCATGGAATCATGATCCCTCTGTTAACAAATTGTACAGCAGAACCTACTAGGTGTTGTAATTATAGAGGCATAAGCTTGAGTCCAGTAGTGTCTAAGATTTTTGAACATATATTACTGGGAAAATTTGGGAATTTCTTGAAGAGCTCTGTCCCGCAGTTTGGGTTCAAAACTGGGGTGGGATGATCAGATTGCTTTATACACGCTGAGGGTGGGTAATAAGTTACTTTAACAGAAATTCATGCACAGCTGTCATTTCTGCTATTGACATTTCGAAAGCTTTTGATAAAATTAGTCACTATGGGCTGTTTTTTTAAGCTGATACAAAGGCGAACCCCTTAGTATTTTATTGAAGTTTGACTTAACCGGTATACCAAATGTAATGTTATGGTTAGACGGGGTAATGCCTTGTTAGAATCTTTAACTGTAGTGGCTGGGGTACGACAAGGAGGGGTTCTTTCTCGCCTTTGCTATTTGCTGTTTATATTGATCATGTGAGTTTAAATTTGCAAAATTCTGGATATGGCTGCTATATCAATGATCTGTTTCTTGGATGTTTATTGTATGCAGTTGATATCTTATTGGTGTCACACTCTATATCTGGCATATATATATATATATATATATATATATATATATATATATATATATATATATATATATATACACCAATGACTTTGTGGATTTGTATTTAAAATTTAATGTGAAGAAATCAATGGTCATGAGGATTGGGACACGTTGCAATACCGCATGTGCTGTATTTGTCCTGGATGGTGTTGCCTTGCCATTTTTGGAGGAAATTAGGTAGCTTGGAGTGACACTGAAAAAGGGCAGGCACTTCGGTTTATCTATTTCGGAGTTAAATTAAACTTTTGTCGTACGTTTAACTGTTTGTATAGTCGCAGCAGAGCTGCCGCGTCTGAACTGGTATGCGTTAACTTGGTTAACATGTGGCTTCCATGCCATACAATACAATGGATAGACAGTAGCTCTTAAGCTACTGTCTACCCATTGTATTGTATAGCATTGAAGCAATTTGTCCAAACAAAAGTACTCTTAATGCTCTTGACAGACTGATTCAAGTTGTTGCGTGTCAAATTTTTAAAACATGTGAGGCAGATAATGTGGATTATATTAGAGCTTTGACGGGTTTGGAAAGTATGCATGTTGCTGTAAAAAAAGGCGACAGGCATCCAGTTAAGCATCAGTTAAGTATCCAGTTAAGCGACAAGCATCCAGACAAGCAGTTAATAAATATGAGAAGTCGTTGTACTTTGCGGAGTGTATTACCAGAACTTGCGTGAGAGCAGAGGCTGCATTGTGTAAAGTTTGTGCTTAGTTTATTAGTTCATTATTAGTTTTTATTTTATTTAGTTTTGTTCAGTTGAATTGTGTTATCTTTGGTTGTGTACAACTCTTTTTGATGCTGTGCTTGTCACGAATAAAGATTATTATAAAACGGTTGATCCTATTTGAATGAACTTTCCTAGCATCATAATTCATATCCTCGATATATTCGATATCATCAGTATCTTCGATATCATCAAATATTAGATGAATCACCGTCTGTTCTGTTTTAAACCGCTTTGAATGTAAATAAAAACGCAAAACAGGCCATGGCAAAAGTTCGCAATCGTAGAAGTATAGGCCAACCTTAAACTTAAAATGAGGTTTATTGCTTATTTTGTGCTTATTGAACTCACTGAGACAATGTTTTAGTGCCAAAAAAGCTGCATATAAAAAATTTAATTACATCCATCCAATTATTAATTGTGCTTGACGTTGCATACTTTTAGTATTATCAACAGGAGCCGATCGCACATGAAGTAGCTTTTGTAAAAATTGTGTGTCGATGAAGCTATAAGTATGTTCCAAATGACTATGGTTTTAGAAAAGAAAATGTGTAGAAAATGAGGGGTTTCGTTTATGAAGTTGGATTGCTTGGATTCAAGATAAACTTGAATAATTGAATTTTGGCAGATTCTTTATTAAAGCGAATTAAAATAAAAGCAAATGCAAACTTACCATTCTTTTTGGTTTAATAAGAGGTCGGTTTTGTCCGTTCATCTTATGATAGAGACCGCAGGCATTGCACAGATAGTGACCGGTTCCGTCCCTACGCCACAATGGAGTTGATGTAGCTCCACAGTTAACGCATTCTCGGTCTCCTAAATAAAATAGTATATTATATTTAATATATTATAATTATAAATATAAATGGTAGTGTAATGGTAGTATAATGATAATAATTATAATAATAATAGGTAATAGTATTTGCCCACATTCTGCTCGCCCGCATATAGCCATCACTATTATTATAAAAACGGTTGATCCTATTTGAATGAACTTTCCTGGCATCATATTCTCGATATATTCGATATCATCAGTATCTTCGATATCATCAAATATTAGATGAATCACCGTCTGTTCTGTTTTAAACAATCTGGATTTACTCCTCCCCGATAGATCCTTCTTTACTCCTCCCCCGAAAGTGCACAACATCAGTTTTGGCTCTGCCAGTTCACCACTGTACCAATGGTCCGAAACTGTGGAATCGGTCGAAAGTTTGACTATCAAGGTTCCAAGATACTGCGCATGGCCAACTCACGCGAGGAGTCCATCAGACGCATGAGAATTGCTTCCTACGTTCTACACCGACTACAAAAAAAATATGGAAACAAATTAAGTTGAGTATTGAAAAAAATTTCGTCTAAATTCGTTCGTGCCTCGTTCTTTCCGTCCTTCGTTACGCAGCGAAACCTGGGCAACGACCAAACAGGTCTGAATGAGAATTCTGAATGAGAATGGAAGCATTTCTTACTCAAGCCCAACGTCGAATTCTCGGAATCAGATGGTCAAACTTTACCACCAATGTGGAGCTATGTCAGCTATCTGGACTGGAGACACTGCAAGCACGACATGATCAGCCGATGTCGCCGCCTAGGAATCTTTGGACACGTCGCTAGACTACCGACCGACATACCAGCATCAGCTGCGCTGCAGCTTGCCGCCGCTGTCCGTAACGGAGACCCTTCATGCACAGGCGTGGTCTGCCCTGCCGGCAGACCACGCACAACTTGGTGTCACCACATCCACAACGACTGTGGATTGCCTATTCTTGAAGCATTTAACTGTGCACATGACAGAACTTTGTGGCGACAAATCGTTACAGCCAACAAGGCTACACGCGATGATGATGATGATGATGATGATGATGATGATGATGATGATGATGATGATGATGATGATGATGATGATGATGATGATGATGATGATGATGATGATGATGATGAGTCTTCTTGCCACACCTTAGTAAGAGGGACATTTGCACTATGTCTCTTTTCATTGAAACACGGCTGCTTTGCTGTGAGAAACCGTTCAGCTAGAGTGCGCTAGAACGTTCACTTTGCTAGTTAGTATTTTTTATATATCAATTAAATATTTCTTTTTTCTTCCGCCTCTCTCTCTCTTTCTTCCGTCTCTCTCTCTCTCTCTTTTCTCTCTCTCTCTCTCTCTCTCTCTCTCTCTCTCTCTCTCTCTCTCTCTCTCTCTCTCTCTCTCCTTTTTCTCTGTGTGTATCTGCATTGAAACAAGCACAACAAAAAGCAAATCATTGATGCAATACAAACCAGTAAATAGTGATGATGATGATGATGACGATGATGATCATCATCATCGTCATCATCATCATCGTCATCATCATCATCATCATCATCATCATCATCATCATCATCATCATCATCATCATAAAAGGCTCTTTGCATTGCCTATCAGCAACTGTGGCCTCAGACACGACAACGAATCAGTGCGTGTAGCAGCTGGTCTACGACTCGGAACACTGTTCAATGTTTGCGTGCCGCATAGTTGTCCTTGCGGTACTCTAGTTGAACAAGGATGGCACCATGGTCTCTCCTGTCGATTTAGGACCTGGTCGAATCGCCCGCCACGCCGCCCTGAACGATACCTTATGTCATCCGTTGATAAAGGCCGGCTTCCCGTCGTAAAAGGAGCCTTCAGATCTTTCAAGATCCGATAGAAAACGACCGGATGTCTGCACTCTCATCCTATGGAGGACAGGCAAAACATTATTTTTGACACTTTCGCTGCGTCCTACAGACATTCACAACTGCAAGTGCCTGCAGTCGAACGTGCAGCCGAAAGAAAATATTGGCCAAATACCTTCAAGGCTTCAACTGTTTGGGTGGAACCGTTTCATCGCAATCGGCATCCGCGGATCTTTTAACACATAAGCGCGGAATATTCAACGCTTAAGAAACTCGAGGATAATAATAATAATAATAATAATAATAATAATAATAATAATAATAATATTATTATTATTATTATTATTATTATTATTATTATTATTATTAATTTTGAGGCAGGAATCTTCTCTTTTTGGATGCTTTCGTATAGTTATGTAGATAGTTTCGTATAGTTTCGTACAGTTGTCGTGCTGTAAACACCAGCAGTAGTCTTCCATCATGTTTGAGTTCCATCTGCCTTGATATCTATGTTCTGATATCTATGTTCCATGGTCTTGATATCTTGATTTGGAAGCGTTCTCCTTGTTCTTCACTCATAGCTTCCAGATTTAAAGGGAAGTAGTCCAGGTGGCTATGAAGAAAACACAACTTGATACTCATGGTTGCTCTCAGTCTTTGAAAAACCATCAAATATTTTTGTCATTATTCTCGGTTCTAAAGTTGCCAAGAAAGTCGGTAATCAGGTCAGAAAAAGCATTTTGTTTACAACAAAGCAATTGATTCAACAAGTCCTTTGATATTGATGCAGTATAAAAGTTTACACACAAAAGAAGCTACAGGAATTAGTGGACGAAGTAGTTAAGGAAGGCGAAAGAAAGGGACTTAAAAATAAATACAAAGAAAACATACTGCATGGTGATCTCCAAACAAAAAGATACACCAAGATGCCAACTATACATAAATGGACAACTAATAGAGCAAGTAAATGACTTCATATATTTAGGAAGTTGGATATCCAGCAATGGGAATGCAATGGGTTTTCTTGGACAGAGAAAACATCAAACGAGGAAATTTTGGAAAAGGCAAACTCAAGAAGGAAATTGTTAAAGACTATAAAGAAAAGACAACTAGAATTCTTCGGACACATAATGAGAAAAAAGGCCTGGAAAACTTAGTCACAACAGGTAAAGTGATGGGGAAAAGAGCAAGAGGGAGACAAAGAGACATCGAAAACCTGCTATGCGACGTGAAAGACAGAATATCAGAAGTAGAACTGCTACAAGCGACATACGACAGAGAGGAGTGGAAGTCCATGGTCGCCAACGTTGTAAAACAAGGCACCTAAAGAAGACGATAAAAGCTTCTCCACAGCCTTATGGAAATATTTAACAACTTGTCACAATATATAAAGGTGGCTCCTGGAGTCAACAGGTTCTTTTCTTTCAGTCTTGAGCACAGTAACTCTGCTGACGATTTCAGCAGATCAAGATCTCGTACAAGGTCATTCAACTCAGCTTGGTTGAATGGTTATTATTATTATTATTATTATTATTATTATTATTATTATTATTATTATTATTATTATTATTATTATTATTATTATTATTATTATTATTATTATTATTATTATTATTATTTCTAGACAATTTCTCCAGCGCAGTAAACAAGGCATACGACAAAAGCACTTTGACATAATTCTATCAGTAAAATCCTATATGAAATAGGTGTGTTTATAAGTTCCTAAGAAAGGATTCCGCAGAGACAGATTCCGACACAACGCCAGGTAACGAGTTCCATAGTAACGGATTCCCTTTGGAGAATGACCTTTCTCCAAACTTGGAGGTCTTTGACGGAGGAGGGACGAGCAGTAGGACTCGACGACTCGACCGAAGCTTCATTCTCGATTCATTTGGTGTTAGCACATCCCACCATCAACTTCTGAGGCCATGAAACCTTCGAAATCGATGTGTATTGATACATCTGACTGACAAAATTGACCTTTGTCGGAGACTTCCAAAGTAGTGCAAATAGGTACAGGAACTTCGTCACAGTGAGCAACCGGTCTCAGAGCAGAGGGGAGATTTGGGTACTAGATGGAAAATTTTGTATTTGTGAACGTGTCTGCAATATTAACAAGGCAAAAGAAGCATTCATCAACGTGGTTTTCGAGGCTCTCGCCACACCATTGGGACTCCAAAATTAGGACTTTTCTCTTAAAAACAACCACAGATGTAGCAAAACTTGTCAGGATCATTCCTGCACCGCCCACGAAGTGTTCAGGTGCTGCTTGACATATTCCACAGAAAACTATTTAACAGAGTTAAATTTTCTGCGACTTGTAAGCCTCATGAACGACTGAATGCTGCCGTCGGTTTGACGCTGTTCATATAGGTCTGTAGCCATAAAATTCTGACGTTTGAAGTTTAAAACTGCCTATTAAGCTGTTGTACTAATAAATAGTCATATTCGGTATAGCATGTTCAGTATATCATTTTCCACATCCTTATCTTTTTGCGCATTATTATTATTATTATTATTATTATTATTATTATTATTATTATTATTATTATTATTATTATTATTATTATTATTATTATTATTATTATTATTATTATTATTATTATTATTATTATTATTATTATTCGTGAACCGTTCAAAGGAGGTAGCAGATGTCACTGTGTCCGGCAACGAATTCCAAAGAAGAGGGTTGCCACGAGTGACAGAACGCTCCCATCACATGTTATCTTCAAGACAGCAACATTGACGTATACCAGTGTAATGTCAAAAATATTTGTATAGCGCCTCTCTGTAGAATCACTCAGAAGCGCTCCCGCTGCAATTACTGCATATTGACGAAGAGATGGTTTTAGTCATTCCAAAAAGAAGGCCATAGAATTAGGAGTTGCTAAGGTCACGCATCCCCTCCAAAGTCCGTCCTTACCGTGGTGGAGGGGTGAACAGCTGGGAGTAGGAGATTGCCTGTTGAGGCTATGCCATCAGTGGAGAGTTTTCGGACCCAAGAACCACCTGGGGCGTTACGCGAGATGGACAGGCCCAACAGGAACTGTTGGGCCTGTTGGAAGTTGACTATTGGAAGAAAAAAACTCCTAGGACATCAAGGACAAAAAGGCAATACAACTGAGGAAACAGATGAGGCTTGGGACGTGGAACGTGAGAAGCCTGCTACAGTTGGGTACATAGGTTGGAGAGAGAAATATTAAGAAGTGAACCTATGTGGTTTATCGGAAGTAAGGTGGTAAGGACAAGGGCACTTCACCACATCAAATGGAAACACAATAGTGTATTCTGGAGGTGACAAACAAGGGCAAAAGGGAGTAGCAATATGGATACAGAAGGAAGTGGCAGGCTGCATAATGGGATATGAGACCGTCAGTGACAGAATAATGTCTGTTAGGTTAGTCAAAAGTGCAAAACATAACAATAATACAGATATACTCACCAACAGCCACGGCCGAGGAAGAGGAAATGACGACCTTCTATGAGGAAATGCAGCAGGTAATAAAAAAGACATAAAAGAAAGATTACCTCGTGGTCATGGGTGATTTAAATGCGAAGGTTGGCAAAAACTATGACAAAGAGAACACAATAGGAAGATATGGTCTAGGGGAGAGGAACGAAGCGGGGGAAGAAAACTCGTTAACTTTTGTGAAGATGAAGAACTAGCAGTTATCAATACTCACTTTAAGAAACACCCAAGAAGAATTTACACATGGGTAGCACCGGACAAAGTTCATAGGAACCAGATAGATTATATAATTGTTCCTAAAAAATGGAAAAACCATTTCATAGACTGCACTACTTATCCAGGTGCAGATTGTGACACTGATCATCAGCTACTGGTAGCCTCAATGAAGATCAAACTAAAGAGAAAACAGAGACCAATTATAACGAGAAGACTGAATGCGGAATGCTAAATGAATGCTAAAAGAGGAAAAGGGGGTGGAATACGCAGCAGAGGTTAACAATAGGTTCGAGGCATTAAATAAGATACAAGAAGATAAAACACCTGAGTCTCTTTGGCAAGAACTTAAAGCAATAGTGATGGAAACGGCAGAAAACACAATTAGATTCATAAAGAACAAAAGATCAAAAGAATGGATAACAGAGGAAACACAAAAGCTAATAGCGGAAAAAAGAGAGGCGAAGAATAAAGATCATGATCAGTACAAAAAACTAAAAGGAGAAGTACAAAGGTAACTAAGGCAAGACAAAGTAAAACAACTAGAGGAAATATGCGAGGAGATAGAAGAATCACAAAAGAAAGGAAACATGAGCAAGTTTTTCCAAATAACTCGGTCCATTACAAAAAAGTTTAGTCCAAACTACAATGGCATCTTATCATCGGATAAACGAACTACTAACAAAAACAGACAAAATTGCAGCGCGATGGAAAGAGTACTGTGAAAAACTTTATGATGATGATGAAAAAGACAGCATAACGAAAATGAAACATAATGTTCAGGACCGGATGGAATACCAATTGAATTGCTTAAGGAAGGAGGAGAGGCAGTGATAAACAGAATGCATTAGACGCCACTTTCCCACAGCATTGTGGGAAAGTGGCGAGTGGCCTGAAGATTGGGCACACTCATACTTCCTCTCGCTACCAAAAAAGAGAGACCGTAGAAACTACAGTAACTATAGAACAATTGCATTGGTGTCGCAGGCAAGTAAGATAATTCTGAGAATCATACTCGAAAGAATACGAGCAAAAACAGAAAGTGAGATGGCTATGGAACACGCAGAATTCCGTAAAGGGAGAGGCACACGCGACCAAATAACAAATATCAGGATACTTCTAGAAAAAAGCAAACAAACAGGTTGAGGACCGAATACCTGACCAGGAATAGAGCCAAGAGGATGGAGTAGCTCTTAAAGGTAAGATGGAGTGGCACAAAGAGAGAGAGAGAGAATGCAACCGCTCTCAACACACAAAACTCAACTCAGTGCACTACTGACTCAGTAGTACTTCTCAGCTCGTTCCAGCCCTTGTCTCCTAACGAAGTAGACGCAAAAATACGAGCACGTCCAGACAAGCAGTGTGCGAGCGACCCTATGCCGACCGCTCTTCTCAAGGAGTCCTCCAATATCCTCACACCATTCTTTATCCAAACTCTTTGATCGCTCGATGCCATCTGGATCGGTACCGGAAATCTTCAAATCTTAAAATCCGCCTATGTCACTCCTAGACTCAAGAAACCCAACCTGGATACCGCCGATATTAAGTCGTTCAGGCCGATTTTTAACCTGTCGGTGCTGTCGAAACTGCTAGAGCGGCTCGTGTCACATCAATTTATCCGCTACATAACGACCTTAAATTTCCTTCCAGAACTCCAGTCCGCGTACCGGGTCCATCACTCAACCGAAACCGCAGTGATGAAAGTGTCGCTGAACATCCTACGAGCGCTGGACGCCGGGGATGTAGCGGTCTTGGTGTTGCTAGACCTTACCGCCGCCTTCGACACGGTGAACGCTTCTGAAGAAATTGGAGACATTGTACGGAGTGAGCGATCGAGTGCTACAATGGTTCTCCTCCTACCTCACGAATCTGGTGCAACACGTACGTTGCGTACGCCCAACCACTCTGCCGACCCGTGTAGTACGTGGAGTTCCCCAAGGCTCCGTACTAGGGCCTATTCTCTTCGCGGTCTACGTCGACGACTTGATTAGCATTGTCTAACAGTTCGGGCTCAAAGGACACCTCTACGCCGACGACCTACAAGTATATAAAAGCAGCCCTCCTGCAGCAGTTCATCTGCTTCAGCAGCGTGTCACTAGGTGCCTGGTAGAGGTGACCAGGTGGCTTAAGTCACATCAGCTGCAACTCAATGCTGCAAAGACCGAGGTATTGGATCACCTTTGAGCGTTATAAACACTTGACACCGACGACCTGTTTCACCATCGATGGACTTGAGGTGCAACCAGTGTAGTTCGTCCGGAATCTCGGAATCCACATCGATGGCACATTATCGATGTCCTTTGTCTCGAAGACAATCGCCAGCTGTCTCAACGCACTTTGGCTGATCAGAAGTGTACGAAGATCAGTGTCAATCACCGCTCTCAAGTTGCATCATTGTTAGATTGTCAGGTTACATCATTGGTACTGACTAAACTACGGGAACGTGACACTTGCCGGATCACCGCAACACCTGCTGGACCGTCTCCAGGTCGTATTGAACGCAGCGGCGCGGTTTATCTTCCAGGTGAACTCGTGAACTCGTGAACACGTAACACCGCTTCTACGAGACTTACACTGGACTTACAATGCCAGAACGGATTCAGTTAAGTTGGCAACGCTGGCTTACCGCTGCCTGAATGGTATAGGCCCGGAGCACCTTGCGACAGAATTAGCAGGAGTCGCAGATCAGGCAGGTCGGCGGCGTCTGAGCTCTGCTAAAACCGCGTTCCGTTGATGCGTCTCCGTACTGTAGGGGATCGTGCCTTTCCCGTGACCGTTGCAAGGAAGGCCATTGAACCGCTTGCCTTTCTTCAGTTCAACTCTCTCCAACGCCAGACGCCTTCAAGAAGAGACTCGAAAGTTGGCTATTTCGCACGAGCTACTATAATTCGTAAAGTGTCCACGCAGTCTCTGGATTAGTCGCCACAATAATCTCTGCGTTGAATAATAATAATAATAATAATAATAATAATAATAATAATAATAATAATAATAATAATAATAATAATAATAATCTGATTATCTGATTATCTGATTATCTGATTATCTGATTATCTGATTATCTGATTATCTGATTATCTGATTATCTGATTATCTGATTATCTGATTATCTGATTAGAGTGGCATATCATGCAACTGCTGAAGTACTGTTATGACACCTAGCAATGAAAAATACATTTAAAATGCTCCGAATAACCGCGAAGAACCTGTATGAGAATGACCGCGAAGAACCTGCATGAAGGTCTTGTTTTCAATGCTTCAATTGTCTTTGCTCTAGCTACTGATGAAAGCAAACTATATTATTCCAGACTTTGGTTGCAATAGTAAATAGTAAAAAGATGTGTTGATGGAACAAAGGGAGTTCGTTTGGACTCATAACGCAAGCACCGACGATTGGGGTTTCATGCTCAAATGCTTTTTAAAGTACATCATAAAATCATCCTGACGCCTAGACTCGGATGCTTTTTTGTAAGATTCTCTCATCGACAACTCTTGCAGAAAAATAAGTGGGAATTAATTAGTTTCTTTAATAGCCTCACATCGATGTCTTTGTTTGTTTCCTTTGTAGTATGTTGTTTAGAGTAAATTATATGTATTTGTAATAAGATGGGCAAAATATCGGAATATGATCGTTCCCTAATAAAAGGTTTGCGACAGGAACATTTTGGGGTTTTCAACGACTTCAGACAGAATTTCTTAACAAGACGCGGAGTAGATCGAGTCTCAAACGCATGTTGAAGAATGGAACAGGTCCAACGAAGAGGCAAGCAAGGCAGTGATTGTTACACGCCCTGTTCTTACGGGAACCAATATCACAGTTTTCAGGAATTAATATGCAACCAAAAAGATAAGCCAAATTAGCCAATAGGCACACCAAAGTCATCTTATCTTCTTCTTCTTCTTCTTCTTCTTCTTCTTCTTCTTCTTCTTCTTCTTCTTCTTCTTCTTCTTCTTCTTCTTCTTCTTCTTCTTCTTCTTCTTCTTCTTCTTCTTCTTCTTCTTCTTCTTCTCCTTCTTCTCCTCCTCCTTCTTCTCCTCCTCCTCCTTCTTCTTCTTCTTCTTCTTCTTCTTCTTCTTCTTCTTCTTCTTCTTATTCAGGTGCTCTGTCCAAAGACAAGTTCTGTACTCCAGCGTCGCCACTCCTCTCTATCTTGAGCTTTTATCTTCATATTTTATCTTCATGGCTGAATACTTGTTTGTTTCCGTAGTGTCGAGCATCCAGCATCGATCAATCAATCAATCAATCCATCAATAAACTTCTATGGCGCCACTATCATAATGCCCAGGGCATCAGCCGATGGCGCACCAAATCCAAATAGAATTATAGCTAGGTCAATCCGGAAGATCAGTCAGAACAGCGGGGGAGCAATCTAAGGGGGATAGGCCAAGTCAAACAGTATGGTATGTTATAAGACCAGATCTGAAAGATGATAAATTGTTAGTTTTACGAAGTGATATTGGTAATTGACGAATTTTATAACTCCAAAGCTTAAGGCCACACACTGAGAAACATCTAGTGTCAATGACGGTTCGAGAATAAGGAACAACAAATGAAAGTCCTGCCGAATACCTAGTGAATTGAGTAGTAGGTCGATGGATTAGTCGCATCTTAAGGTAATAGGGTTCATTATAATATGGTTTTAAATACTAAAAGACGAATTTTATAATTCGGTATTTGATAGGAAGCCAATGTACGGTCTGTCTAGCTAAAGTTATATGTTCGAATCTTGGAGTTTTGGATATGACTCTAACTAAGGAATTTTGTACTCTCTGGAGTTTCTGCATATTTGAATTTGTGATGCCGAAAAGCAGGGAATTGCAATAACCTAGGCTACTAGATACCAATGCATTGGCTAACTGAATAAGAACAGGCTTAGGGAGAAGATGTCTGATGCGATAGATGTCCCTAATATGATAATGAGAAATTGTGCAGACTGAATTTATGTGACTAGTAAAAGAGAAGGAAGAGTCAAATACCACACCAAGGTTGCGAGCAGAAGTACTTCTAGGGACAACAGTGGAATCTCCTAGTACTACAGATTTAAGAGAATCAAATTTGGTCAATTGAGCTGGAGTACCTAATAGCAAGAACTCAGTTTTTTTATGAATTCAAAAGAAGTTTATTTGAATCCATCCATGACTGCGAAGACAGTGGAGAAAGTAGTGAAGACAGTGGAGAAAGTATCAAGAGATGAGTTTGAAGAAGATTGATAAAAAGAGATGAGAATTTGAGTATCGCGAGAATAAAGATAATAAGACACTTGATGTTCATCAAGAAGTGACCCCAAGTAGTAAGTGTCCTTGGTCGCCCCTTTTTGTGCTTTCCCATTCATATTTCCTTTTAGTACTTCTCGTAGTAGGTTTGATTTCTCTCTCAGAACATTGCCTATCCACTTCTTTTGTCTTGTACGAATCGTGTTAATTAGGCTTTTCTTCTTTTATATCCTCTTCCATACTTCTTCGTTTGTTATTTTTCCGTCTAACTGATTTTTACATTCTTTGCCAGATCCACATTTCGAATGCCTCTAGTCTCTTTATGTCTTCTTTTTTGAGCGACCAAGTCCACAAAGTAAGTAAGTAAGTAAGTAAGTAAGTAAGTAAGTAAGTAACAGCGTTCTTACATAGCGCCTCTTGAGTCTTAATATAAAAAACCACTCCGAAGCGCTCCCGCTGCGGTAAGTACTGTCGACATGGCAAAGCCAAAGTCAGAAGCACTGTTAACAGCGTTGACGCCTCTGCGGATCGGAAGATGATCTTTAATATCCACTCGTATGGTAAAAGGGAGTTCGCCGTCGTGACGAAATCCGGCAGCGAATTCCTTAGAGAGCGATCTTCCACAGGATTTTTCCAACACAGAGACGCCAATGAATAACGGAATAAGATGCTGATAGTCCGCTATCAGGCGGAATTCGCGACGTGGAAAAGTCCGGCGTTGAATTCCCATGTGGCGGTCTTCCGGAAGAATAATCAGCCACCGAGTAGGTTCCCGTCACCAAACTCGTCAGATGCAACGACGATGGAAAATTCCGGCGAAGACTGGAGCAACGGTCGATCGAGTCAAACAATTTCCAAGAGAGGCGACATTCCAGACGCGCAAACACGCGCTGGCGATGTCAGCCATTGTGGCGGACAAGATGGCGGGCTTGACTTGACGATAACAACCGACCGAAAAACCTCCAGAACCGTCGAAAAAATGAAGAGGACCGAGTACACTTCTCGAAAACCGGCGAGCAAGACTAAATCCTAAGTAAGTAAAATCTCGTGGATTTCTATAGTAAGTAGCCTTGGTGAGCAGCACAACATTAGCTGCTTATTCTTAGGCGCTCAGTGTGTCACTGGCCAGATCAGTGTTTTGACCAAGTCATTTTATACCAGTTACTAATTTTACCAACCAAACGTAGTAGCTCATATTTTATGAACTAGCCTGGCATTCGTTAGGTGGCGCCTCTGGACTTTTGAAATTCGATGGCATTGTTGAACGATGGCGCTGAAATTAAATGGACGCGTTTAAGATATATTACTCCAAAAGTACACACAATTTCACACAAGATTTTCAGCTAGCAGGGTGGAAGCGGTTTTGTTCGTCTGCGATACCGATGTCTCCAAAAGACGGTAGAAAATGTGAATGATCCATGATTAACATTATTATTATTGACTCAATGTTAAGTAAATTTATTAAATTTTAAAGATAAAAAGCAAAGATCACAGAAGTAACTTTTAATGGGAATAGGAAATAATATTCAAAAGTAACGCTACAAATTTGCAGTATAAAATAAAGTCGAATGTAAACGAACGAGGCATAGAATAAGAAAGCCTATGTTTTAATAGATACCTGAGCTAGACATGGATTTAGTTCTGAATCTATAAATTGATCTAGCTCTGGTGAGGTTTGCTGGATGAAAGTAGGAGATTGCAGCAGCCGAATCATTCGTGTTTCCGCGAGGTGCGTGGGAACAATGAATATAGGATTCTCTTTCATAATGTGATCCATTAACAAAATCACTGAGTGTATGGTTAGCAGAGAGATTGTGTGAGTTATGATTTTCTTCATTCATTTTATCTGCGAATCTATCATATATTAGTCGAAGTTCTGTCTTTGTACTTTGTACCGCTCCTGCAGACCTCCTCTGTCCAAATGACGGTGAATTTTCCTCCATAATACAGCTATTGTCGCTGTTGATATTGCCTCTGTCATCCTTTGAATTATCGGTTAATGAACTCGCCATATTTCTCAAATTGTTACTGAAAGCGTCCTTCAAATCCGTTGCTCTTTGAAACAAGCGAGGTGTGTCATTCATTGGAACATAAGATGCAGAGAAAGCGCAGCGGCGGCAGTTACTGTCTAATACGTTAAATGTTGACATCATGCGAGGTAAATGACAAGCGTCGTTAGTAGTAACAGGTTTTGGAGATGTATTAATGCTTCGGCGGCAAAGAATTCGTTGTAAGATTGTCGGTGAGGATTCATAACCGCCATCTTTGACCTGCTTTCTTCTGCCTTTATTTGTGTAATATGGGTCTAAAAGATCTGCTAGCGAATTGAAGTGGGTCGATGGATCACCGGCTGAATGAAGTTGTTGCATAATTTTTAATAAATGTTCTGTCATCTAAGAACAAGAGCCTATTGGTACTCCTTTCGAATTTTTGCAAAGTTAGGCTTTCGACTTCCCACGCTTTTTAAAGCTGTTTTCATTGATGGGTTTCGGTCTATGTTAGCGAAACGTGGCGAATGAAAGTCAGAGGATAGATTAAAAGGAACTGGAGTAGAAAGCGATGGAAAGAAAGACAGAAAAATCCTGACTCGCAAAATATCGATAATCTCCTCAATTGAATCATCTGAAAATTAACCAAAACAGAAGCCTATAAAATTTATTATGGAACGTGCAATGACAATAAAAATGGCATATCCAATATTAGCACATTATGTATAACATAAAATATAAAAATTCAAAATATAATATATAATGTATAATACTGATCATCATCTTCTCTCTGTTCTTTCATGAACTGTAGTTGATGTCAGCATGAATTTCTTTTCTCCAGCATTATCGAAAATGTGTCGTTTTTATTGCTGCTGACATTTGCAGTCCTGTCCAGTCTTCCACGTCATCCGCCCTCGTCTCTGGTCGCCCCTTTGTCGTGTTCCCGGCATCATTCTTTTCTGGATTGTCCTTTCCCGTGTTGACGACCAAGCATCGCTGTTCCGCTGCCCGAAATTATTGCAGTTTCTGTCTTTTGCACATGTTGACGAACCGTCTTTCTGTATCTGACAGTTGCAAAACCTCTTCATTAGCTTTCCTCGCTCTAAGAATTGAGGTGATTTGTAGATAAAATGCATAATCTAGGTATAACTTTATGGAGTATAAGTATAAGTAATGTTCAGATTATTGTGGTGCCTCGTCCAGAGGTGCCCTGCGCGAACTCGTTACACAGTTACACATAGTGCGGAACAAACAAATCTTTAGCCTCTGTTTGAAAATGTTGAGCGAAAGGGAAAGTTGAACTGATGGAAATAGGCCGTTCCAGGCCCTAGCGGCAGCCACATTAAATGCGCGGTCTCCTACGGTGCGGAGGCGCGTCCTCGGGACAACCAGTGAAGCAGACAAAGCGGATCTCTGGCGTTTCTGACATTCCTGGTCGGCGACACGTTTTAGTTCGGTCAAATACGCAGGACCTGCGCCATTCAGACAGTAGAAAACCAACGTCTCAAGCTTTAAATTAATACGTTCCGGCACACGGAGTTGTGGTGTTATACGGTCCCCGTGCAGCGGCGTTCAGAGCCGACTTTCAAGGCGGTTAAGTAGGTACTTGTGTATCCCTACAAGAATTGATTTACCATAACCGAGTTTTGTCAGCACCAGTGATGAGACCAACGATTTGAGGACATCAGTAGACACTGATCGGCGAATGCTTCTGATCAGTCTTAATTTAATTTAATTAGCTATTTATATTGCGCCTCATCGATTAATGTTAGCAAGCGCATTACAATTAATGTCAATTATTTCAAGCACAATTAAACACATGTGTCTTCTACTGTTTACGAAAAGTGACGGGCGACTTTATGTTCCGTAGCGCTGGTGGAAGGGCGTTCCAGGCATTGGGGTTTAGCGTATGAGAAGACTCGTTGCCCCACGACTGTATTGTAGCGAAATTGATAATATAATAGCTAAGCTTAAGATCCAATAATAGAATATAAAAAGATAGTCTCTAAGATAGTCGATAGGTGGCGCGCATGGCCATTAAGTAGTCGTAAGAGATGAAGAATTAATAATAATATAATGCAAGGTCCTATAATGATAAAGAGTAGATAGTAATTAGCTAAGTAGTGCACGGAGGCTAGGGAACAGGCGTCAGATGCATAGAGCCTTATGATAAGGGAAGGGCGACGGTGATTGGCTAGTGAGTTTAGCACATCCCCCTTAGGCCAGTCCGAAAACCCTATAAATACCGTGTTTCAAAGTAGATCGTGGCCGATAGCCGAGGGCTGCGTGTGGACGGGAATTGTCGGGAACGGTACACGAGAAATGGTACACGGGTACACGGTACACGAGATATAGAGTGGTACGCGGGTACACGTGATATACGGTATACGAGGAGAAGATAAGTGGTACACGGGTACACGAGATATAGGAAGGAAACGGTAAACGTGGAGAGTTAGGGTACATGGTACACGAGAGAACGGTACACAGAGAGAGCTGGAGATAGAGAGAAGGAGTCAGCTATATGGAGAGAGAGTAAAACCTTAGCCAAAAAGCTAAGTCGACCGCCCACCCGCCTTAAGAGAAAGAAAGGAAGAGATAGACCCCTGTTAGGAACCGCCGTGAGTCATCATGGTAATTTAGCAAAAAGGGCGGTTCGCAACAGTACGGAGACGAGGTTTCTTGTATTGGCTGATCACAGGCCTGGTCTACCACTGGCGGTTGATGTTGGCTGGAGCAAATCGGCCAGATAGGTCGGACAAAAGACCATTCCGTACACAGAACATCAGCGTGCATAGTTTGTGCTGTATCCGTGACTGGACTGGCAGCCAATGAAGTTCAAGAAGTGCCGAAGTGGCGTGGTCTCGAGGTTTCAGGTCCAGCTACGACAATCAAAATGTTCGAAATCGTTATTATTTAACTAGGTGTTTACCCGTCAAAATTGACGGGGGAGATTGGCTGTTTTACCACCCGATTTTGCGCAAATGCAATAGCATTTTGCGCAATTAATTGTCCTTAACTCGCCGCCTTTTCCTTCAACCGAGTTAACGCCCATTCGCATGAATTTTCTGAAACTTGATAGTCAAGGTAAGTGTACTGATTTGGCAGTGTCGAACGACATGCAGTGCTTGATTTTCTTGTTTGCTGTGCTGCTTTTGCACGCCAAGCAACAGCCTGCTCCTCATTCTCACTTGATTGTCGCAAACCTCGTGAACGCTGGACTTTTTTTGTTTTGCACGGAGGGTTAGAAAGAGGAATTAAAGCCAAACAATGGTGCAAATCTCATCTTCTTAGTTCTTATATAGCCTGAGATATAGCAAATTCAAAAAAATTTGGAAACATTCTCAGAATTCAAAACTTTCGCGAAATTCACCGATAATACTTATGTTCAAACATTTGGGTCATCGGGTTAGAATTGATAGATCTTTGCCAAATGTCAACCGATTTTCAAATTTTTTTGGTTTATTTTGTTCCTCTGACATCCCTATACAACTTTGCCGCTGACCAAAGTGGGGTTACCGCTGAAAATATTTTGCTAGGGGGCTTTAAAAATTTTTCGGGGGAGAGGGTGATATTTTAGGCCGTAAAATGGACTCTACCTCCAATGTTTTTTGTTTTGCACGGACGGTTAGAAAGAGGAATAAACAATCTAAACAATGGCGCAAACCTCATCTTTTTAGCTCCTATATAGCCTGAGATATAGCAAATTTAAAACGTTACATCAATCATTTCTGAAGAACGCTTTTCCAAAAATTAAAAAATCCCCAGTACGGTGACGGCGTCTGAAAATTTAATCCCCACTTGAGAGGTAAAATTTAAAAAAATAGGTATTGAGGCTAGGAAAGAATATATATATATATATATATATATATATATATATATATATATATATATATATAATAACGGGGACAGGGCATTGGAAGAGGGAAGGGAGGTTTGGGAGGAGGAAGGTGGGTTGTACGGGTTTTCGGAGCAGCGTTGTGTAGGTTTGGGAACGGAGTTTGTGGCCGTAGGTTTGGGAACGGGGTTTGGGGCCGGTGGGGTAGGACGGAGCGGTGATGGGTTGGGGCCGGGGCGATTGGGAGAAGGATGGAGAGAGGTACGGGGGTTTGGAGAGGGGTGGGGAGAGAGAAGGGAACGGGGTTTGGGGCCTGTCGGGCAGGGTGGGGCGGGTATGGGTTGGGGCCTGGGCGATTGGAAGAGGGATGGGGAGAGGGAAGGGGATGGGGAGAGGGAAGGGGAACGGGGTTTGGTGCCGGGGCGAGAATGGGTTGGGGCCGGGGCGATTGGGAGAGGGATGGGGAGAAGGAAAAGGGATGTGGAAAGAGAATGGGAACGGGGGTTTGAGGCCGAAGCCGGAATGGGTTGGGGCCGGGGCGATTGGGAGAGGGATGGGAGAGGGAAAAGGGATGGGGAGAGGGAAGGGAAACGGGGGTTTGGGGCCGAGGCCGGAATGGGTTGGGGCCGGGGCGATTGGGAGAGGGATGGGGAGAGGGAAGGGGACGGGGATTTGGGGCCGGGGCGTGAATGGCTTGGGGCCTGGGCGATTGGGAGAGGGATGGGGTGAGGGAAGGGGAACGGGGGTTTAAGCTGCAATTAAGACGCTTCGTTAAACGCTCCGTTGATTATAATACAGTTTTGATTAAACAATATTTGGTTGTCAATAACAACAGCGTCTTGCAATATCTGCCGTGTTGCGGACGGACGGACCGCCGGACATCGAGAATAATATATAGATTGTCTCCATGTCTATCCTCTAATGACAATTATAGTGAAACAACTAGTACGTCGTAACTACCACTGAGGAAATTTTGTACAATAACTAGAAAAGAGACAACCCAATATTTCTGATGGTCTCAGGCGACCCCTGGCAAATCGTCATTCGACCCCCCTGAGGGTCGCGACACACAGGTTGAGAACCGCTGTTATAGATCGTACAATTTTTAGTAGCCCAACTTATGTTAGTAGCCGATGAATTGCAGTGTATTAGACAAATGATTATGATCCATATATTCTAAAACGAATTTTAGTCACGGGTCTGTTTTCTGTATTGATCGAAATGTCCCGCGGGCTGTACAAAGCCATTTGGCGGGCGTCCGTGGGCCGCAGGTTGTGCACCCCTGATATATACTATATGCTGCTGATGTTACGCGCCCTTTTGCTCCATATAATTTTGAATGCAGATGCATATAAGCATCATGTTTATTGACATTCCAGCATATTATTTTACTAATGTTACTGCAGATCACCATCTCCGCCAGCTTAGCCAATAAGAGATAGTTCAACCGCTTTCAAGACACGAAACTTAACTAGGGCAGGATAAGGCAGCCAATGTAGAACATACTGTACATCGTACTCGTAGTGATACTACGAGTACGATGTACAGTATGTTCTACATTGGTGTCAGAAGACGTGATAACATTAATGATACTACGAGTACGATGCACAGTATGTTCTACATTGGCTGCCTTATCCTGCCCGAGTTAAGTTTCGTGTCTTGAAAGCGGTTGAACTGTCTGTTATTGGTTCAATCGTATTGTGGCGAACTTACAAATAATTGAGGAGATAAAATTGAGAGAAAGAGAGAGTGAGAGAGAGAGAGAGAGACCGCAATTTAACATCTAGGTCTTCGCCCGGTCTGGCACGGCTCCCAAAGAGCTGCTCAGCCGAAGCTGGAAAGTTTGGTGCTCCCACAGAGCTGCTCAGCCGAAGCTGGACCGTCTTGTGCTCCCAAAGAGCTGCTCAGCCGAAGCTGGAAAGTTTGGTGCTCCCACAGAGCTGCTCAGCCGAAGCTGGACCGTCTTGTACTCCCAAAGAGCTGCTCCGCCGAAGCGGGTTACTGTGAGGACTACTCGTCCTTGATAAGACACTCCCAATGACAAGACGGTCCAGCTTCGGCTGAGCAGCTCTGTGGGAGAACCAAACTTTCCAGCTTCGGCTGAGCAGCTCTTTGGGAGCACATTTAAGTCCCGCTTGCTTAGCTGGATTTGGAGAACTTAACTCCCGCAGTAAAAACTCTGCGTAAGGTTGAACTTAATGAGGGTCGTTCTGCGTATGATTTTGTAGGCATTAGTCGTTGCTTACTCGTTGCTACATCCATTTTTGAACTGAAAAACTGATGCGCACTCTCGCGTTTATATAGCCTCCGAAATGGAGCGGAGGTAGAAGGGGAGGCTTCGACGATTGACAAGGCAACATCGATCTGACATACGGAACCTTGTCCAATGTAGGCCGAAGTCTGTAGAGTCAGGTCACGCGACCAAGACATGGCGTCTCCTTATTGGCCGCAATATTAAACGTCCATAGACACTTCGATTACAATCAATAATAGCAGCGAAATTAATCTTAATTATCACCAATTCGAAGTCAGAAAGCCAAACGCTTTCGACCGATAGTTCAAATGAGCCTTAAAACGGCCTAGAAGACTCTCTGGCGAGGCCGGATCTTAGAAAAACAACGCTAACATCGCAGGCACATCTATAATATTAAAATCCTTCCTCTGTTACCTTCAAGCGTTCTGATTGGTTGGCTGGGTGACCGTTCTGATTGGTCGTTCTGGAATATTCGTTGCCTCGAGAGCAAAGCGAGCAAAGCGAGCGAAGCGAGTCTGCACTGCAAGCGAGCGAAGCGAGCATTGCGTGATGTGGATAGATATTAGTATTATCCTGCACTGCGAGCGAAGCGAGCATCTTCCTAGTATACGATTAAAACTGCTTAAATAATCGAATCCAAGATCTAATTTACGTATACGATTAAAGATGAAATATCAAAGCATCGATTTGCAAGAATGGTTTTGTACAAAAGGATGCAATTAGCGCACAATAAAAGAGTTTTGAAACGGCCATGGGCAGCACATAGGCACATAATTATCGCTAACAAAATCGGCTATAACTTTCGAAATACGCGGCCTAGCGCCCTAATTTCAGCTTTCGATCACGTGCTAATTTATTTAAGATCATATTTCTGTGAGATCAAAGGTGGATGGCTAATTATTACATAAAAATCGTGGTTTTGAAGGTCTGATGATATGGACAGCGTCTTAGGTGGAACCAGGTAGACGGGACGCCATGATACCCGTAGAAAAGCGTAGCCGCTTGTCTGAATGCGAATTCAAATTCTCCACAGTATTTTATCAAAGCTCAGTGGCGTCGCTAGGAGTGCGGGGGAGGGTGCGGAAGGGGAGGGTGCGGAGGGGAGGGTGCGGAGGGTAGGGTGCGGACCGCATCGGGTGACATTCGGCATCCATTAGGTATGCCATCCACTTTTAGTTTGATTTATGCCTTTATTCGCTCAACGCTTGACTACTGTGGTTCAATTTTTGCTGGTCTTTCATTGGTTCGACTTGGTCAATTGGTTACAGGTGGTAGCCGCCCCAGCTATGACCGCCTCAGTTATGACCGCCCCGGTTATGACCGCCCCCAGCTATGACCGCCCCGGTTATGACCGCCCCAGCTATGACCGACCCGGTTATGACCGCCCTAGTTATGACCGCCCCAGTTACTCTATGAGTTTTGACGAAAAGCAGTGTACCCTAACCCGTACGGGGTCATATAATCATTACCCACACCATAAACCAGACACGAAACACTAACCCTAAACGATACTGACGGCAGCCATAGCTGGGGCGCTCATAACGGGGCGGTCATAACCGGGGCGGTCATAACTTTGGCGGTAATAACCGGGGCGGTCATAGCTGGGGCGGCTATAATGTTATACCGGTCATTTTCAGATGGTTCTTCGTTCGGCAGCCAGGATGATTGCTGGTGTCAGAAGACGTGATAACATTAGTGACACTACGAGTATGATGGCTGCCTTATCCTGCTCGAGTGAAGTTTCGTGTATTGAAAGCGGTTGAACTTATTGACTCCATCGTATTTATCAAAGACTCAGTGGCGTCGCTAGGGGGTGCGGGGAGGTGTGGAGGGGAGGGTGCGGAGGGGGAGGGTGCGGAGGGGGAGGGTGTGGAGGGGATGGTGCGGACCGCACCGGGTGACACCACCCAGAGGGGTGACACCAAACTGAGAAATTGGAAATGTTCAAATTGTATAAAACAGTCAACAGTGGTGAAGCTATATTGTAGAAAAGTGGAGCAATTGCTTCAGTCGGACCGCCCTGGGTCACTTGTACAAATCATGCAAAACCGAGAAAATTTTTGAAATGGGGTGGGGTGGGAAGTAGACCAGGCATAATAGTTGGTTCTGCAAGACTGCAACTTGTTGGTTATAACTGTACACGGTTTTGTGTCTAAAATGCGCTAAAATTCACCCACGGGCTGATGAAATGAATTTTAACAGCTATCGAGACCAGAACATCGATCTAATTTTAAATATAAACAAGTTAAATTACTAACTAATAAAATATAAACAAGTTTAATTATTGACTAATTCTGCGGTCCGGTCACAAACGCTTGTGAGAGACGCAAGAAGCAGAGACAACTGTAGCTGTATTCTAAATGTATGTTTTCAATATTTTCAAAGCTCTTCTTTCATCTTTGTTATGTTATTGACTATAAGACGAAAAGACAGAGACAGCGTCAGAAAAAAGAGAATTACATTACCGCAATTATTATAAATCTCTCTCTCCTCATTTATACTGCTTTTCTCGGCTTTTCGTTACGTCATCGCTCACCTTTTATTAACTTTGTTGGAATTAACTGTTTTATTTGCCGAGTCCACGGTGTTTTTAATGACGAAATTACGAGCAAGGAAGCTACCGAGATAAGAGCCAACTCGAGTATGGCACTTCAGATGAAAATGCAGATAAAATCGTTGCATGCAAAATAACATCGACATTGATGTTGTTAGCCTGCATCGGACGTCGGCAGCGACCATGCAACGCCTCTGCCGCCGACGCTCATGTTGACCAGTGGCATCTGAATGGCGCGCACACCGCCCACAACTACTCAGGCCGCTGTCCCGTCGGTTTAATCGTTCAGTCACCCGTTTCTTATGCCTGCAGAAGTAGCGATAATTCCTTCTGTGCTGCGTCAATGCGATCGAGTTCGTTATCAGTGAAAGACACATTACATCTGTCGTCTGTCGCCTTATGTGACGCGTGTAATACTGTGATGGATGACACTTCTAGGCACCAACGGTCCATTCAACCGATCCTCTCGTCTGCGGTTGTATTATTCTCGTTTTCATCATCTTCGTCCAGACTGTGGAACGTCTTTTCTTTGCTTCTTGTGCGCCCTAATTCTCAACACTGGTGACTGGACCACAACATCGAGAGTTTTAGCGCTTGTCGGCGCTCATAATAAAGTGTAGTCGCTTTTGACAAAACTTAAACCAAACGAAATTCGGTTTGACGAAATCCTGTCCAAAAATTCTTTCGACATTAATAGGACTCAAAATATTTAATTGCTGCTATTCTGCAAAGTAAGTTGTCACGTACATATGTCTAATTGCGTCCGAAAACGCGAAAGTTGCACAATGCGATTATGCGACTGGCAGAAATGTTTTTGGTTATTAAATTTCTGACCGCCTGTTGTTATGACGATGATGTTTCTATCTTAGTTAATTCCAAGGCCAAGGCCACATTGCCTGTGTTCTTCTAGTTGTACTTTCCTAAATAGTATTTTCTTGTAGACAATAACTGTACGGTGCAATCATAATAACAATAGACAATAACAACCATACTAAGGTTAAGCTGTACGCGTGAAAGTTTGGTAGAATAATGCTGGAAATATTGTGTCGCTCGCAAATCAATGTGATGTAATGTCACATGCAGACTTGTTTAACAATTATATACAGTGTTGGGTATGTTACTTTTGCAAAGTACTGTTAGTTGTTACTGGGTTTTAAATGCAATTTGTTACTGTTACTTGTTAAAAATTTTCAAATGTAACATGTTACTGTTACAGCCATATAAGTAAAAAATTACTCTGCTGTTACAACCGACTATAATCGTTTTTTATTGATGTCACGAACAATTTACACGGTTTGTGCAGAATTACAGATGACAACTGGAACTGTATTTCCAATACTAAATTAGCTGTCATGCATGGTATTAATCAAATTAATTTAAATTATCATATCCCACTGTCAATACGAAATAATGACAACAACAGTTTTAGTTTGTACAGCTAAAGGCCACACCAGCAGTACATATTTGACATAACATGTCAATGTCATATGACTCATGTCTCAATCAATCAATCAATCAATCAATCAATCAATCAATCAATCAATCAATCAATCAATCAATCAATCAATCAATCAATCAATCAATCAATCAATCAATCAATCAATCAATCAATCAATCAATCAATCAATCATTAATTCGTCAAATGCCAGTTCATTAAAATACCATTTCTCATGTAACAGACACCTGAACAAAGTAAGTATGTAGCCAAACTGATGTCAATTTGAATTAGCCAGACATTGCCAATTTGCCCTCAGTAATGCCTGTCGCTCAAAGTGTAAGTTGGGAGCGTTTTATCTGTAAATAGTTTATGCAAACATCACACATTCACAGTGTGTGGGTGCGTTTTACACATGCATCGGATAAAACCAATTAAGAACGTATTGAAGTTAGAAAATCGAATTGCAGTCCATTCTTCTTCTTCAGGTGTTGTGTTGGGAGCGTTTTATCTGTAAATAGTTTATGCAAACATCACACATTCACAGTGTGTTGGTGCGTTTTCCACATGCATTGGATAAAACCAATTAAGAACGTATTGAAGTTAGAAAATCGAATTGCAGTCCATTCTTCTTCTTCAGGTGTTGTGTACGTTGACGACTATGGACTTCCATTTCTCTCTGTTGTGTGTTGCTTGTATGAGTTCTAATTCTGTAGTTACCCCTTGACATCAGTCAGTAAACTGCTGATATACGTCATTCTTTGTCTTCCTCTTGATCTTTTGCCTTCGACTTTTCCAGTAATTACCAGGTTTTCTATACCTTTCTAAGGCTTTCTTCTTCATTATGTGTCCAAAAAATTGTACGTATTGTAGATAGCAATTTTTTTGTGTACCTGCCATTTCGAGTAATAATTCATTTGTTTTTTTCAGTCCAAGATATTTTCAAAATTTGTCTTAAGAACCACATCTCTGCAGCTTCAAAGCTTTTTCTTCATGACTTTAGAGATAGTCCACGTTTCTGCACCATATAACATGGCTGGCCAAACATAGCATTCCAGAACCCTAATCCTTGATTTAATTGTTAACTGTCTGTTTGTTAGTATGTGTTTTAAATTCCCAAAGGCTGCTTTGGCCATTACATTTTTTGCTTTTATGTCCGATTCACTTTTCGCATCACTGGTGAACCAGCTTTCGAGATAGCATTTAGATTAGAACCATGTAGACGACAACTTTAAAAAGTAGCATTAAAGTAATTATTACAAAATCTGTCACTGTTAGCCTACTTCAAAAAAGTAACTATTACTGTTACTTTGTTGCAAGATTTAATATGTAACAATTTCCGTTTCTTGTTACTCAATAAAGTAATTGTGACAGTATTTTTTAAACTTGTAATTTGTTACTACCAAACACTGATTATATAATTTATATTCAATGACTTATAACAATATTTATGGTTGGTGGTACGGAAGGCGCTCCGCCATCCGTTCGCAAGTGGTTGTGCGATAGTGCCTCCTCGACTTGCTGTGCAATTCGATTGAGGTAGGACACTCCTGATCCGCCTTTGCTTTGACCAGGCCTTGAAGTCGTCTACGTTCAGCTGTGCGTCCCTGCAGCTTTGCATCGGCCTTCTGTTCCAAAATCGACACAGTTTCAGTCGACAGCCATAGTTTAGGCCTACGTACTTTCCTGGCAAAGCCGACTACCTCATTTGCCACCTCACAGACCCGCTGTCAGAGGCGGATTTACATTTTGGAGGCCCGGTGCAAATATTTCCATGGAGGCCCCCCGGCGCCATCGTGGTCACTTAAAGACAGTGTTTATTCTAGGCCCTTTTGAAGGGATTCCCCGAAATGAAAAATCCCCCTAAAAAATTTGATATGTTCCATGGGGAGATAGAAATTCCCCCCCCCCAAAAAAAGTGGCGACGGGGGATTTTTTATTTTTTTGGAGAGGGGAAAAATAAGGAAGCTTGTCACAGAGCGTTTAAGAAGGGAAAACGGGCAGATGACCTTTTTTTGTTTTTTTCTCGTCAAGACTTTTGAGATGTCAAACCTTGTCCCTCCAAACATTTCAAAATCCCCCCCCCCAAATTGCCCCAATGTCAAGGTGGCTAGAATAAACACTGCTTAAAGAAGTAAAAATACAACAAACGTCATTGAAAAATGAAACAATTAAATGCCATTAACTTCAACTCAAATAAACTTGCATTGAGTTTGCAGTCGTGCAGTCAGTGTACAAGAACTGGGGCACGGTCGACCTGTCGTCTATAATCCACGTGTTATGGCGTATAAATTAATTTAATTTATTTAAGTGTTATTTGAACTTATTTCTTATGAATTTAATCATACACGAAGATGAGTTCCGGTACCTTTTTTCTAGAAAAAAGCACTAAGTATAACTAAGATTTGTAATCGTTTGCCAAAAAGGTCACCGTCACGGTGTTACGCATTTTGCGGTAAGACAAATGAGTGATGGCGTTAGTCTGTTTGCAACTATGCGTTGCCATTCCAAAGGTACGGAGGCATACAAATACACATACTCCTCCCATTTCCCGCGCTTCTTGACCGGTGGAACCGTGGTAAGAATTGACCGTAGAGACACACTGTACAGGCACTCAGGTTGAGTCATGCAGTACCCCTAATCTGCATAACGATGCAAGAGGCCGGGCGTCTACGACCGCCGGTGGCCCGGTGCAACCGCCGGTCACTCGGTCAGAGTCCAGCTATTATGAGCCATACCATTAGTTGAGGTCATTGAGGTCAGCTAAACCGGGGTATATGAGATATAGGCTTTCTTAACATAGACTCATGGAGCATGAATTAAATTGCATTTCAATACTAAATTATTACTAATCCATGTCCAAACTCTACTAACGTCTAACGATACAACATTCATGTATATCTCCGAAACTAAATTACTTTTAAGAAACTAATAATTAAAAGTCTTTTAAAAATATTATTAGAAAAGGGAGGCCCCTAAATTTGTATTTTCAAGGGAGGCCCGGTACCGATGCACCACCTGGTACCGTGGTAAATCCGCCTCTGCCCGCTGTGCAGAATGAGGTCCACAAGTCCTCAACATCCTCTTGGAGGTCGCCCAGAGAGTTGAATCTGTTCTCAATGGAGAAGTACTTGCTCTGCAGATCAACTGAGTGTATGGCAATTGCGATTGGGATGTAACGACGAACTGTTTTGATCCTGCGAAGTTGGCAATAGCAATTCCGCATCAGATGGCTAATGTGACTGTCAAAGAAAAGCGTCTCGTCGATGAGGACGACAAGAAGAAGAGTAGATATAATAGACACAATGTCGATGTCATCAAAAGTGAATGGCGCACGACTTAACTTTACTTAGGCCTACATAAATGCTCAACTCGGTCTTTTTTAAGATTTAATGCGCCGCCATGAAGCAGAGAGCAGATGCACCATTGTCATTCCACGAATACTATATGGAACAGGAACTTGGGTAACAAAAAGAGAAGATCAAAAAGGCTACTCGTCGTCTCCAATTAATTACCATATTTTGCGAAAGCAGCATTTTCCATTATCGATCGGAAGGCAAAGGAATTATCGAACAAAGGAAAATCGATGTGGTCGCAATCATAACAAGAACAAGTAGGACTTTTAGAAGCTGCTTTAAATATCGTAAATTCGCTTAACTAAAACTTATAAGCGTCGATACCATAAACGAGTTGATACCTGACAACACCATTATCATCCCACAAATACTATATGGAGCAGAAACTTGGGCAACAAAAAGAAACGATAAAACAGGCTATTCGTTGCAGAAATGAGCAGCCTAAGAAGAATTCTTGGACTTACCACACTTCAAAAACTTTGAATTGAAGGCATACGGCAGCGGATTGGGCTACAGAATACCATAATGGGCAAAATCAGAAAAGAGTAACATGGATGGAAAACTGGATACTTTAAAAATAAAGCAAACAAGGATGGTAAAAACAGGCAGGCCCAGAAAAATGGGGTAAACAACATAAAAGAAAACCTGAAAGAAAAACAACTAACAACTGCAGAAGGAAGAAAACTAACATCGTACAAAAGTCCTGGAAATTTTCTGACTAGCTATTAACATAAGAGCACAATGATGATGATGATGATTGATCCCCCTGAAAAAAAATCATCAGCTTTGCACAAATCCCATGAATGGTCTCAGCCTGAATAGGGGACCGGGTCCCTGTGCCGGCGACGTACGACTAGGCGACAACTCGGCGCCATATCAACTGGGCGACGAACAACTCGGCGCAGAGCCGGCGCGTGACTTTCGGGGGCATCTGCAATTTTTACGAGCGCAACATTTTTTAAATGTCCTGAGGAGCAAAAAAGTCATCCGCATATATTTTTGCCTCTTCAAATGGCCTGACGAGCAAAAAAAACAAAACAAATACTACTTAAGAATAAGAAAAATGAAAACTCTTACATATCCGAGGCCGGTGGGCCCCCTGCGGCCGCAGGCTTTGCAGGCCGCCGGCTCTAACTCGGCGAGAAAGCCTATAAAGTTTAAGGGGCTGGGAAATGTTTGAAGTAGAGTTCAAAGGAGAGCTACTGCAAGGCGCTGGGGCTGGGAGGGGGTTAGCAGATCTTTGAAGTCGGCTACTGCAGGTAAAGCACCCCTTGCAGCTGTGTTAATGCCAATAGTTCATCCTAGTTATTAAATAAACATTTTTGGATGGAATAAAGTAAGATCAACACTAAACATATGAATTCTTTATTTAATAGGAATCTCTTATCAAATATTCATTAATAACAGATTGAATAGAAGCTAAACATACCTACAAACTTTATCAAAGATCAAGACCCAAACAAGTTTAAGCAATGCATACTATGGATATTATTGGTACAACACAGACAAAATGCACAGCAAAATCAAATTAAAATAACTGGAAACTCATACATATTATCTCTTATAAAAATGAATCTCTCCTTGCATTCAATTACATATTGATCAAACAATTTTACGTTATCATTAAGCTACAAATGGAGAAGCAAAAATTAGTTTTAATTACATCATTGACATAATTTTGCACAATATTAGAGAACATTCATTTCAGTTTTGTGGTGATATAATTTTCATTGAGTTCAAGCATTTGTATTTGCCAACTACATAAAGACTAAATATTAAAATGCTGTCAACATGAATAACTGACTGGCTTGTAACAGCTCTAGTAATTAAATTTTTTATCATATGTTTTTACTCAATAATGTATTTTGTTGGAGTTGTTTCTTCTTTACCAAGGACTTAGACCTTGAAACTTCATTTGGTCTCCATGGCACTGGGTTGATATAAGCTGGAATTGGATATGCGCCTGCATCATAGTATCCTGAAAAAAAGAACTGAATGAATCAACACAATAAAACATCTATTTGATTAAATTTATCCCTTCATTTCAACCATATATCACTATATCACTGCCATATATCACTATATCACTGCATCATTGGTTAAAAGAAAATCAAATAAAAACACCATCAGCTGTATTGGAAATCAAAGGAAAAGTTAAAAAGTTTCCTAGATCGTTTTCAGTTTGGCTTTGAACTGTTTGAAAAGAAACAAGATAAAAAACTTAACATATATAGTTGAATCGCATTACATAGAAGCTCAAGGGTCCATAATAAATACTTCGATATATCTGAGTTTCGATATATCAAATTCTGCAAATTATTAAAAGCCAAAATTTAGGTTTCGGCATGGCAAATGTCCATGTCTGCTTTCTATAATTTGAATTTTATGCTATTATTATTATTATTATTAGCTGGACGATTTCTATAGCGCAATAAGCATGGCAAAAGTGGCCAAAGACAAGAGCGCTTTACAAAACTACGAATATCCGATGGTGAATAAGTGAGTCTTAAGATTACGTAGAAAAATTCCAAGAGAGTCAGAGTTTGTGACAAAGTCCGGTAGTGAGTTCATTAATTATGTGTCCATTAATTATGCTATGTATGCCAACTCAGCACTTTATGACTTTTTTAATTGGCAAAATTACTATTAATGTGAGTGTTATATAAGGGGCTGTCCATTAATTATGTCAACAATTTTTGGACAATTTTTGACCCCCTCCCCTTGTCAACTTTCACTTACCCCCTATAATTATGTCAAAAACTTTTGACCCCCCAAGATCAATGACAGGTCCCAATTACAAGGTTATTATTTTTTGCGGTGATGAACATTTTTCCCTTTTTTTGCTCATCGAGTGTCAAACTGTGATGGTTATGACCTTTTTGCCATGCTTTTTTCCACTGTAATAAGTAATATTCCATGAAATTTCCTATTTTTTGACTATTTGTAAAAAGTGAAATTGTTGACGTCAACTTCTCTTGACCTCCCTCCCCCTGTCAACAACTGTCAAACTTTTCAAACCCCTCCCCCTAAATTGTTGATGTAATTAATGGATAGCCCCTAATCACAGTTGTTGAATGTTGAATAATGAATATAATAATTGCTTAAATCAGAAAAAGTGCTAACGATATATGACGCAGGATTCCATGGTTGAGGGGAAGGGATCTAATTCTTGTAGATATAAGACATAGAGATGTGTGCGCGCTCGTGTGTGCATGAATGGTGGTGAGTGTATGGGCGTGCCATATTTAGATTCTTAGCCAGATAGCTTCAGTTCTTTTTCTTCAGGTGCTCTGTCCAAAGACAGGCTCCATACTCCAGTATTGTCACTCCTCTCTATCTTGAGCTTTTATCTTCAGGGTTGAATATTTGATTTTTTCAGTAGCGCCAAACATCCACTCCAGCACCGATGTCCTTGGTCGCACTTTCTCAGCTTTCCCTCTAGTACTTCTCTTAGTAGGCATGAATCTTCTCTCAGAACATGCCATATCCACTTCTTTTGTCTAATACGAATAGTGTTTATTAGACTTTTCTTCTATTCAATCCTTTTCCAGACTTCCTTGTTGGTTATATTTTCCGTCCAGCTGATTTTTTCCATTCTTTGCCAGATCCAGGGCCATATTAAGGCGGGGGCTGTAGCCCCCCGCCCATCATGAAAATAGACCCACCGATTTTCGAGATAACCTTTTCTTTGCTTGTCAGCACGATTTGCAGCACGATTTGCGATTTGGAAGGGAGATAACCTTTTTTTTGCTTGTCAGAGATTTTCAGTATAGGCAACGGCCTTTTTTTTCTCAGCCCCCCGGCCCACTCAGACCTTAATTCGGCCCTGGCCAGATCCACATTTTGAATGCGTCTAACCTCTTTATGTCTTCCTTCCTGAGTGTTCACGTTTCTGACCCATAGAGTGTTACTGGTCAGATCAGTGTTCTGACCAATCGCTTTTAAGATTTCGGTTAAAGTTCCTTCTCGAATAGTTCTCTTCTGTTCATAACGTCTTCTTTCTTCTCTTTATTTCATTATTACATGCGTTTGCACCAAGCAGGCTGCCAAGATGGCAGAAGTCTTCCACCTGTTCTATTTCCACTCCATCAATAATTATTTTAATTTCTTCACCATGTCTGCTGATTTTAATTGCCTTTGTCTTCTTTAAATTGATTTTCATTCCGTAGTCCTTTGATGTGGCGTTAAGAGAGTCCATGAACCATGGTTGGTGTTTGCCATAATTGCCTGGTCATCAGCAAATCTTATATTCCTTATCTTTTTTCCGTCCACCACTACATCTTCTATGTTCTCAAAGGCTACTCTTTTGAGTTCTTCTGTGTATAGCAATGGTTAATTTTAAGAATTTCTATAAAAGAGGCTAGAGGACAAGAGGGGAGGAGTTGGTAAGGAGTCATTCAGAATCAGGAACAGCTCTAGAAGATAGATCTAGATTGGAAATTGCAGGGATGAGAGTAGATATAAATGTTATATAGGTAGGATGAAAGAGGAGGAGGCGTTGGAAGATACAAAGAAAGAACAGATTCTTAGATTTAACCTGAGCTTAGATGACATGTCGACTTGAAAAGAAAGATGAAACTACGAAAATTTCAATAACCTTTTAAAACACTTTCTCTGGTGAGTTAAAAATTTTTATATTTATGTTAAACATTCATTTACATATTTGGCTTTGGTTTTTATAATATAATCATAACAAAACAGAGACAATTAATGAGGTCACCCTGAGCCAACCAAGCAGGCTGCCTGCCGTCGGTGGATCCGTCTGGCAACTAAACTAACCAGGACCTCTGATCCAGGGACATCTAGAAATGCAATTAACATATTCCCAAATGCTTTTTGGAATGAAATCTTGACGAAAATTTGATCTAATCCACTGATCACATAGTTTTTCATCACTTAGCATATAGCAATGAAATGCTATTGTTGGATCTCTGAATGAATTTGAATATCAGCTGTATGCTTAGCATTGTAAATCCATTGCAGAACAAATAATCAAAACTGTGCAAAAATCACTCAAAAACTATATGCAGTACCGGGTAACCTATATCTATTTATGCTACAAACAAAGCTATACTCGAGACTATACACTAACAAATAAACTAACACAACCAGTTAATGCAAAGAGTCACAAGAAATCAGTTATACTGTAAATAAGTGGATCATTGATATGTATGACACAACATACTTGAATGAGAGTGAATCAACTGGCTGACCAGGTTGATGCCCAGTGACTGAGAGCATTGTCACTAGGCAGCCAGCTGGGCGGTTTACACTGGACAGATGTGGGGTTGACTCCATAAGCCAGGACCCTAAGCATTGCAGCGCCTGGGCCTTCAGTTGTATATGTCAGAAAACACGGGGCTGAGTTGGGCATACAGGTAAATCTAGAAGTACATGTCTGATATAACTATACATGTCTGATATAACGTGTTGGCAGGGAGGTCGTCACGCCGTCCGCTTTTGTCCGTGACCTAGGCGTCTACATTGACGCCGACCTGTCGATGCGGTCGCACGTCACGAGAACTGTCGAGTTGCTTCGCAGTCCTAAGGCAACTACACAGCATACGTAGGTCCGTCACACCATCGGTGATGCAATCAGTCGTTGTTGCAGTGGTCCTCAGTCGTCTAGACTACGGCAACTCGACGCTTGCTGGTGTCTCCTGTCACCTGATTGCAAAACTGCAGTCAGTCCTAAACGCAGCTGCCCGTTTGATTTTTGCAGCTCGGAAATACGATCACGTGACACCTCTTCTACGCGAGCTACACTGGCTTTGTTTCCCGGAGAGGATAGATTTCAAACTTGCTACGTTGGTATTTAAATGTCTCAATGGATTGGCGCCGTCATATCTGGCAAACGCTTTCGGCCGCGTGTCTGATGTCAAAACTCGATGCCACCTGCGCTCGGCTTCTACGACTGACGTTCTCGTGCCTCAAGTACGGTGTTCAACGATCGGTGGCCGTGCTTTTCCGGTCGCTGCTGCTCGCATCTGGAATGGACTTCCGCCTCACGTGAGGTCATCAACGACGCTGGAGACATTCAAGAAGCACCTTAAGACTGAGCTATTCATTAGATGCTATGATGTAATGTGACCACCTCTCAGTACTTATATAGGCAATTTTATTTCTGTTTCATATTGTTATTGTTACGTGCCCTTGCAGTCGTTAGACATTATGTCACGTTAATCTTGTCGTTTAATAATAATAATAATAATAATAATAGTAATAATAATAATAATAATAACTCATTGACTATGTGGACAAATTACAGCAATTTAAAGTTTTGCTAGATGCTTCCAAGAGCAGAGGGAGGGAAATTCCTCTATTAGTTGATGACATTGTTCACAGATTCAGCAGTCAACGTTGAATGGCTGAAAGGCTAATGAATGTAGATGGTGGAAAAGTACTACAGCTTATATGATGGCTTGCATAGCCGAAAACTTGGAGGAAAAATTGGGTGCCCAACCCCTATGCCAATATCCTTCCCTAGCTTCTCAAAATGTGGGAGAGGGTTATGCGCAGCAGCCTAATAGATTACTTTTATGCATCCAAGAGACAGCAAAACTCTCAAGAGAGTAAGGATGCAGTGCCCTGCTAGCTGTAAACTTAAGGGCAGGAAAGCCAATAGCCAAATAAACAAAGATTGCCTCATGGACCAAAATAAAATATTTACAGTCAAATATTTACAGTAGAATCCTGTTATACATGAAAAATCAAGGAACAGTGAGGGATACACTGATATACTGCAAGTAAGTGTAACTTCGATATATCTAGTGGGCTATTTATGTGCTATTTCACCTCGCATATTTTCAGTAATTGCAGTGTTTTACGGTTTTAAAAAGTCTGTCGAGCAAAAAAGGTAATCCAAACAGGTGCTTATCCCCTGTAAATCTGTGCCTATATGTTAAGATAATTGCAAAAAGTGTGTGACAAAATGTGATATGCAAAAAAATATAAAAATTATGGATAAAATTGCCACATATTTTTGCAGAAGTTGCATATGCAGAAAAAACAGAAAAAATGCAGTGCATTAAATTATACTGTTTAAATTACAGTTATACTGTAAATAAGTGGATCATTGATATGTATGACACAACATACTTGAATGAGAGTGAATCAACTGGCTGACCAGGTTGATGCCCAGTGACTGAGAGCATTGTCACTAGGCAGCCAGCTGGGCGGTTTACACTGGACAGATGTGGGGTTGACTCCATAAGCCAGGACCCTAAGCATTGCAGCGCCTGGGCCTTTAGTTGTATATGTCAGAAAACACGGGGCTGAGTTGGGCATACAGGTAAATCTAGAAGTACATGTCTGATATAACTATACATGTCTGATATAACGTGTTGGCAGGGAGGTCGTCACGCCGTCCGCTTTTGTCCGTGACCTAGGCGTCTACATTGACGCCGACCTGTCGATGCGGTCGCACGCCACGAGAACTGTCGAGTTGCTTCGCAGTCCTAAGGCAACTACACAGCATACGTGAGGTCCGTCACACCATCGGTGATGCAATCAGTCGTTGTTGCAGTGGTCCTCAGTCGTCTGAGACTACGGCAACTCGACGCTTGCTGGTGTCTCCTGTCACCTGATTGCAAAACTGCAGTCAGTCCTAAAACGCAGCTGCCCGTTTGATTTTTGCAGCTCGGAAATACGATCACGTGACACCTCTTCTCACGCGAGCTACACTGGCTTTGTTTCCCGGAGAGGATAGATTTCAAACTTGCTACGTTGGTATTTAAATGTCTCAATGGATTGGCGCCGTCATATCTGGCAAACGCTTTTCGGCGCGTGTCTGATGTCAAAACTCGATGCCACCTGCGCCGGCTTCTACGACTGACGTTCGTGCCTCGGCACGGTGTTCAACGATCGGTGGCGTGCTTTTCCGTCGCTGCTGCTCGCATCTGGAATGGACTTCCGCCTCACGTGAGGTCATCAACGACGCTGGAGACATTCAAGAAGCACCTTAAGACTGAGCTATTCATTAGATGCTATGATGTAATGTGACCACCTCTCAGTACTTATATAGGCAATTTTATTTCTGTTTCATATTGTTATTGTTACGTGCCCTTGCAGTCGTTAGACATTATGTCACGTTAATCTTGTCGTTTAATAATAATAATAATAATAATAATAATAATAATAATAGTAATAATAATAATAATAATAATAACTCATTGACTATGTGGACAAATTACAGCAATTTAAAGTTTTGCTAGATGCTTCCAAGAGCAGAGGGAGGAAATTCCTCTATTAGTTGATGACATTGTTCACAGATTCAGCAGTCAACGTTGAATGGCTGAAAGGCTAATGAATGTAGATGGTGGAAAAGTACTACAGCTTATATGATGGCTTGCATAGCCGAAAACTTGGAGGAAAAATTGGGTGCCCAACCCTATGCCAATATCCTTCCTAGCTTCTCAAAATGTGGGGAGGGTTTGCGCAGCAAGCCTAATAGATTACTTTTATGCATCCAAGAGACAGCAAAACTCTCAAGAGAGTAAGGATGCAGTGCCCTGCTAGCTGTAAACTTAAGGGCAGGAAAGCCAATAGCCAAATAAACAAAGATTGCCTCATGGACCAAAATAAAATATTTACAGTCAAATATTTACAGTAGAATCCTGTTATACATGAAAAATCAAGGAACAGTGAGGGATACACTGATATACTGCAAGTAAGTGTAACTTCGATATATCTAGTGGGCTATTTATGTGCTATTTCACCTCGCATATTTTCAGTAATTGCAGTGTTTTACGGTTTTAAAAAGTCTGTCGAGCAAAAAAGGTAATCCAAACAGGTGCTTATCCCCTGTAAATCTGTGCCTATATGTTAAGATAATTGCAAAAAGTGTGTGACAAAATGTGATATGCAAAAAAATATAAAAATTATGGATAAAATTGCCACATATTTTTGCAGAAGTTGCATATGCAGAAAAAACAGAAAAAATGCAGTGCATTAAATTTTTTTCCCAAATATGCCTATACGCGATTGCAAAATCATATTAAAACAGCAGCCCTAATGAAATAGAGTTTATTTTAAAGACATCAATATTTTCTTAAATATCATTATTATTATTACATGGCTGTTAATGCACATTCACTAAGTGAAGACTCATAAGTTCAGGGTGAGTCACGTGTCCTTAGGGTTGTAACTTTTCCGGAAAAGTAGAATGCCCGGAATTATTCCGGAAATTTGTGGAAAAATGCAACTGGAAGCACTGCGTGCATGTACATAAAAACATTATATAGCGCTACATTCCTGACAGTTGTTAACAAATGCCCAACAAATGAATAGTAATAAATAGTAATAATGATAATAAAAAATAATAATAAATAGTAGTAATAGTAATAAACTAATAAATAATAATAATAAACAGTAATAATAATAATAAATAATAAAAATCAACTTTTCTGGAATTATTCCGGAAAAGTACCGCTATTTTTCCAGAAATTTCCAAAATAATTCTGGAGGGAATTTCCGGAAATTTCCAAGCTCACATCTCTATGTGTCCTAAACAGTATAGGTGAAACTGATAGCACAGTTTTCAGATGGAGTTGGTGTTTAACCCATTAACCGGGGATTCAATTTTCACATGCCATCACCGTACTGAGGATTTAATTTTTGGAAAAACGTTCTTCAAAAATGAAAACAGTAACTTTTAAATTTGCTATATCTCAGCCTATATAAGAGCTGAGAAGATGAGGCATGCACCATTGTTTAGCATTTTTATTCCTCTTTCTAACCATCCTTGCAAAAAGAAGGGGTAGGTCCAGTGGCATAGCGTGACTTTTGGGGGCCTGGGGGGCATCTTTGCCATGGGGGCCCCAGAGTTTCGAGCTCACGAGAAAAAAAAATGTTATCGCCTCCTTTTTCATCATGACGAGCAAAAAAAAAAGGAAAAAGGTCGTCATCACATCATTTCTAGGGTTCCCGGGGGCTGTCAAGTTCAACAAAGTGCCCCCGCCCCTAGTTACGCCACTGGGTAGGTCCACTCTACTGCCTAAAATAAAACCCCTCCAAAAATTTTCTTTGAAGCTCCATAGCTAAAATTTTTCAGCAGTAACCCCACTTTGGTCAGTGGCAAAGTTGTAGGGGATGGCAGAGGAACAAAATAAATTAAAAAATTTGAAAATCGGTCAACATTTGGTAAAGATCTATCAATTCTAACCCGATGATCCTATGTTTGAACATAAGTCTTATCAGTGAATTTCGGGAAAGTTTAAAAGTTTGAAAATTTTCTATAAATATTTTTTGAATTTGCTTATCTCAGGCTATATAAAAGCTAAGATGAGGTATGCACCATTGTTTAGCTGTTTTTATTCCTCTTTCAAACCATCCGTGCAAAACAAAAAATTTGGAGGTATGGTTAAAATGGCCTAAAATAAAACCCCTCCAGAAAATTTTGTTCAAAGCTCCGTAGCTAAAATTTTTCAGCAGTAACCCCACTTTGGTCAGTGGCAAAGTTGTAGGGGGATGTAAGAGGAACAAAATAAATCAAAAAATTTGAAATTTGGTCAACATTTGGTAAAGATAGATCAATTCTAACCTGAAAAAGTAGAATTCTGAAAGTTATTAGTCTAACCCTTCACTCCAAAGAATATACATTCTCTCTTTCAAGGATCCCATGTAACTGAAAAATAGGTGCTATCTAGCAAATGGATGGATACTAAAGCGATTTGCAGCATAAAACGTCTGTGATACATCACATGTGTTTCACGAAATGCCTCTAAACTTACATGACGAGCCTGGCTCGGGGATCCCAAATACGGAAAATGACGTTGGACGAGATAGGCTCGGGGAACCCAGTTAAGGGGTTAAAAACAAATACAGAAACAGTGAAATCCAAAGTGACAGATTTCGGTAAGCTGCCCCAAACAGACAAAGCAGCATTGGCAAAGGAATGGTTGGTGAGAGATAGGTGAGTGTGCTGCTGTAGCAGTTTGTTAGCACCTTGTGATCTCAGCAGTCGAGACCGATCCTGCAGTTGGATGACGTCTGCCAGGTAGCTGGGCTGTCGTGTTGTTATCAACTTAAAAGTGTTTAGTGCAATTTTGTACTGAACGCAGTACCATACTGGTAGGCAGTGGAGACAAGCAAGGATACACGGAGGTGATGTGTTCTGTTCGGCTCACTTTACAAACGGTACTAGCCAGTGAGTTCTGCACCTGCTTCAGTTTCTGTAAGTTTTTCCCTGAGGTGCCATAAAGAACAGAGTTGCAGTAGTCTAGCTAACCATGAAACAAGCTATTGAGGAGGCTGTGTCAAAATCAATGCTGTTATGAACGTGCCTTAGAACCTGGATATGAAAGTATGTGGACTTGCAGATTATGTCAACAAGGTCGTCAAATGACAATTTGTCATTGATGGTTACACCCAGACTGCAGATGTTGCTTTTCGTTTGAATGCAATGTGTGCCTATCACAACAGATGATATCCTGCCATCCGTGCATTGCCACCAGCTAGTTCTGATGACAACGGCTTCCTTCCTTCTTGTCTGGATTCAGCAACAATCCATTGACATCAAGCCATAGGTGAACAGAATGAAAACAGTTGTCTAGAGTTGATATGGCTTTGTTGTTAGTGAGCGTGATATACAATTGTGTGTCATCGGCATACTGTGCTATGTTCACTCTGGATGAAGTTAGTTAGTTAGTTAGTTCACTCTGGATGAAGTTAGTTAGTTAGTTAGTTAGTTAGTCAGACAATTTATACAGCGCAATAATCAAAGCGATAAGCTAAAGTCAAGAGTGCTTTACATTTCACACACGAATGAGATGTTAAATAACTAAAATAAGTGTGTTTTTAGTTTCTTGGTGAATAGTTCAATATTAGACTCGTTTGACACAGTGCTAGGTAATAAGTTCCAAAGTGCAGGGTTGCCCCGCGTAACGGACCTCTCCCCAAATTTCACTGTCCTGGAGGGAGGAGGGACAACTAGCTTGACACAGTCCCCAGAGCGAAGCTGAAGACGCCGTTCCGTGAGCGGAAGCCTGTGTATCAGGTGAGTTAAGTAAGCAGGAAAGTCAGGGTCGTATAAGGCACAGAACGTATACCAACATCTCTTGTATACGATTTGTTCTGGGACTCTCAGCCAATGGAGTTTATCCTTAAGTAAAGGGGAGATATGTGCTCCCCATTTGGCTTTGAAGATCAGACAAGCCGAGGCATTGATGACCATCTGAAGTCTGTCTAGCTGGTATGCAGGAAGGCCATGAAGAATGCTGTTACAATAATCAATCCTCCCAACGATAAACGCCCGAACTAGTAACATTGTTGCCGAGGTAGAAAGGTATCGCTGAATATCCCTGATCCGTCGGAGATGTTGTTCGAGAGATGTTGCTGATGTGTCTGTTGAGCGATAGTGTTTCATTGAACAGTACTCCCAATAGCCGTACTTCTGTTGACGGAACTATCTGTAGGCCATCAATTAGGAGCGGTGCGTGACTGATCGGGTGTGCCTAACGAGGGTTCGTTAACCACAGTAACTCTGTTTTACTAAGGTTCAATGCCAAATGACTTGCCGCCGTCCATTCCTTGATCTTCAAAATGCAGTCATTGATCTGTAGTTGAAGCCGCTCAACATCTGTCCAATGACAGTATGAGTACATATGTACGTCATCTGCACAGGCATGGACTTCAAGTCCACACGGCTTGACGATTTGACTAATATCAGCGATGCATAGTACGAACATTAGGAGTCCAAGTACAGACCCCTGAGGCACTCCATGATGGACTTGTCGTGAAGCAGAGAACTGTCCATTCCACAATACTGATTGAGACCTGTAAGCGAGGTAGTCCTGAAGCCAAGCCAAAACTTCTCCATCGGTTCCGTAGGATCGTTTCAATCGACAGATCATGATCTCATGATCCACTGTATCGAATGCCGCTGACAAGTCTAGTAGACAGAGGACGGCCAATTTGTCATTCACGATAGCGTCGACAATATCATTGCAGATTCGTAGTACAGCAGTTTCAGCAGAATGACGACACCTATATGCCAACTGTTCTCTCAATATCAGGTCATTCAGCGCTAGATGTTTAACCATCTGCCCATTGACAATTTTCTCTAGAACTTTCGATAAGAAAGATAGATTTGAAACAGGATGATAGTTTGATACCTCCAAAGAGGGGAGTCCGGTTTCTTGAGGTGTGGATGGACAATCGCGAACTCCCATGACAATGGCACTTCCCCTGTCCTCAGGGAGGTAGAGAAAAAATCACTAGATAAGGTGCCAGCAAGTTGATTACGTCCTTAAGAAGCCAGACTGGTAGTGGGTAAAGACTGCACTGCTTGCTAGGTGATGACCGGACAATCGAGATGACCTCATCCATAGTTAAAGCATTGAACTCTTTCATTGCAGCCCCAGAGTATATAGTACTCTACAGATTCAGCTCCTGACATTCTTTGTCTGATGCCATTGATTTGTCTTTGACAATGTACTGATGGAAGTCTTCAGCAGAGAAACTCTCTGGTAAACTGGGACCATTGTCGATGTTTCCCAGTAGCTTCTTCCACATTCGGCCAGTATCCTGTAAGGCCGATTCAATCAAGGACCTTCAGTGCTGTCGCCCCTTCTTTCTTACTAACCGCCTACTAGCATGTAGGGCCATGCGCCAGGAGTTTAGAGCATCAGACTCTTTTGCTGATCCTTTTTTTTCCACTTTCGATAGATCCTTTCCATTCGGCGAGCCCTATGTCGGGCTTGCATACACTCTTGATCGTCAAATGGATGACGCTGTCGCGTCCGCACGGTCACAAGGGTCTCTGCCTCTCCGGCAAAATGTCATCAAGGATACTCTTTATGACGGATTGGTAGCGGTCAGCAACAATTTGTCACCGGTGTCACATACAGTCTGAATAGTAGTGGTCCTAGTATGGAGCCTTGTGGAACTCCAAATTCACAGAAATCTGTCAATGACTGTTTGCTGCCAACACGTACTGTCTGAGTGTGGCAAGTGAGGTATGATGCTATCCAGTTGAGAGGCTGTCTGGAGAAGACAAATGTGTAGTGAAACCTGCACAGCAAAGTGTTAATATCAAATGTGTCAAAAGCACTTGACAGGTCCGGTTTCAGTAGGGCAGTTCGATGGCCAGCATCGGCTGTGCCATAAAATCATTCAGCATTTTCAGCAATACCATTTCCATTGAATGATGGTGCCTGTAGCCTGGATGCAACTTGCTGAAGTTTGTCGATTGTTTGTAGTGACTAATGAGTCAAGCCAGAAAGAGTTTCGACTTTTATCGAAAGGGTGTTCAGATTTGAGATTGGCCTGTAGTTGCAGAATTCTGATTGATCCAGGCCCTGTAGGTGTGTGTGTGTGTGTGTGTGACTAGGTGATAAGGGGTTTAGCAATGGATTAGTGGAATGGACTGCCATCTGTCTACGAGTTAGGGGTGCAATGATTGCCATGCCCAGGTGCTGGCAACTAGGGCTGTGCCGAGTAACTCGAGTAACGCGAGTACTCGACTCCAAATTGGAGTCGAGTAATTTTTTTGGAGTCGAGTACTCGCATAGAATAACTAAACAAAGAATAGAATGGATAAATAAAGAATAACCAAAGAATTTCATTAAAATTTGGCCTGCCGTTATTTGTTACAAATAATTATTAATCAGTCTTATTTAGGTTATTCTTATTCGTTATGCCCCAGTTAGTTAAGATGTTGTCCACAGTGGGCCAACTCTAGTGAAGACCTCATATTTTTTGCCAGTACCGGTAAAATAGTTTCTGTTCTGTAACTTCTGTTATACTAAATTTGAAAACGCTTGAATATCCGAAAAATTGATATGTAACTGTATCTAATGTTCTGCTTTGGTTAAATGAGGGCCCTGAGGCAAATAATAAGCATTGTGTGACGTTTGCAAATCATGTATTTCCGGTTTTACGCGAGTACTCGAGTACTCGCTAAACTACTCGACTCCTACTCGACTCCTAAACTACTCGGCTAGCGCAGCCCTACTGGCAACCCATACTACATCACTGATGCCAGTTGATATCAATAATACAATAGTTTATGCACAATGAAATATTTCAAATAGAAAAACTACAGTATCCTATACCAGGGTTCCCCAAACTTTTTGGAACTGTGACCCACTTCAGTGGCTTTGTAACATGCCATGACCCCAACAAATTTATTGTCAACTAAAATTTGATAAAACACTAATCATTTTAATATAAGTCGTGTATGGAGGATTGCAGGCATATCTATTTCTTAAAACCTAAGCCTACTTGCTACTTTCAAGGCTTGTGACCTTGTGGTATTGGTTAGAAAATGACACTTGAATCATATTTAGTGCTACCCTGCGACCCATTAGACTGAACCCACAGTTTGGGAAACACTGTCCAATACCATAGCATCATTAAATAATTATCCAAAATATTGGCACCTGTAAGTCTACCATCTGTGTATCCATAACTGTGGGGTGCTGTACGTGGTCGAGTCTGAGCTTTTCTGAACCATTCATTAAATGCCTCTTCACTTCTTTTATGCCTATTTTCTCTTGCTGCCAGCTCCTCTGCTTTCTTGTCTGCCATTTCCTTCTTCATTTTTATTTCCTCTTCAACTTTTTTTTCCAGCCATTCCTAAAAATTAATTCAATGAACAAGTATGAAGGAAAGAAATACAAATACTTATCCTAAAGAAACAACAAGTAATTCATTATATATTTTCTGTAATTAGGATTATAACATTTTTGTATCGTATAAATATATTTAAGTAGTCAATATTCTTATAAAAACTCAAATTGGCTAAATTTTCCCATTAAAAAACTATTTAAAAACAACATTCACTTCCAGTCATAATTTACTACTTCACAATCAATATGGATTCTGAAATAAACATGACATTTTTCTAGCAGTTACAGAACTTACAAAAAAATCTGAATCAATGGATGTAATGTAATGTGGCATTTGTCTAGCACCTCTTCTATTTCTACTCAGAGGCTCTCCTGGCATTGGAGTCGCAGGGTAAAATAGTGACACTTTAGGTTATGCATTGAGCAGAGCGAAGTAATAAGAAGTGATTCCTGAATGGATGGGTTCAAGGCATTCCAGAGAGAGGGTCCAGTCACTGCAAAAGCCCGACGCTGAGTAAGAGCAGTGCGTGATCTGGGGACATAAACATTCTTCTGATCAGTGGAGCGGAGCCGGCGATGAGCAGTGGAAGAGGGTGATTTGAAAAGCTCACTAATATAAGACGGTGCCTGACCTCGAAGTGCTGCAGTAACAATAATGACTTGTTTGAATTTAATGTGGCCAGAAATTGGAAGCCAGGAGGGTGTTAAGCATAAAATCTGAGATGCTAGAGTAGCGAGGAGCTATGGCCACAAGACGAGCTGCAGCATTTAGGACAGATTGCAGAGTGGAGCAGGCTTTTGGGCAGGCCATGATAAAGAGAGCTGCAATAGTCTAAACTACTAGCCACAAAAGCATGAACCAGAGATTTGGCTGCAGATAAAGAAAGCGAAGAATGAATAACCCTAATTTGCCAAAGTTGGTAAAAGTAGGATCAAGAGATTCTAGCAAAGTGCTATTTGAAGGTCAAGTTACTGTAAAAGTAAATACCAAGGTTTTTGATACAATTTGAGAAAGATAGATTAGGAAAGAGAGAGTTCAGTAAGTCATAATCAATTTTTGAGTGCAGATGTTTAGTACCAAGCCAGATAAGTTGAGTTTTGTCAGGGTTCAGTCAAAGTCTATTGGAAAACATCCAATCCCGAAGAGTTGGAATTAAATTACATTGTCAACTGATTGAGTGAGCTGAGTCTGAGAAGAGTGAGGGCAATGTCGGTAAATTTGAATGTCATCAGCATAGAGGTGCACAGTGGAGCCAAACAAGCTGATTAAAGAGCAAAGGTCAGCAGCATAGAGTATGTACAGCAGAGGACCAAACACCAAGCCTTGGAGAACACCAAAAGGAACATGAAACCAGTTTGAGCAGGAATGCTTATAGCAATCATTTGAGAATGGTTAGAGAGATAGGATGTAAACCGCAGAAAGGCTTGATCAGAAATCCCAAATGAGAGTTTGAGATGTTTCAACAATATATCATGATCAACCGTATCAAAGGCACTTATGCAATGAACTATCCATTGCTATTTTTCTTGGCATATCATATGTCTTAGACACCCTTGATCATACTAATCTTGTCACAAAATTTAAATACTCCAGAATCTGTGCAAATTACCAGGACACTTATGTGGTTATCATATTTCACATCTAGACAACATATTAATCTTCGTTTACTAATGACATTGACAAGCCATGTACAACATTCCAATTCACAGTTTACAACGATGACACAAATATATTTCTCTCGAAAAAGAAGCCTGTAAAACTTGCATCAAAAGGACTAGCTGAAGTACAACGTTGGCTTCATCTTAAAAGCTCTATATCAACATTAATAAATTCAACTTCATATTCTTCGGCAATTAACAATCTGTTGTGAACTGTGGAATCACTACCGGTAACTATATTGTTACTTGATTCATTAATATAAATCACACTGAAGCCATTACCTTTCACTGATTTGAAAAAAGTCAAATCAATATGACATGAAGATATATGGGGATCATTGACATGTTTAGGAACACCAGAAAAACTTAGTAGAATTATAAGAATTAAGAAGCTTATATGATGCTGCAACATGATGTTGCACTTCTTTTGAGTCTCATTACTGATTACCAAGACTTTTGTCTTTTTCAAGTTTAGTTCCATTCTGTATTCTGTGCTCATCTTAACTATGTTCATCACCAGGTCTTCAAGTCTTCTTCTTTTTCAATTAATAAGGTGGTGTCATCTGCATATCTTATGTTGTGTATATTGTGTCTTTCTATTTTAACTCAAGATAATCCATTCAGGGCTTCTGATAAATATTTGTTATATAGAGATTAAATGGGATGGGTGGCAATATACATCCCTGTGTGTAATTTAATGTAGGAATAATTTAATGTAGGAATTTAATGTAGGAATTTATGGCCAGTGAAGCCTTTCTCTGAGAAGAGTCATTACATGATCATTTCAGTGGCAACTAAAAACCGGGCAAACAGAAACATTAAGAACTGATTGTAGTGTAACAATCTGTGCCTTTTTAAGTTTGTCCGTATAGGCGCTATAAAATTTGAGATATGACAGTCGCTCAGCAATCTTGTTTAAATTTGTTTATCATATTAAAACTGCTATGCAATAATACGACGACCCTGACAAAATTTCTTTCTATTTTATGTTTCCGTCGTATGATCGATCAGAAAGCAAACGTTAGCCTTTTTCGAATGATCGATAATTAAATCCACTAAAGTGATTTCCTCCTTCTAAAATCCGACCTGTGCAGCCTCAAAGGGGCGAAGGAGGTGGCAACGTATGGAAGTAGGGGTATGCCTGACAGAGCTATGCCATCAGTGATGAAAACCTTGTGTTGAAGTATCACCTAGGGCGCTACACGAGGTGGACAGGTCTGTCAGGAACCCTGAAAACATACGGCTAATAGCAGGCAACAGTAAAACCACCCATAATGGCAGCAAGTTGTGGGTTTATCTCAGACGGCGGACACCAGAAACACTCTGGATAACGGCAGCTGGAGAAACAACCTGAAGCAGATGAGAACGACAGTTTAAAATGGTTCAGGCATTGCGATGGTTCTTGGGGCCCGTCGCAATTAAGAGCCTCCAAGAAAGGCCATGAATAGTCAAAACAAGAATGCAAGTCTCGGCAAACGGGGGGGTGAACATGCTAAGATCACCAATCCAGCCCTGTGAAGTGGATGTGGCACAACAGGCAACACTGCACCGTCATCCAGCAACTGTTGTAAAGTAGGAAACTGTAAAGTAGGAACATGGAATGTCAGAGGACTTAACAAGCCAGGTAAATTAGTGAATATAATACAAGAAATGAACACCATGGATCTAGATATAATAGGAATAGCGGAAACATTTTGGAAAGAATGTGGAAATTTCACAACGTCTATACCAGGGCAAGAAAACAACTATAAAGTGATATACTCTGTTGGAAATCACAATCGCAAGGGTGTAGACCTAATTCTAAGAGAAAAGATTGCAAGGACAATCATACCTCACCAAGAAATATCGGAGAGAATCATACTGGTCAAACTTCAGGCTAAACCAAAAAATATACTCATAATACAAGTCTATGGACCAAATGAAGATGCAGAAGAATCAATAAACGAAACCTTCTACAAAGAACTAGATAAAATCGTCAAAGAACATAAAGAATACAAAGATTGCCTAATCATAATGGGTGATTTCAACACCACGGTTGGGGAAACAAAAGAAGATGACACAGTGGGACCTTTTGGCTTGGGCAAAAGAAGCAAGGGAGGACAAATACTGGTGGATTTCTGCAGGAGAGAAAATTTATGTGTAACAAATACATGGTATGAGCAAAAAGAAAAAGCAAGGCATACTTGGACAGCTCCAGACAAAATACACAAAAACCAAATTGATTATATACTCATCGACAAAAGATATCGGAATGTGGTCAAATCTAGACCAGGAGCTGATTGCGAATCAGACCACAACCCTGTAGTCATGACACTGAAACAAATATCTCTGAAACAAATTAAAAAGAAAAGACCCAAGAAAAGCTGGAACACAGTGGCGTCGCTAGGGTTGGTGTCACCCAGTGCGGTAAAATCGTGGTGTCACCCATTTCCTTCTCAAATACCGTGACAAGCAAAAAAAGGTCATCCTTGTCCGTGACAAGCAAAAAAAAGTTCATCCTTGTTTGATGTCACCCCCTAGATGGTGTCACCCTGTGCGGTCCGCACCCCCTCGACGCCACTGCTGGAACATACACAAATTAAAGGATCAATCTATAAAAGAAAAATATGAAAGGGCTACAAACGAAAAACTGGAAGACACAAAGAAAGAAAAGGACCAAAAGATAATCTGGAATCAGCTAAAAGAATGCATAACAGAGGTAGCAGACAACTTATGCAGAAAGCAAGAACAACGCATGAAGCAGCCATGGATAACAACGGAAATACTGAATAAAATGGAGGACAGGAAGAAGCATAAAAATAGTGATTCTGACAAATCGCAACAAACATATTTACAACTAAAACATAAAATACAGAAAATGTGCAGAGACGCAAAAACAAGTTTATCAATGAGAAGTGTAAGGAAATAGAAGAGTTAGACAAAAAGCACAATCCTCTAGTATATAAAAAAATCAAGGAGCTGAACATGCAGAGAAACAACCAAAACCACGTTACCAGAGACAAGAATGGGAAATTATTGGTAAAAAAGGACAGATGGAAAGAATACATCGAAACCTTGTACAATGACAACAGAGGAGAAATTCCAAAAATTAACCACTCAAAGAAAGAAAGGATTATAATGGAAGAAGAAATAAGACAGATTATAAAGAAATTACCCAAAAAGAAAGCAACTGGAGAAGATGGAATTTGCGCAGAACTTATACAAAACCTGGGATCGACAGGATATGGAATAATCACAGGGCTAAAAAACATAATATATATAAAACAGAAGACATACTGGAGGATTTCTTAAAATGCATATTCATCCCAATTCCAAAGGTAAACAAAGCACAAGACTGCGACGACTACAGAATTATAAGCTTGATATTGCACGCATCTAAAATCTTACTACAGGTAATAAAGAATAGAATCACACCATTAGCAGAATCAATATTATCAGAAAATCAACTGGGTTTCAGAAAAGGCAAGAGAACCAGAGACGCCATCTTTCAATTAAGGATACTCTGCGAAAACGCCCAAAAAATGGGAAAGAAATTACACATATGCTTCATCGATTATAAAAAAGCATTCGACTGAATAAATCCTCAAAAGTTATTGGAGACACTAAAGTGGGCAGGAATACCAAAACTGGAGCAAAATTTAATCTGTAACTTATACTGGAATGAATACGCCACCATAAGAATAAAAGAGGAGGAATCCGAGAAGATACAAATAAAAAAAGGAGTTGGACAAGGATGCATACTATCCCCTTTACTATTTAACCTATATACAGAACTATTAATAAAAGAAGCATTAGAACAAACCCCTGGAATGAAAATCAATGGAACAATCTATAACATACTCAGATATGCAGATGATACAGTAATCTTTGCAGAAAAAGAGGAAGACCTCCAACTCATAATCAACAAGCTAAACGACAAAAGCAAAGAATGCGGGATGGAAATTAACAGAAAGCAAACAAAAACAATGATAGTAAGCAAACACAAAAATGAGAAACATAACATCTCAATTGATAACACTAAGCTGGAACAAGTAAAAGAATACAAATATCTGGGCAGTTTCATAACAGAAAATGGATGATGTACAAGAGATATAAATGCCAGAATTGCTATGGCCAAATAAGCCTTTTGGAAGCAAAAAGAATTATTAAGAAGAAACCTAGACCTAGCACTAAAACTAAGAATCCTGAGATGCTATGTATATTCAGTTCTCACATTCTCCTGCAAATGCTGGACTCTAACAAAGCAGTTGAAATATAAAATACAGGCCTTTGAAATGTGGTGCTTCAGCAGAATCTTGAAAATTAGCTGGCAAGAGAGAATAACAAATGAAGAGGTACTAAAGAAAATTGGAGAAAAGAGACAACTCTTGACAGAAATTATAAACAGGAAAACACAGTATGCTGGACACATAATGCGTGGATCAAGCACAGAACAAGCAAAAGTCCTATTAGAGGGCAGATATGAAGGAAACAGGGCCAGAGGAAGACCTAGAAGAGAATGGCTGGACGACGTTAAAGAACATATACAGGAAAAGAACTACAGAAGACTAAAAAGGATTGCTGAAGACAGAACAAAGTGGAAACAACTCATGACCGTCAACCTTCAGATATGAAGATGACACATGATGATGATGATGATGAAAGTGATTTTGCTTTGAACATTTAAAAGAATGTCCAAGCGTAAAGCCAACTACTCATTAAACAACACGCCAAAGAAAGGAAGAAACAACACGCCAAAGAAAGGAAATTTTAAACTAGAATGGCCAACATCTTGCACAATTGAAACCAAAATGCCACAAGAGTCCGACCACAACCGAAAGTCCGTCTTATTTAGCTTCTCGGAAACCAGAGGTGTGATAGGCCCATTTGTAAAATCTGTGCAGAAGCTAAGTTGAGTGATAAATGGACCAAAGGAAAAAAGTGGAGCGACTATAAAACATTCTCTTCTTGCATTCAAGTCCATAAACCAGATTGCTCCAGAGTACCTTCAGGAGTATTTCGTACCGACAACATCACGAAAGTTGAAATTGTCCCTGCAGTCCGATGCTCAAAGTCTTATGAAGATACCTCATTGTAAAACATCACTCGGTTCCAGGTCATTTGCAGTGTCAGGACCAAAGACATGGAACGATCTACCGATAATTGTGAAATCATCCTGTTCTCTGACATCCTTTAAGAAAAATCTTAACGACTTATTTGTTTGGAAAATCTTATTCTCTTCTGCCTTAGATTGTTTTCCATTTATATTTTTTGCTGATGACTATTTTATTTATTTTTATTGGACTCTGTAATGTGCCCTTGCTCTTGACATTTTGGTAATATGACGCACAAGAAATTGTCAGTTTAATAATAATAATAATATAAAAGCAACTACCCTATTTGAAACAACATATCACTCATACTACACACCGTGAAGCAGTAAGGAGACTGAAGAACCTTCAGAAAGGTCCACTGCAAAAAACGCTAACCTATTCAGAGAAAGATAAAGAACTGAGAAAGAAAATGAAATTAAGGCAAAAATAAAGTCCAGAAGCGATAAAGGTGCTAATGAAGAATATTGTGTGTGTTGTTAAAATGAATAGTTCAATGCCTTCAGTTCAAATTATCCACAAACACGTTGCAAAAGTAGAGGTATTACCAGATGCTTTGCACAATAAGAATTATGCCTATGAATTCCTGAAATATATCAGTTCCACCATGTACAGCCGATTTGTATTTGTAGTTGGTGTCATTACCATGCATCTTAGTGCATTAATAAATTACTTATGCATTATCCAATGACTTTTAAGTTTTAATCCTCAAACAAATTAGGCTACAATCATTCTAATACTTAATTAGATGATCTACATTTTGGATGCTAATTACCATTGCCGCACAATTCCTAAGAAGGTCATACCATTTAGAGGCTTAGTAACCCCTTAACTGGAGATCCCGGATATATCCGTCCATTTTACATTGAGTTACAGTTAAATACACGGTTAAGGGGTTAAGCACTTGACAATTGCAGTTTACATTTGTATGATTTTCTAATGCCAACTTTAAAGTTTCAGTGTCTGGTGTTCTGCCACTATTGCTCTTGGTCTTAATAATTGCAATTTCTTGGTGTTTTTCTTTCTGTGATTATGCATGTTGGTGGAAAACAAATTTAATTGTAACACATTATAAATTGAATCTGATATCAACCTATCAAGTTATCAACTTATCACCTATTAAGTGAATGATGATATATTGATATTTGGTACTTGTAAAGTTGTAATTTGTCTTTTACATGGTCCGAAATAGCCTTGTTCACTGCTCAGTGCTCACAGGACTGGATCACAAGTTATTTATGCTCATGATGATCTATTTTTGCTCATGTAGGGTCGTTCTTTAGATGGAACATTAATCTGAGTACATATCCCTAGGGAATGCTCCTCTGAATCTTGTGCTAGCGTGTCAATCCAGACTGATTGAGATCTGTCTGACAGATAGCTGTGTATTCAAGTAAGCAATGCATCTTTTAGTTCATAGATTGTCTTGAAGCGTTGGAAGAGGATGTTGTGGTAACAAAGTAAAATGCAGCCTAAAGAGCTAGTAGACATGGTATACATAGTAGATATTGTGGCATTGATGACGTCATTGTAAATGTTCAGGATGGCTGCTTCCGTTGAGTGTCCTCTGTGATAAGCGGAATGATTCTGAACTGATTTCTGGCTTGTTGGTCATAAAGTATGTGGCCAGCTGATTATTTATGATCCTTTCCAGTAACTTCGACTGGAATAGAAGGTCGAATACTGGCTAATAACTGTCTGGGTTTGCTTGATCTAGTCACAGTGTTATGTAGGCTATTTATAAATTTATGATTACGTATGCATTCAGGCGAGACTCCTCCCCTTCCCGTACGAAAATCTCCAAAACCCCAAACCCACCTCAGTGCGTACGTACTATAGGGATGGACCTTTCCCACAATATACTCGTGGATAAATTGAGAAATTTATGCCTTAAAATTCACTTTCAAAAACCGAGTCAATGCAATTTTCCAAAGAATTATTTTAAAGAAACTCATTGCCTAATGCATTACAACATTAAGGCACGCTGTGTCTATTTTAAGATGCGTCCATCCGAGCACAATGGGTCTTCTTTCTTAATTGGGCACCGTCATTCAGCAGCAGTATTGGGTATGTTACTTTTGCAAAGTAATTAGTTACTGTTACTTGTTCCTTGGTCTAAAATGTAATTTGTTACTGTTACTTGTTACAAAATTTCAAATGTAACATGTTACTGTTACTGTTACAGCCATAAAAGTAACAAAATTACTTTTTTGTTACAACAGACTATACTCGTTATAAACTGATACCACAAACAATTTACACAGTTTATACAGATGACTATTGGAACTGTATTTCCAATATTAAAATAGCTGTCATGCATGATATTAATCAAATTAATTGAAATTATATTCCAAAGTCAACATGAAATAATAACAACAACAGTTTTAGTTTATACAGCTAAAAGGCTACTACACCAGCAGTACATACTGTAGTTAACATAACATGTCAATGTCATATGACTTATATCTCATATCTACTTAAACTAGCCATAATGCTACACTTTTCAACTATTTAATCTATAAAAAAATTAACAGGAAACACAAGCGAAACGGGAGGTAGTACGCAGGTGTGTTTTCTGAACTTTACTCTGTAAATAGTTTAGGCAAGCATCCATTGACATCTATTAATAGACGTCAATGCAAGTGCATGGTTGCGTTTTCCATATGCATTGGATCAAACCAATTAAGTACGTAATGTATTGAACTTTGAAGTTAGCAAATTGAATTGTAGTCCATTAGAATTTAGAACCATATAGGCGACAACTTCAAAAAGTAACAATAAAGTAATTAGTACAAAATCTGTTACTGTTACTTCAAAAAAGTAACTATTACTGTTACTTTGTTACAAGATTTAAAATGTAACAATCCCGTTACTTGTTACTCAAAAAAGTAATTGTTACAGTAATTTTTGTTACTTGTAATTTGTTACTACCCAACACTGTTCAGCAACAGTTTCATTTATCTATCAAATAATGATATGCCAGCAAGACTATTGCTAACTAATAATTGAATTCATTAATATTCATTAATATTCATTAAGTAAGTGAGTAAGTAGTTTCAATGAGTGTGAACTAGTTTTTGCAAAATTGGTTAGTACAAAAGTTCAATTTTCTTCTAAAATCCCAAGGAAAATACAACTAATAAGTGGTGCATATTGATAGTGCTAGTGCTAGTGAATAGCACGATTTAAGTTAATAAAACGACCGGGCCTCATCTGCACAAGTGCCTAATAATTAGTGCTCTTTCCCCACAAAAAATTATAAAGAACAAGGCTTCTACAGAGGCCACACACAGATTAATTGTTTATCGTTTATTGAAAGTCCCGCTTCAACCCAGTTTCACTGGGGGGGGGGAGGTGTCACAGCTCCAATCAACTGTCTGTTCTAGTCAACAATCAGCCGGCTGGTGATCCAGATGAATATTTACGCCCCACGCTATCTCCGCACTGCATTATGGATAATAGCACTGTTGAGTCTGATTTGCAATGCATAACGGGCCATAGCATTGTTGACAACTCAATATGATTGGAAACGGCATTGAAGACGCTTGATCGTCACATCTTGAATTGGCGCCATTATAACAACGTGACCAGTAGAACTCTACACTAGACACATGCCCAAGAATGCTACGACGCTGTTTTCAGGTATAATTAATTATTAGAGAGTGACACGGTAACGGTTATCGCAGATTTCCCGCGGTAATTTCCGCAGTAATGGGGCCAATTTGGCCAAAAAGTGCGGTATTACCGCGGTAGCGGTTTCTTGTCACGCAGTAATACCGTGGGGACGGGGACATTTACTACGGTAATACCGCGGTAATGATATTGGCATTATCAAGTTGACAACAATAATTTTGATGACACTGTACAGTGTGCAGGCATTCTTGCTTTTCTGCATGTAAATATTTAGTAACTCAGTAGGTTATTTGTTAAGTATGTATGGATGTAATTAAACACGGCCCTAGAGCAGCTGACTGACGTAGCAATGTGCCGGAAGTACTGCCTAGTACTTCCTTTCCCTGTGTCCCTTTTAAATTGTATTGTCTTGGGCACATAGCTTGTTATTTTTCATCACTCGCAGTTATAAATGGAAAATGCGACATCGATTGATTGATTGAAAGTAAAAGTGAGTGAATATCTTTCCAAACGTATAACGGAGTGAGTGATGTGTGGCCACACTATGAGTTTCACACAGTTGCACAGTGTTGCACACACAAGGTTGCACAGTGGAAGACCGCCGCACTCATCTGAGTACTGATGCTGTTGTCAATATTTTTTCATACTTAAACTTTAATCATATAATATTGCCATGCTACAGTCGAAGCATGACATTATTTTAAAGCAAAAACGTAATAGCATATAACGATACTGTAGGTGTTTTTGTTAACATATGTTAACGGCTTACTGCGGGGACGGAAAATGCTGGTGCGGGGATAGGATGGAGACAAATGGGGCGGGGATGGGAAGAAGCTATGCGGGGACGAGGAGAAAAGTTTGGGTGAGGGGTGGGGATGGGAATAAAATGTTGTCCTCGTGTCACTCTCTAATAATTATCATCATCATCATGTTCTCTGTCCTGGGACAGGTTCAGGGCTCCATTGTTTTCATTCCTCTCTGTCTTGCTTCTTCTTTGATTTCTGCATAGGTCTTGTGATGCTGTATATCTGTTTTCATCATCCAGTCCATTAGCATCTTCCTTGGTCTTCCTTTTGTCTTTTTTCCTGATATACTTCCCTCAAATACTGTTCTGAGTAATGATTCATCCTCTTAGTATATGTCCAATCCAGTTCCTCTGTCTTTTTTTTGATGGTGCTGATTAACAATCTTTGTTCGTCCACCATCTGTAGTACTTCATTGTTTGTTTTCTTGTCCATCCACTTGATGTTTTCCATTCTTCTCCATATCCACATTTCGAATGCTTCCAGCTTTTGTATGTCCTTCTTTTGGAGAATCCAAGTTTCTGAGGCATATAAAGTGACATTCCATATCAACGTTTTTATCAGTATCTTCTTTTGCTCTCTATTTAGCCCTTCTCTTACCAGTTCTCATCTGTCCAAAAACCTTGTTTTCCCATCGCTATTCTTCTCTTTATCTCCTCCTGGCATCTGGAATCTTCTGTTATTATCACTATTATATAAATTATATTATGCAATTCAAAAAATCTGTAGGCCCTAAAATTACCTTGTCGAGTTATACAAGGGTCATAGCAAATTACTTAATTTTTGACCAAAAATGGCAGTGGCGTCGGAACGAATTTTCGTCAGGGGGTGCAGATTTTCTCCAGGTCAAAGTTTTCTCTTTTAAATCCTTAACAAGCAAAAAAAAGTTGTCTCGACACAAAAAAACGTAGGAAAAGCGAATTGTTCAGCATGGTATTCCGCAGGGGTCGGTTCACGGCCCTCTGCTGTTCATTCTCTTCATAGCGGGCTTGAGGAAAATCGCTATCGCGTTCGGACTGACCATGCTCGGCTACGCAGATGACGTGCAACTGTATTCTTCCTGTCTGCCTGCCGACATGGAAAGACTTAAACTTCGCTTCCTCGACTGCATCATGGCGATCATCATGTGGACAGAGGAGAACCGCTTGGCCCTTAACCCGGCCAAGACCGAGTTCCTGTGGATGTGCACCCCCAGGAGGAAGCATCTCCTGAGCCCTTCACCGTTCAAGCTGAGTGATGTAACTGTCGTCCCCTCAAAGTGCTTACGACTCCTGGGAGTACTACTCGATGAGACATTGTCGTTCGAGGAACATATCAGTAATGTTGTCCGCGGCTGCTACTACCACCTACGGAGCATTAGGTCAGTCCGCCGGCATCTTCCGATCAGCAGGGCAGTGCACCTTGTGCGTGCCCTTGTTCTGCCCAGGCTGGACTATTGCAACAGCGTGTTGCAGGGCCTCCCTGATGGAAAGTTGAATGGTCTGCAATCCGTGCTCAATACAGCTGCTCGGGTCGTCTTCAGCAGCCCCTGGGGAGCCCATGTGACCCCCCTACTGCGTGATCAGCTGCACTGGCTTAGAGCCCGGGAGCGCATTATCCATAATCTAATCTAATCTTAAACTTCTATAGCGCCACTTTCATAATGCACAGGAGCATCAACCGATGGCACACCAAATCCAAATCACTAAAGATCCAGGTCAAATCCAGGGTATCCGGCCGGACAAACGGGTGACAGTCTATGGTGGATAAGCCCGGTCAAAAAGATGGGTTTTTAATCTTGCTCTAAAAATTTGTAATGAATTTGCAATGCGAACATGCTGAGGCAATGAGTTCCAGAGTTTTGGGGCGGCCACTGAGAAAGCACGAGAACCAAGAACTGTCCGAGTATGGGGGATGGAGAGAACTATTGCAGATGAGGATCTGGTCGAGTATTTGTTTGCTTGTACAGAAAGTTTTGAAAGAAGGTAACTAGGTTCTTTGTAGTAAAGTGTTTTGTATACCTGAAGGCAGATTTTAAAGTCTATCCTTTCTTTAATTGGAAGCCAGTGAAGACCCGTACGGACTGGGGTTATGTGCTCACGTTTTGGGCTTTTTTAAACTACCCGAGCCAATGAATTTTGAACTCGTTGGAGTTTAGCCAGGTTTGATTTAGAAATGCCAAAAAGAAGGGAGTTGCAATAATCAAGACGACTGGACACTAAGGCATTTGCCAAAAGCATTAATGCAGGTTTATTCAGAAATTTCCTAATACGATACAAATCACAAAGGTGGTAGTGAGCTACTTTACAAATGCTATTTGTGTGAGTTGAGAAAGAAAGTGTGGAATCAAAAATTACTCCTAGACCCCGTGCAGAACTACTTACAGGAATAGTTGAAAGCGCTGCTGGCTCACCTTCCGAGCGTTAAAGGACCCGCACTGTCCACAGTACCTGGCTGAGCTAGTCCTATGATCAACGTCGAACGCACGGAGGTCAGCACTTCGCTCCGGCCATCGTGTCCTACTGCTCGTTCCGCCTCCGTCACAGACTACAAAGTTCAGAGAAAGGTCCTTCTCACGCGGGAACCCATTGCTTTGGAATGCCTTGCCGACTGCAGTGACTGAGGCCAACTCTGCTTGACAGTTCCTGAGAGAACTAAAGACGCACCTTTTTAGTTTAGGATATGGTTAACTATGTGTGTGTGCAGCGCCCTTGTCGTAGGCCTTAGCCTAGTGCACGGAACTATAGAAATTGTCTTGAAATAAATAAATAAACAAATAACAAATGCAAAAATGCCTTGACAAGCAAAAAAAGGTCGTCAATGCCCAATTTCACCCTAAAAATATACTTTGACAAGTAAAAAAGGTCATCTGCACACTTTTGAAGGCTACAGGGGGTGCACACAGGGTGCAGACCATCTTCTTTCCAGGGGGTGCACTGCACCCCCTACATTTTTACAAAGGGTACAGCTGCACCCCCTGCACCCCACTTCATACTGGCCTGAAAATGGAGTCGACCTATCGGTGAAGGCAACCTGTCCGCAACTATATAGGGCAGTCTTGAAGTAGGTTAATGACTCTGGGTCACCCCAGGCTAACCGCCTCATGGCCCTCTCTCTCGTGCGCGCTCTCTCCCTTTCCTCTCCGTCCCCTCTCTCGCTCTCTCTCTGTCCCCCTCTCGCTCTCTCCCTCCCCTCTTTCTACCTCACTTGCTCGCTCTCTCTCTCTCTCTCTCTCTCTCTCTCTCTCTCTCTCTCTCTCTCTCTCTCTTGTTTACTAAATTCCCAGAAAGTCGGCTCAGGATGACTCATTGACTCCTAAGTCCGATAACAACCTTTAGACGGATTTTTGGCTACTTTCTTGATCAACGGTTGCGTGTTTTGAGAAAAGTACATGGCAACACCGCGAAACGCGGGTAAAATGCTAGTAATAAAGTAAAATAAACTTCTTCTTTTGACTCTATTTTTAATTAAAATTATTTTTACAAGCCTCATGATGCGCTAAGTTAGTAGTTAGGGCACTGCCGAATTTATAATTACCAGTAGAATTATTTTATGTTAGGGGCCTCCTACTATTTGCAAAAATGTTTTTGTATAAGCCGCTTACTATTATAGGCCGCATCAAAGGGCCTTTTCTTGTAAAATCACCTATAAGCCGCGGTGATTTGGCGTGAAAATACGGTACTTAGATGAACCAGACATGGTTGTTTTATAAATAAAGGGAGTCATTTGATTATTTTCTGTTGATTTATTTAAATTAAATTAAATCATTTTCTCTAATGTTAAAAGCATGAGCAAGCGTAAGGAAAGTGGCAAACGTACTGTACGAGCTGTAATGAAGAGAGTGAACTATTCTCCTGCTTCTTATCACACTAAAGGTAAAGGTTCTTCCATACTCGAGTTCGAGCATTGGAATACTGTGGAATATTGGAGATGCAGTAAACAGTTGAATGTTAGTGAGTTATTTAATACTTTTATTAATAAATGCATTTAATTATGTTGCTACATCTAAGTGAAAAAAAATCCATGAAAATGTCCAGGAAGCCAGGTAAATAGGAATTTCTCCTATAGGAGGTCAGGATCAAAAGGGTTAAAAGCCAATTAGAAACTGAAAAAATGCATAACAATTCAATCAAACATACTACGTACTTTAAACTTAGCACCTGCTTTTTTAGACATGAATTTCTTGTTTCTCTCTTTTAATTCTCTTTCATCTTGCCCTTTTTGTTTTTCTGTATTTATCTCCTGTATTTTCTGATGGTCATGTTTTTTGATCCAAGTTTTAAAGAGTCTTTCACTTTCTTTCTTTTTATCTTCGTTCTTTTTTTGGATAATCTCTTCTTCTTTCAATTTCATTTGCTGTTGCTTTATTTCTTGTTCAGCCTTGGAACGATTTTCTTTTGCTTTCTGTATAATCCACTTCTCCCAAGGAGAGAGCTCATTAGATGCCTCTTTATCGATCACTTTACTGCCATCTTCAAACAATTTCTTTTTACTTGGTGTGCTCTTCTTCAGTGATTGGTTTACACAAATCATTTGTGCACCTTTTATCTTTGCATTATCCACTGACTCTGATTGTTTAGTTTCCTTTAAACTACATAATGCAAAGAAAAGCAATCAGCAATTTATATTTAGAAGATACGATAAAATATTAGTTGAACTTCAAAATACAAAAGTGCTAATGCTTCAAGTATCAGCACAAAGCTAAATGAAAATCAAACAATATTCTAAGGCAGGGGTGGTCAACCGGCGGTCCATGGGCCACATGCTGCTGATTGGCAGCCCTTGGGGTATCTTTCCAAATAAATTAGTCCTATTTACACATACAATATTGAGTCATGGGTAAGACTTTCAGTTCTTGTGCTTAATTTAGTAAAATAGTAACTTACTTTAAACTGCTGTTTAATTGTAACTGTCACCAATTACTACCGGAGCATGACTGCAGTGACTGTACTACTGTTGAAAATAATGATGTGAAAAAGGCACCAAAAATGCAGCCCTCTGGATGCTGATCAAAATTTATAATGGCCCGCTTGTATTAAAAGGTTGGCCACCCCTGTTCTAAAGTTACTAAACTTACAATAATTGCTCAAAAGCTCCTCAAACCAACATCAGTTTAAAATTGTAATGTTAAGCAAAAAATGCTTTACGGTTATTTTCGATAATTTGAAACAGAAGCTGCTTTTGATCCTAATCAAGCACTACAGACAAGTCAAACTCTTGAATTATTTGTCTGTCTGCCTGTCTGTCTGTCTGCCTGTCCATCTGTCTGTCTGTCTGTCTCTCTAAGTCAAGTCAATTACTACTCTAACTGAACAAACAAATTGTATAACTGTTATGCTTTCATCCAAAAACCCATGCTATCACTGCAATTTCTGTAAGAGCAATAGAACTGGTATTTTGGTATTTATTTCAATTTAAAAAAAAAAACACAAAAACCTAAAGAACTTCGACAGCGCCATTTTAGTATTGCACTTGGTCGAAGGTAAAATCATAATCCCCCATTGTCAGATCTAATAAGCCAGTTCAAGTTTTCCAGTGCGGTTATGGTTGATAGGCTGCAGAAAATAACTAAGATTTTAGTCTTGATTGAACTGAATGTCTTGAGACTGGACCAATGCTGGAAGGGAGTTCCACAGTCCAGGCCCAGAAAAAGAAAAGGCATGTTTGCCTAGAGTGGTGTGAGTGAATGTGACGTATCTGAGGAGTTAAGACTTGGTCTTGGTCTGAAGACTTGGTCTAGTGTGTTTAATCCTGCACAGTAAGTAGATTTTAAAGTCAATTTGTTGTCTTATACATCACCATTGAAATGATTTAAGCACAGATGTGTTACAGTAGTTTTCAGGTTTTAGCTTTAATAATGGCATGATTAGTTGGTTAATGATATGGTGATGTGCAATCAGTGATGTCAGTAATGTAGCATTTGTAAAGTGTCTCTTATATTTCTACTCAATATTGACTAGCTGCTGTCTAGCCTGCTTCAGTGGTGAAAAGAGAGGCAAATATTGTAAGCCCTTTCCTGACAGTCATAACCGCTTCCACATAAGGTTCACACTCCGCCTCCAAGTAGCACCAACCAGTAATAAAGGTCCTGCAATCCATGGCAGAGTCTGTGTGTAGCCTTGGCCATCATATGAGGACACCTTTTGCCATCTCATGGGCAGCAATGAGAGATTAGTGATTTCAGCAGAAGAGATGCCAGTGGATGCATCCAATGGTGGAGTCATTTTGCAATGAAAAGCATCCCCGTGTACACTGCGAGGCCAGGACCGCATCATTGTGCCTCCATCTCATCCTGGTGGGACAAGCTATTATGGTCCCATCACACCACCATGAATCGAAACAGATGCAGCACCAGGGTTAAAGTCCCTGACGGTAATCCGATCACCGCTTCTTCGCTTATGCCTGCTGGTCATGTTACACATGAAGGGTCTGGGTTAACACGTCGAGTGCTGGGAACGTCAATTGACGTCCTTATTTTGGTACTTCAGGGCGCTAGGGGCGTCAAGTGACATCCTCTGTTCAATGCATCTGAAGCCAGGAAGGTCGTATAACGGCCGCGCCTGGCAAAGAAACTGTGCCGCAGTCAACGAGTTACCGGTAAAGCCCTCCATGAGAAGCTTGAACCCCAATGTTTGCGGAAAGGCCATCAACTGACGTCACTACATCAAGATATTAGAATCAAAAATTAAATATGACATTTGCTATAATTATCTAGGAAAGCTTATTCAAAATGAATACTTCCCAGTGATAAACCACAGTATTCAACAAGCCTACAGTATATAATACCATCACTTTTTATACCACAGTGTTTTTGTAATTCCTGTATACCGGTACTGCATATCACTAATTCAGAGTAATTGAACCCTCTTAATAAAATATGTGTTTTGTTATGTGTTTTTATTTCCAAAGTAAAGCAGAAAGTAATCATCAATTGGGCTACAAAAAAATGTACTTAATTAAAACTGAAACAGAACATTACATTGTTCACAAAATAACTATGATAAACTAAACAAGTTGACATTACCCTATGCCTACGGAAACAAAAAACCGAGATTAATCTAAGGGATCCTAGGATCCCAGTGATTGGTTAATCTAAGATTCTAAGGTGTCATATTAACATAGTCACAATTATAAGTATGATCAGGAATCAAGTGGAAAACCCATCACTAGATTTTACATAATTCACATAACCCATAGAAAATTAACAATGTTGATAACAATAATGACAATATTGATAAAAAAATAAACCATAAATAAAGGAGTTAACATGGAAAGATTAAATTGACAATATATAATAGGTAAGTGAGTATATTAGACTTAGAAGATAACTAAGTTACATAAGAAGAAACTGTTTTGTCGAGATCTTAAAATGATGCAAATTGATAAGGTTCTTAATATGGCGAGGTATAGCATTCGAAATCTTGGACCCAGCGAATTTTATTGTAAATAACCTTGTGTTTGTTGCAGCAAACGGAATAAATAGATTTATACTATTTCTTAGTATAGTGCTAGTTTTTGTAGAGGCAAATTCAAAAAATGTATTAAAATAATATATTGAGGATAACAAATTATGTCTTTTTTGTTCTTCTTCTTTCTTTCCTTCCATCTTTCCCTATTGGGTTGGACGATGGGTCTGAATGAGTTCCTTCCACTTCTGTCTGTCTCTTGCTGCTCTGGTCAATTGGATGAAGTTCATTTGCATTTCTTCTGCATCCTCTTTTAAGTTTTCTATCCATGTTTTTCTTGGTCTTCCTTTTCTCCCTTTCCCTTAAACATAGTTGTATAGTGCTTTCTTTGGTAGTCTTTCTTCCTTCATTCTTTCAACATGACCAAACCATTTCAGTCTTCGTTTCTGTATTGATTCGAGTATCGTTTCTTTTTGCTCTGTCTTTTCTCTGATCGTTTCATTTCTTATTCTTTGTCTTCTGCTGACTCCTGCTATTCCTCTTAACCAGTTCATTTCTGCAGTCATTAATCTTCTTTTGTCTTTCTTCTTTATGGTCCAGCATTCTGATCCATATAAAAGTACTGGTTTGATCAGTGTATTATATAGCTTTAGTTTTGTTTTCAATGATATTTTTTGTCTTTCCATATATTCTGAAGTTTTCCAAATGCTGCACTTGCAAGTCCAATTCTCCTTATTATGTCTTCTTCACTTAGGCCATCCACCTTAGTGTATTTACTTTATTTTATTTATTTTACCTGTGTATTTACTTTTAGCCCCACTTCTTCTCCGGCCTTGCTTATTTCATTGGTTAATGTTTGTAGGTGATCTGCTTTTGTTGCTATCACATCTATGTCATCTGCAAACCTTAATTTATTTATTGTTTGTCCCTATACTTTTACTCCAGCATCTTCTTTTGTGTTTTGTAATCCAGAAATTGCAGTTTCTCTCTTTGTCTTTTCCCAGTAGCTTGTCTTTGTCTTTTCCCAGTAGCAAAGTATGTAACTATTTTAAAATGAATAAAGAAATTTGATACTTATTAATACCATCAATGCTCAAGAGTTTGAATTTCTTATATAAAGATAAAGTGTTTATATATACATAATCATTAACCCGTTAAAGGGGGAATTAATTTTTTCAAGTCGTCCCCAATCGGGGTAATTAATTTGGGGAAAGGCATTCATGTGAAAATGTGAACATACAAGTTTTAAACTTACTATATTTCAGGCTATATAGAAGCTAAAAAGATGCGGTTTGCACCGTTGTTTAGCATTTTTATTGCTTTTTCGAACCATCCATTCCAAAAAAGAAAATTTTGGGGGTAGGTCCACCCTACAGCCCAAAATAGGACCCCTCCCCAACATTTTGGTCAAATTTTGTTCAAAGCCCCATAGCAAAAATGTTTCTGCGGTAACCCCCAAACTGTGAGCGAGAAAGTTGTAAAGGGGTGTAATTAGAACAGAATAGTGCAAAAATTTTGAAGATTGGACAAAATTTGGGGTAGTTATGATTTTTCAAACCCTACTACTCATTGCTCGAAGAAATGACAATTTTGCGAGCAGATTTTCAATCTGAAAAACCGAACAACTCAGTATATTTCAGGCTATATAGAAGCTAAAAAGATGTGGTTTGCACCGTTGTTTAGTATTTTTATTGCTCTTTCGAACCATCCATGCCAAAAAAGAAAATTTTAGGGGTAGGGTCCACTCTACAGCCGAAAATCCAACCCCCCACAAAAAATTTCAAAGCACAATAGCAAAAATTTTTCAGCGGTGATCCCCAACTGTGAGAGAGAAAGTTTTAGGGTGGTGTAATTGGAACATAATAGTGCAAACATTTTGAAGATCGGGCCAAAATTGGCGGAGTTATGATTTTTCAAACCCCAGACTTGAGTCTTTTTCGAGGCATTTCAATGCAAAATCCCAGCATTTGGACGATCAACGGCAAGTTTTCTTGCTTATATAGTCAACAACAGAGAAGAAAGTGCTGCTATCTATCGAATGGATAGTAACTAAATCGAATAGTTGCTTTGGGGCGGTTTAAAACTTCAATGTTCGGGGTACACACATGCTTATGTGGCGCGCCGTTTATAAACGGCATTCTCCGTTTGGATATGATTTTCGGGCGCCATTTATAGATGGCGTTAACCGGCAACGGGTTAAATAACAGTCTAACAGCTTTGTTTTGTAAAATTTGGATCCTACCTGTTATTGTTTTGTAATTATTACCCCAAATAATATTGCAGTAAGTTAAGTGAGGATAAATAAGTGTATAGTAAAGTTTGTGTCTAACAGAAGTGGTTAAGAAACTGTTAATATGTTTGAGAATATTAATGATTTTAGATATTTTATTAGCCAGGTGTTCAGCATTTTCCTTCCAGTTTAGGTTTTGGTCCACAATTAACCCAAGAAATTTTGTGGAGGTAATTTGAGTTATAATTGTGTTATTAAGCTTAATTTGACCTAATTTAATGTCCAAATATTCATGTTTAGGGTAAAATTAATAACATTAGTTTTGGATAAATTAAGTGCTAATTTGTTACATTGAAACCAATCAGTGATATTTATCAATTCCAGATTAGTCATAGTAGTTAAAACATTATTATCATCGTGACTGGCAATGAGATTAGCATCCTCAGCATATAACAAGTAATCAAAGAATTTAAAGGAATTTGGCAAATCATAAATGTAGAGAAGGAACAAAAGTGGACCTAGAATTGAACCTTGGGGTACTCCATATTGTATATTAGTTATATCAGAATTGGAATTATGCAAAAAAGAAAAAATACTATTAGGCGTATGCTATCGGGTCCCAGATGCAAAGGAGGAAATAGATATTGGATTGTTTAAGATTTTAGATATAGTAGCCAAGGAAAATGTACTAATAATGGGTGACTTCAACTATCATATTAACTGGGAAAGCATGGAGGCAGACAGGAACCAGGACAAGAGATTTCTTAAGTGCATGGATGACAATTTCCTCACACAACATGTCACTGAACCAACGAGAGGAGGTAACACACTGGACTTAATAATTACCTCAGATGATCAGTTAGTGAAGAATATGATGGTTGGACAAAACTTAGGCACAAGTGACCACCATACAGTGACATTTGATGTAATTTTAGCAGAAGACATCGAAAGCACACACAGCCAAAAAAACAAAAACTATTTCCGGGGAAACTACGATCTGGCTAGGAAGATGATCGAAGATTTGGACATAGGAAGCATGATAAAGGATAAAAATGCAGAAGAAAGCTGGGAAATATTTAAAAATTGCATGTCAAGGGTTATGGACTCAACAATACCAAAACAGCGGACACTTAACAAAAAACTTCCATGGGTTACTAGAGAGGTACAGAAGAAGAGAAGGGCCAAAAACAAAGCGTGGAAGAAATTGAGAAAGCACCGACTAAAAATGCAAAGCAATGAAGGTTTGGAACAGGTGAGATTAAAACAGTTACAGTCCAGTTACGTGCAAAAGAGGAACAAATCAACAGCTACAAATAAAGCGGCTATTGCAGAGTATGAGAACAAATTAGCAAAAGACATCAAACGGAACAGCAAGAGTTTTTATGGATATGCAAGAAGATGAAGCGAAAAGACAAAGTGGGACCATTAGTAGCTGATTCTGGAGAAACAGTGACGGATGACATGGAAACAGCAACAATTCTGAACGATTACTTTGGATCAGTGTTCACTAATGAAAATACAACCAACATACCAAAGCCCATTAATTTATTTTGTGGAAAAGAGGACGAAGTATTATCAGATATAAATTGCAATAAAGAGTGTGTCCTGGAAATTCTGAGTCAAATGAAAACTGACAAAAGCCCTGGAATAGACAATATACATCCAAAATTTCTGTATGAGGTAAGACATGAGGTTAGTGAGGTAATAGCCACAATATTCAATATGTCACTTGAATCGGGAATAGTCCCTAGGGACTGGAGGGATGCAGTAGTCACTCCTTTATTCAAAAAGGGTAACCGTGGGGAGCCTGGAAATTATAGACCAGTGAGCCTGACCTGTATAATAGGCAAAGTTCTGGAAAAAAATAATAAAAGCAAATATATTGGACCATCTTATGAGACACAAGATTTTAAAGGATAGCCAGCATGGGTTTATTAAAGGAAGATCTTGCTTAACAAACATACTAGACTTTTTAGAGGAGATTCATGACAAGCTAGACGAGGAAAAGCAGTTGATGTAATATACCTGGACTTTGCAAAAGCATTCGATAAAGTACCTCATTCAAGACTGGCAGTCAAGCTTCAGGCCAGTGGAAATAGAGGTAAAGTTCTTGGATGGATAAAAATTGGCTTCAGAGCAGAAGACAGAAGGTAGGTATAAGAGGCAAGTATTCAGATTGGGCTGAGGTCATAAGTGGGGTGCCACAAGGTTCAGTGTTGGGACCTCTATTGTTTTTAATATACATCAACGACATCGATGATGATATAATGTCAAAAATTTCAAAATTCGCTGATGACACAAAACTGTGTGGACAGAGTGATAGTGAAGCAGAAGCAAACATTTTACAACAAGACCTTAATAGACTATCCCAGTGGTCGGCAGATTGGCAAATGCTTTTAATACAGATAAATGCTCGGTGATGCACATTGGGAAGAAGGGAACAGATCATGAATTTAAGTTATGTGGGAAGGGACTAAAAGTTACAAACGAGGAGAAAGATCTAGGGTCATCATGCACAACAGCTTAAAGCCATCTAGGCAATGTGCAGAGGCAGCTAATAAGGCCAACAAAATTCTAGGTATGATCAAAAGAACGATAGTGAGCAGAGAGAAGGATGTAATAATAAGACTTTTACAAGACATTGGTACATCCACATTTAGAGTATTGTGTTCAAGCATGGTGTCCATTCCTGAAGAAAGACATAGAGACCTTAGAAAGAGTGCAACACAGAGCAACAAAAATGATCAAGGGATATCATAAACTAACCTATGAGGAAAGGCTAAATCACTGTGGATTGACAACCCTGGAAAAAAGAAGAGAGAGAGGGGATTTGATCGAGACATACAAAATACTAACAAACAAAGTGGAAATGCCAAGAGAAAGATTTTTTACAATGAAGCAGTATGATAGAACCAGAGGACACAACATGAAACTGTTCAAGAAACGGGTTGGGAGACATAAACAGCATTTTTTTAGTGCAAGAGTGGTGGACAGATGGAATGAACTGGATGAGGGGATAGTAATGGCTACAACTGTAAACGAGTTCAAAATAAACCTCAGTAGTTTAGGATATTAGATTGGACGGGAACAACAGTGGTTCTCACACAGGGCAGTCCCTACTGAACCACTTTAAACCTTGTTATATTATATTATATTATATTATTCACAATAGTAAACTGTTTTCTGTTCATTAGATAATTGGTTAACCACTTATGAGATATACCTTTAAAACTATAGTAATTAAGTTTATCCAATAATATATCATGGTTATAGAATCAAATGCTTTGGACAGGTCAAGAAATATACCTAGGGTTAGTTTATTGGATTCAAAATTAGCTGTGATTTTATCTATTAATAATTGAATAGGCATAAAAGTTGAATGCCCTGGTCTGAATCCAAACTGAAAGGGAGATAACATGTCAAATTTATCCAAGTAGTTTATAATTCTATTGAACATAACTTTTTCAAATATTTTAGTAAATACTGGAAGATTAGAAATAGGTCTGTAGTTGGCTTTATCTGTTCTTGATTCATTTAAAAAAATTGGAGAAATTTTTGCTACTCTTTAATTCAGAAGGAAAAATGCCTGTTAAGAAGGAAGAGTTTATAATATCAGCAAGTATTTCAGCTATCCCGTCAGCACATTTTATTACACCTTTCTGATTAATGTTATCATAGCCAGAGGAATTTTTATTATTTAGGTTTTTAATTACATCCATTATTTCAAAAGGGGTACATGGAAATATTTGGAAAATATGATTATTAGGATTATTAGTTAATGTTTCAAATATTTTACCTTTACTTGTATAGGTATTAAATTGTTTAGCAATGTTAGAGCCCACATTTGTAAAATAACCATTAAATTTGTCGAGAACCTGATTACAAGGTATAGAGATTGAATTATTATCGTCAATATCTTTCAATATTATTATATTGTTTTTATTTACATTTTTATCTAGCATCTATAATATTAAGATCCTTATCTGTATGTCTCTCTGTTACCTTCAAGCGTTCTGATTGGTTGACTGTTGGTAGACGGTTTAGACCGTTTAGTCCTTACGTCGCGATGCGTTGGTGGACGATGTTCGAAGACGACGTTGCTATTGGTAACAATTGTTCGTAGAATCGTAGTCGAGTCATTGCAGCGTCAGAGGGCTGGGCGTGCGACGACGTTGCTATTGGTAACAATTGTTCGTAGAATCGTAGTCGAGTCATTGCAGCGTCAGAGGGCTGGGCGTGCGACGACGTTGCTATTGGTAACAATTGTTCGCAGCCTGAGGTAGTTGCGCAATTTTAACGTACATTTTAACTTACACAAAAAATACGTGTACAGCGTCACAAATGGCCACAGTTGCGTGATTTTAACGTACATAGGCCTAATTATTACGTGGCGCAGAGCTTGGCTAGGTGGCGATCATTGAAATGTTGTTCAGCATGAATTCAATGATTGGGTATTAGGTATAGGTATTGGATTAGTATTATCCTGCACTGCGAGCGAAGCGAGCGCGAGCGAAGCGAGCATCTTTCTAGTATTATTAATAAGTTTCCATGTATTTACATTAGAGTTTTGGTAGTCACTGAATTTGTTAGAATAGTATAGTTGCTCGGCATTTTTTCTAATAGTTTTAAATTTATTATTATACTTGTTAAATATAGCTTTATTCTTTATGGTAGGATCTTTTATGTAATTATTGTATAGTTTCGATTTAATTTTCATCGATTTGTAGAGAGCTGGTGTCATCCAGGGTTTTTAAATTATTTAACCTCATTTTTGGTTATTTTTGGGAAGGATTCTTCATATTTAGTACTAAATATATCCAGGAAAGTGGTGTAGGCTAAGTCAGTATTGTTTTGGATACAGGCTTGTTTCACTGGAGTCCAATCTGTCTGTTTGATTTTCCCAATAAAATCTGAGTAGCCATTTCATCCAATCTTCTTATTTCAACTTGTTTCAGTCAATTGTACTATAGGTTTCATGTCCAATGATAATAAGATTGGCAGATGATCAGATATGGGATAATTTAAAATGGCCAAGTTAATGTTATAGTTAAAACTATTAGAAAAGAAATTATCAATTAAGGTTTTACTAAATTCGGTTTTTCTAGTAGGTTTATTAATAAAATAATTGTCGTCCATGTGAACAAATGAATGAATGAATGAATTATTAATAAGTGGAATAAAACTATTAGAGAGCATCATGTTATAAAATAGGTTGGCTTCATCTATTTGTGCATCACTTCTCACCCCATATTCAGAACAATGATAACAGCCATCTTCACCATAATTTACCATTTGACGTACTTCTGACAAACCACAGTCTTTTCAATTTTCTGTAATAGCTTAGCTCATAGACGAGTGTTGAACCACTGCAGAAAAGTTCATATGTTTGTAATTTCTGAACAACTTAAGAGTGGCATTATAAACATTTAAACTACAGTATATATATATATATATATATATTAGGGTGGTCCTCGAAGAACAGGAATACCGTATTTTCGCGCATACTGCCCGCGGGCTATGCAGTATTTACAAACAAAAATGCCAGGTGCGGGCAATGAGGAGGAGCAGGCAATCCGATTCAAATTCTACTGAAACTGTGTCAACAGACCGCAGCTCTTTCCACTGCATCTCATCATTCCCTTCCCACCCATTTCCTTTCCCCTACTTCCAATTACCCTTGACATACAGATTTGTGCCCTTGTTCTCAGAGAACGCCAGGAAGGTATCAGCTTATCTGATGCCAACTGTATCAAGTTACGTTGGTTGCTGTAGGTGTCAGGAATGTTTGCAGCTACCCACAGCTTTGTACCAGCATGACCCAGTGGCGTTGCGTGGGTTTGCTCCGCCCTGGACGGAAGAGCCACATGAGGACCAAGACAAAAGGTCATCGGCACTAGCCTTTCTACTTCATTCCTTTTGCTTTGTCAACACTAGGAACAGACACTTTCCCTTTCTTCCACTTAGAATCATCCGGCCCCTACAAATTTATTACTGGTACCCCTCAAAAATGCCGCCATTAGGGACGAGACGCCCAACTCACCACCCCTTCCTACATCACTGGCATGGCTCTGTCTAGACTCTACCGGTAATGGGGTAACGTCTCCAGCACCATAGACACGTAAGGACATAATTACCGGGCAGAGTCAACAAGGCGCCCGGGCAGATTACAAAGCCCGGGCAGCTGACGCCCGTATACAGTACTCTTACGACATTACGGCACAGAAATAAAGTAGCCAGTACACTTCAGGCTACCATGACTGGTAGTAGAGGTCTGCACAGAGATAAGACTTCTGCCCCACCCCGTCCTGGTCAACCCTTCTCCTGCCCCTTGACAGCAAATCCCCTCCTCGCCCCAATACTTTTGTCTCCAATTCCCGCCCGTCACCGTTAATGGAAGGGTGAGGGCAATACGAGGGTGCGGGCAATGCGGGGGTGCGGGCTTTCTGATTCAAATTTTACAGGATATATATTTTTCGCGATCTATCCGCAGATGCGGACTATCTGGGAGGTGCAGGCAGTACGCGCGAAAATACAGTAATTAAAATTTTTAAAAATGAATTGTGCTAGGTTTGTATTGTGTTCCTTTGGTCATCAGTATATTCTACACTAAATTTCAGCCATATTGGTTAGCAGTGCCACCATAACATTGAATTTTTATCAGATCCAAAATTACCCGGTTTCACATTATATTGCTACTTTTTAAGTTTTGCATTTTTACTTACTTATTATTTGATGTCATTTCCTCACATGCCATTTTTGTTTTTCCAGTTGCTCAATTTGAATTAGCGTACTATAATTATTGTTAATTTACATAAGTGGCGGTGGCACTGACAAGTTATTATGTGTTCCAAAACTTGATGATGGCTTTGGCAAAACAGTTGCAATGGCTGTGCAACAGGCCATTGACAACTGGGAGTTAGCCAATAGAATAAAAGCTGCAGGCTTTGATACAACTGCCAGCAATACAGGAATACACTCAGGTGCTTGTCATTTTCTGGAACAGCTTTTGAACAGATCCTTGCTTTATCTACCATGTCACCATCACATCATGGACATAATAATATAATTGGTCATGTGTTTGATACATCAATTGGTTTCTCATCTGGCCCTGATATTAACTTGTTTGTCGGGTTCAGGAGCAACTGGTCACTTATTGATGCTACTAAGTTCGAGACTGGAAGCGACGATGAAGAGACATCATACATGCTATCTGAATGTCAGTCGTCAGTTGACAAAGTTCTGAGCTTTATCCGCATGATCCTTCAAACAAACCTGCCCCGTGATGACTACAAGAAGTTGCTTGAGTTGGTTCTTGTGTTCTTGGGCGACAAACCCGACCATGGAGTAAGATTTATACAACCTGGTGCTCATCACAGGGCACGATGGATGAGCAAAATAATTGACTCCTTGAAAATTTGGATGTTCCGGAAGCAATTCTCTGTCACAGCACGAGAATTAATAGGGTTGCGAGATGTCAATATATTTGCTGCACTTGTTTACGTCAAAGCTTGGTTCACAGCAACAAATGCTGTCTCAGCTCCAATGAATGATCTGCAGCTACTGCAGACCATGCAGGAGAACAAAGCAATACACAATGCAGTTGCTGATGAAGCCATCAAGAAATTTCGTAACCATCTGTGGTATATACCGTATATATTCGTGATAAAGTCGAGAAATTTAAGGCCAATTCACAGGTTATATATCCTGACCTCGACTTATACTCGAGGCACTAACTGTTGGGTAAAGTTTCCATACATAGCATGTCGAAAATAATTAATTTAGCTAACTGCGTAATTATTTTCAACATACGCTACGGCATCTAAATAAAAGTTCACATCAGCGCTTTTAAGATTGGTAATTTATAGGCGCCACATAAATATTAATTAAAAAATATTGGCGCTACATAAATATAAAAAAATTCAAGATTACCGGTAATTAAGATTTTTATATTGTCAAGAATAAGCGAATAGCAGGTTTAAAATTTTCTTAATCGTCAGGAATCAATCTGGGAATGTGAAAATCGTTCAGTTTCTCGATAGTTCAAAGCTAAAATGCAGTTTTTCAATCAAAACAATGGCGCCGCTGCCGCCACATGCCCACTTCGCGTCCGCCATTGTTCCGACTCTCACTATCACCTCAAGAGGGTTCGCCGCGATGACGTCACTTCGACTTATTCCCGGGTCAATGACTTTAGACACCTTCAAATACCCAAAATCTAGGGGTCGACTTATACTTGGATCGACTTTATCTCGAGTATATACGGTAAGCGAGGTGTCAGTGAGTCTCAGTTTCTTTGCTGGCGATGATATTGTGCCACTGGTAACAAAGCGTGAGTTAGTTGCACAATTAACAAAGCCTCCTCGCTGCGAAGTACCAGATAAACGAGCTGACATACAGCCGAAGGACATAAAACAAAGTAAACTGTCAGATTTTGTCACCATACACACTAAACAGTTTTTCACGATCTTCGACATATCACTGGACTTTCTTGAGAAAGATCCAGATGAATAGACCAGAGACCCAGCATACAGACAAGCAAAGGAAATGCTGTCAGAGCTAAAAGTGGTGAATGATTTGGCAGAAAGAGGAGTAGCTCTCATTTGGACAATATAACAACCTCTTGACCAAAGATGAAGAAGATTTTCTGCTGCAAGTGGTTGAGGAGCATCGGCTTCATTTTCCGGATAGTACAAAAACTTGTCTGGTGGCTGAACTTGATAATTAACTGAGTTTGTCTGTTATGTTTGCCTACTATTTTACTGTCAAAAAGTGATGACTTTCAGTAATGCCTGTGCCTGATTATCAAACATTGTTGTTATGCTTGCAAACATTGTTATGCTTGTGTGACAAAACGATGAATACTTCTGTACACTGTACACTACGGGTGAGTAAAAAAGTGTTTGGTGGCACCTCTTAATATTCTTCTATGACGCTAAAATTTTGCCATAAATTCTTTTTAACATATACGGACAAACTGCAAACCTAGCACCACCATAATTTAAGAAAAACATTTGAGGACCACCTAATATATATATATATATATATATATATATATATATATATATATATATATATATATAGTGTTTGAATTCACCTGGTTGCAGTTGATACAGCAGGCATACAGTTCTTTAAATTCTGTATAAGCAAATCACTGTGCTGAATCTTTGTCAAAGACTCTTCATCCCAATTAAATTGCTTAATGGAACTATTTACTGCAAAATAATGCTCTGTGAAGGAATTCTTTTCTTCTTTTGCCTTGGAAGATACACTATTAAATCGAGTGACAGGACTTGCTGAAGATTCATAGCTGTTGTGATTCAGAACTGACAAAAGAGATGCTGTAGAATTCAAAGGTGATGGAGTACGACTTCTTGGTTGCAAATGAACTGGAGAGAGAAGAGGTGTCGGAGGAAATGTTGCAGTCACCGGACGTGGTCTGGCACTCATTGTTTTCTTGCTCTTAACATAAATATGAAATAAAAATTTAAAGTTTTGCATTTTTCCAAAAATTAATTATTTATTTACTTATATACTTTCCTCTTCTTTAAGTTTATTATTATTCGACTATTTATGAAGCGCCGTAACATGGCCATCGGCCAAAACCAAAAGCGCTGTACAATCAACACACAGCTAATAACTGTACGATCTGGTGAACAAGTACGTTTTTAGTTCTTTGGCGAACGTTTCAGGAGAAATAGTCCCGGCCAGCGAATCGGGGAGCGCATTCCACAGAAGTGGGTTGCCGTGAGTCATGGAGCGCTCGCCAAACTTCTGAGTCCTGGCCGGAGGAGGAACGTAAAGCCGGTGGCGACTGCTGGATCTCAGCTGGAGACGGCAGCTGGTGTCGTCCTCAATCAGAGGGCTGACAGTCATTTTCTTCCATTTCTCTCAATCTTCTGCTGCTCTTATTAGGGCTCCATAGTTCTTTGCGCCTGTCCAGTCAGAGCTGTCATCCATCCAGCTTCTTTTCGGTCGGCCTCTTCCCCTTATTCTTTCTATTCTACCTTCCATTATTATCAAAGACAGGTCTCCAGCCAAACCTCTCATGATGTGACCAGCATAGGAAATGTTTCTTATTATTATTTCCCATTTCCACATTGCTGTTGTTTTGCTTCTTTCTAAGACTCTTTCGCTTGTTACCTTGTCCATTCAGCTGATTCTCAAGAATCTTCTGTAACACCATAATTCAAACGCCATGATTATTTTCATAATCTTCCTGTATATTGTCCAGGTTTCGCATCCATAAGTCAGCACTGGGAAGATGTAGCATTGGATGGGCCTCTTCTTGCACTCGATGCTGAGATCTCTTCTCATGAGCTTATTTACTTTACTTAATTATTTATTTATTTCTCAGAGCATATACCTAAAAGAAGGAGAACAAATAAAACAAGTCAAAGAATTTAAATATCTGGGATTTAGATTTACAATTCTAAATCCCAGATATCGAAATTCTTCTAAATTGAAGATGGTAACTAAGTAACCAAAATCTTCTGATTGGGCGTGGGAATGACAATACTGGGGAAACTACAGAAAATGTGGAAAAAACTGGGGAATACTGGGGAAACTACAGAAAATGTGGAAAAATAAAAACATCAGCATCCCAATTAATGTATGACTGCTACATTTAAAGTAACGATTAATGCTATTGAACAAATGCTAATTAATTAATTAACGATTAATGCTATTGACAGCTATTGCTACTTCATTTAGTCGGTTGCCACTGACAGATGTGAGGCATTAACGCTGAAGAGAGAATAGAAGCTCATGAAATGAAATGCCTTCAAAACATATTAAGCTACCTAGAAAGATAAACTAATGATGAAGTATTCCACAAAGCAGGATTGGGAAAAATACTACTTGCCAAAAGACAGAAAGAAAATTGAAATTTTTGGACATATAGCACGACAGGAAAACACCAAACGGTGGCAAGGTGGTTGGGAGAGGTAGTACCTCTTACTGTATGAGCATACAGCAACTGGTCCTCACCATTACCAGGACAGTGAAATGCGCAACACAGATCCTTCATGGATCCTTAGCCTCTTTCTCTGCCAAGACCGTCCGAGCATGATGAAGAATCACATCCTTCTCGCGGTGCCACAGTAATTAACAAAACACGGCGGTTCTAGACGTTACCAGTCGATAAACAGGTCCTGGGTGTGGGCAGCAGCACTACCCAGCGCGACTCATGGCAGAGGAAGATTCTTGGTCAATCTCAACGACGTGGGGTATGTGAGGCTTGTGAGCATGAAGCTAACTGGAGTTACCCAGAGAAGGTTCATGCTACTGTGCTTCCCATCCTCCAGACCCAAGGGGATGAAGTATCCAGGGTCACCACCCTCCATTGACCATGAATACAACTTACGGCACCAGGGTTAAAGCCAATGCTATTTCGCAGACCACCCTGCCTACTGACTCCTCTTCTGGAGCTCAAATGACGAATGATGCCCAAAGCTCTTCCCAGTACACCACCCAGGTGCACACAGGCAGGGACGGCACCACTCTGATACAGTCGGTGAGAAGGCCCAACTCTCCTGATCTGAGAGACGGACTTTGTCTTGCTACTTGTAATGTCACCACTCTTTCTGACGTGGCTATAAGGAAGCTTTAGTCCATCTACCTCTTCACCACATCGTCGGAATCACTGAAGCCAGGATTCCTGGTTCAGGTGACTACCTAGTGGAAGGCTCTCTTCTACTACATTCCGGAGGCACTCAACATTCTCACAGTGTCGCCCTCATCATCAGTCCTCCTTTTATTGGCGCACTTCAGTCCTGGCATCCTATCTCAGACCGGATCATGTCGGCCAGATTATCCCACAAGCACGGTCATTTAACAATCATAGTGGTTTACGCTCCCACTGATGTCGCGGAAGAAAACGAGAAGGAGTTATTCTACAACTGTCAGCCACTGTATCTTCAGTTCCACCTCATGACATTGTGGTCATCCTGGGTGACTTCAATGCAGTCACTGGAACCTCCATAGACAACAGTAGCATAATTGGACCTTACGGCTCCGGCCTTCCTAATGACAACTCCAGTTGCCTATTGTCCTTCTGTGGCTCATTCGGTCTTACCGTTCTTGGCTCATGGTTCAGACAACTTAACATCCACCGCTGGAGTTGGCTATCACATGACGGTTTTACCAAGAAAGAAATCGATCATGTTCTCGTTCGCCAGAGAGACAGAGACATCTTTAAATCCCTCCGTATCTACCATGGCATTGAATACCCTGCCACTACTGACCATATGCCTGTCATCATTCAACTGACCATCAAAGCCAAAACGAAACGTATATCTGCATCGATCAAATAAATTATCTCGCTTGACTGACGACACCAGTCTCCAACAACAATACAACTTGGCTGTGCCAAACAGATTCAATGCTCTCTCTGGTTTGACAGACGATGTCAGTAGTCACTGGTCTGAAGTTCGATCCATCATCTTGAAGTCAGCCGATGAAACGATAGGTTTTCTATAAAACATTCATCAACCATGGCACTCTGAGGATACCTGCAAGGTCCTCAGCCTCAAATCTGCTGCGAAACTCAGGAATGATCATCAAGAGCAGAAGAGATTGCAGGGTATCTTCAAGGCAAAAGCCAAAGAAGACCGTGTCGCTTTTGTCTCATGACTAGCGGATGACATGGAGGAAGATCTACGACACAACCGCATGAGATCTGTATACAGGTCAATCAGAACTCTTGCCGGTGGCAATCGGTCATCATACTCCTTTCCCAACGTCAATAAGACTGATGGTTCCTCCTGTAACTTCTGGGGTAAATCCAGATTGTTGTGGTCTATGTGTCTTAAGGAGTAATGGCTGTATCCGGCTGCCCATGGTGGAAGCTCTACAACGCTGGCAGGAACATTTTCAAGATGCTTTAAACTTCCTTCCAGGATCATTGTCCTCCGATATTGATTACGAAGCATCTACTGCCCTCCCTGACCAGGACATTCTCACCGATGAGCCATCCCTCGCTGAAATTATCGCTGCCATCAAGAAACTGAGAAATGGCCACGCTGCCGGCCCTGATGGTATTCTGCCAGAGCTACTGAAATGTGCTCTGGCCCCAGTGAGCTCCGCTTTCCGCTCTCCACTCTCTGTTTATCCACGTCTGGAGAACCGGCCATGTACCTGCAGAGTGGAAAGAAGGTGTTCTTGTCACCTTATATAAAGGTAAGGGCTCAAAACTGGAATGTAGAAATTACCGACCAATTACTCTCCTGTCAGTACCGGGGAAGGTATTTTCCCACATGCTGCTCAGCTGGATACAGCCATTACTCCTTAAGACACATAGACCACAACAATCTGGATTTACCCCAGGCAGATCCACCACAAATGCCATCCTAGTTTTAAGACTCCTTTCCAAGTTACACCGGGAGTTTGACCGCCCTCTGAATGTAGCCTACCTGGACATTAAGGCTGCATTCGATTCGGTTGATCGGACCGCCTTATGGAAAGCATTGCGCCCCAAAGGAATTCCAGATACTTTGTTTCATCTGATAGAAGATTTACACCAGAATATGGGAGCTAGCATCCGGGTCGGTCAAAATCTCTCTGCTCGATTCTCAACTACATCAGGTGTCAGATAGGGCTGTATACTTGCACCTAACCTCTTCTGCATCGCCATTGACTGGATCTTAGATAACATGTCAGTGAACCATGGCATCAGTGTCGGTCCACACAGCTTCACAGACCTGGTCTACGCAGACGATACAACTCTGTTTCTACCTTCTGCTACCAATGCCTCTGAATGCCTCTAGTTTCGGCCATGCTTCTGCTCCTGCTCCACTTGGTATGAAGGTTTCCTGGACTAAAACCAAGTTACAGAACTTAGGATGTGGATCACAGCCTCCCCCTCGCCCAACCATGGTTGATGGGGAGTGTATTGAGTCAGTAGACAGTTTCATAAACCTTGGTAGCATTCAGTCCTCCATTGGACACTGTCATCAAGACCTGGCCAGACGTATCACCCTAGCCTCTACAGTCATGTTCTCCCTGCATAATATCTGGCAGGACAGGCGTCTCTCTTTGGCCATCAAGCTCTGTCTGTACCAAACACCTGTCCTGTCTGTCCTACTTTACACGGCTGAGACCTGGACCTTAATCACCTTGGAACTAAGGAAGTTGGATGCCTCCCATATGAGGTGCCAACGTCAGATCCTTGGAGTTCGCTGGTACGACTTCATTACCAATGGGGAAATATCCTTGCAGACTGGGTTACCATCACTCAATGAACTGATAAGTAGTCGCCACCTTGCCATCTTCAGACATGCAGCCCGCCTTGGAGAGACAGTTCCTGTTTATCAAGCTCTCCACTGCCACGTCGACCTATCCATCGGTCGTCCACCTGACCAATCGTTGAAGCGCTGTCCTGGTCATCTCAGGAAAAGCTGGATCGACCACATCCATACCCAGACCAGTGAGATTCCATCAACTCTCTGGAGACGTGCCATCCAGTGGGGTCATGGTCTAGGGGTGACGCAACGGCCCCCGCTGGCCACGTGCTTTTGATTGATGATGATGATGATGATGATGATGATGATGATGATGATGATGATGATGATGATGATAAAACACCATAGAAAAAGTCCATAATGCTAGGGATCACAGAAGGACAAAGAAGAAGAGGAAGACCAAGAATGACCTGGATGAATATTGAATAACATCACAGAATGGACCTTTATGACAGTACCAGAGGTGCATCGAGCCACACAAGACTGGACTTCGTGGAGGCAGTTAACCCATGTCATTGCCAGCGCCAGTATGGCAGAGTGGCAAGATGATGATGGTGATGAATGACTTACATACAGAAAACCGTTCACATCATCATTCCCATTCTGAATTAACTGTTTATGGATGGATTTGGGACATAATTGCTTAATATCTTTGTGTATTAGAACCGAGGCCATATAAGTGCATCATCATCATCGTCATCATCATCATCATCACCACCACCACCTTCTTCTTCTTCTCTTTCTTCTTCCTTCAAGTTGAGATGACATGAATATCATTTATCCAGTAATGTCAATCCTGTCTTTTCCTAACAGCCGTTGACAACTGAAATCCTGTCCACTATTTCACATCATCCACCCATCATTTTTATTGCCCTCGTTGTCTAGTTCTGGGCATCATTCCTTGTTGGATTGTTCTTTCCAGTGATGACATATCTTCATTATGCCTCTGAATGTACCCTCATCTGTGCTTGTGGCTGGTAATAAAGTGGAAGTAGTTAAGGAGTTCATCTATCTAGGTTCATTAACAGACAACACCGGAAGCAGTGAATCAGAGGTGCTGAGGTGAATTGGTATTGCAAGGGAAAGTTTTGCCTCTCTGAAAAAAAAATTTTGGTGCTCGAGTATCCGCCTCCACATAAAGCTTCGCCTGTATGCAGTTTATATAATTCCAGTGTTGCTCTACAGAGTAGAAACATGGACTCTGACCTCATCCATTATCAGGAAACTGGATGCCTTACATCAATGGTGCCTGAGAAGAATCCTTAAAATATCGTACACTTCGCAAGTTCGCATACAACAAATTGGCATGCGGCATGCCACCAGATTCCAAGTGGCTCACTAGATCATAAAATGAATTGGAAGAAGCGTTCCGACGTACAGGAGAGGAACCCATATCCATTAAAATACAAAGCAGGCGTCTCCACTACTTTGGGCATGTTGCGAGAGCAGCCTCAAACATGGACCATGTGAGAGCCCTACAGGAAGTTATTAAAGGCCCCCAAAATCGTGGAAAAGACCAGTTGGTCGCCCAAGAACTACCTAGACCAGAACAATTCGATCTGACTTGGCTTCGTGTAACGTTGGACTTTTCACTGCCTGGAAAACTGCTCAAAACAAAGATTCTTGGAAATGTTTAGTGGAAAAGGCTATGCTCCGTCAGTGAGCTTGCCAATGATGATGATGATGATGATGATGATGATGATGATGATGATGATGATGATGATGATGATGATGATGATGTACACAAAACATTGCAGCTTGCTTCTTTTGCACAAGTTGAACAGTCTAAAACTCTTAATTGGACATCCTTGGTCTTCAGTTTATACATTGCATGGTATGTAAATACTAGATTTTGAAAGCCTCCAATCCCTTCTGTAATTTTTTTCTTCAAAATACAGATTTTGCATACATATGATGCTGTACTCCACTTTACACTTTCCATTATTCTTTTCATCTCAATAAGTACATAATCATCATTAATTATTATTTTATGACAAACCATGAATGTGAATCTTAATCTGCCTGATGAGAAAAATGGCATTTAGAATTATCTAAAAAAGGATTGACCATTAGCTCTACAGAAGGGTTGGGCAAACTATGACCCATGCTACAAGCGGCATGCCACCAGATTCCAAGTGGCTCACTAGATCATAAAAAAGATATGCAAACAAGCGGCAGTAAGTGAGTTCATGTAAAATTATTTTAGGGAAAGTTCAAATTTTGTTACCTAAACATGGTGCCTTATTTAGAATCTTAGAAATAGTTAATAAATATTTGAGCAACAAATATTTAACCCTTCGACGGGCATGGGGTCAAAAATGACCCCCGACGTCACTTTGTAATCATGGTACGATGGCAAAATTAAATTGGTAACTTTGAGTTTTCATGACATTTTCCCACAGGATGTTACTACCTATTCCAGTATAGTAAGCAACAAATTTAATGATGATTAAAAATTAAAAGCATATTTATACAAATTGGGTCATGGGGTCATTATTGACCTCAATACTGTTTACCATTTGTGTCTCACTGGACTACAAGATTACACAGTTTGCCTATGTGGCATAGCAATGCTGATATATATCAGCGTCTCTTTATATTGTAAATTTTACTTTCTTAGACAAAGTACATGTACAACGCCAGTATATATTCCGGCAAAGGTAGCCCCAATGAAGGTCCGTGCAAGGATCTGGGAGGAAAAGTTGTCCGCCAACTCTTGCAATCTCTTCATTGTGACGGTCGCAACAATACCACTGATAACTATTTCACGTCTCTGGCCATAGCTAGAGATATTCTGAACACAAAGAGAGCAACTATGGTTGGTACTATCCATGCCAATCGAGTAGAGCTGCCAAAAGAATTTGTAACTCCGGTCGGACGCAAGTTGTACTCGTCCCTTGTCAGGTTCAATGAGACCGGCGACTCCTCATTGGTTTCTTACAAATGATAGAAACTTTCAGCACTAAGTTCACAACCAGACGTTGGCCAGTAGTGCTATTCTGCAATCTGATAGATATTGCGGCACTCAACGCTTTCGTCCTTTTTGGTAAGTTGAAGGTGGACGGAACTGACGGAGAAAAACGTCGGCTGTTTATCAAAAGACTGGGAAAAGGTCTTTGTAAAGAGCAGCGACGATCTGTTGCAACTCATCCTAGTCTGATCAGAGCACGACTAGTAGATGCCACTCAGGAGCCACCAAAGAAACGAGGTCGGTGTCATGTTTGTGCCAGACAGGCGGACAAAAAGCCACGGCTGGCTACGTGTAAGGCATGTCACAAGAATGTGTGTACTGTGCACTGTGAGATCTGATGTTCGAAGTGTCTCTTCTAATTGACAAAATGCTTTCGATGATATAGGCTTAGGCCTACGGCTAGCTTTCAGACATTAACGAAGGACATTTAAAATTTTGTGGTACCACTGTGGCACCACTAACATCTCAATCTTAGTACGATCCAACTTTCCCCGGCTACATCGCTGAACCAGTCCATAGGCCTTCGCCTACTGACCGGCGTCATCAGCTCCGATCTGGTCACATTGTCAAGTTGCTTGTTCCCGCTCCATCCAAGACCGTGCAACTTGGCGAGAGATCCGTTACGCTGGGGAACCCTATCCTCTGGAACGCCCTACCTAACAACGTGTCTAAGGAATCTCACCTTGAATTGTTTGCAAAGAAACTTAAGACATACTTGTTTGATATATTGTATAAGTGCAGAATGTAAAGTGCTCTTGACTTTGGCCTTCAGCTATGATTATTGCGCTATATAATTTGACATTTTAACATAACATAAGTTTTAGACTTATAAGACAATAAAGTTAATGACTTTGTTGATGTTCAATATGTAGTGCAGTGTCTCGCAAACTTTTTACCTCGCGGCACACTAAACAGAACAAATTTTTTTCACGGCACATTCTTCATAAAATTACAAAACCAACCAACAATTTATTAAATTGAGTGTTCTTTATTAAGGAACTGCCGGGTCTGCAGTCACATATAATGATATGTAGATGTAACAAACGCGAAAGTAACGTTCATAGACTGTAGATTCTCGCCGTTGTTTTCCTTAGTGTCGTTTTCACCTTGCATTTTCTCAGATCTTGCCAAAAATTTATCCATTTCAAATTTCATAGGGCTAAATCTCGGTAAAAGCATCAAATTCAACTGTTACTATACTTATAGTTACCCTACTATTGCAACATCTCAACACATGCAATATAATAATTTCAAAACGGTAATTGAGTCAAATGTATCCTTGCGCGCTCAGACGCTGTTGTTTTTACATTGTAAAGGTCGCAAGGACGGTGACGTCAACGAAAGACGTTAATTTCTGGCAGTTGTATCGTTGCGCGCGCAACGTTATATAAAAAAATGGATGTCCGATATATTGTATTGTATAGGCTGTGCCGCAGGCTGGTGTGAGGTTCTATATATGACGCCATTTTTACACTTGCTCATCCGGCAAAATTTTTAGGAAGGGAACAAAAAAATTAAAATAATAGTAAAATTCTGAAATTCTTTCACGGCACAGCTGGAATCTCTAGCGGCACACTAGTGTGCCGCGGCACACAGTTTGCGAGACACTGATGTAGTGTATGATTATTTTACTCAAATGCATTATAATTAGCATGGGGTCAAAAGTGACCCTTTTCACGCTCGTCGAAGGGTTAATATAATAATGCTACTCTGCTATAGACTAAATAAATAATACTAAAAGTTACCTACCTGTATGATAATAAGTATTTCAGCATCTTAATTATAAACATTTTGGCTTTATGTATACGCAGCCCGCCTAAATGTTGTATTAAGTTTCATGTGGCCCTTTATTGATAAAGTTTCCCCACCTCTATTCCTCTACAGCCTCAACTCCACTGTCAATATTTTTCGTTTTTTCATTCACCAAAACGATGAGTTCAGAAATTATCAATTGATAACAAACTAATTTGTTTACTCATTCAGCAATGTTACAAATATGTAGCTGCAACTGTTTAATGAGTCATTCCGTGTCAATTCAACAAATGGCTCCAGGTCGACCATCCCAAAAACTTATGAAATTTACCACAAATTTTCCCCAAACATCCAAGTGAAAGTTTCCAAAAATGTTGCCTGCCCTCTTGAGCAGTTTATGAGACATTCAACTTTTATAGTACCTAGGGTGGGCCGTTCTTTGGCATTTCATGACAGCCTCTGAAATTTCTCACAACTTCAGACTTCTATAACTTCAGAAATATCATAGCTAGGGGTCTGAAACTTTCTGGACTTATTTGCTACTAGTACTATTTTACAAAACAAAAACAAAACTTTGTCTCTTGACAAAACTGTCCTCTCTGCAGAGTCACACAAAATGAAGAAAAAAATTACACCTTTCCTGATATTCAATGTTTAGCTCTCCAAAGGGAACCTTTCTCTTTATTTCAGAGTTCTAACTTTTATTCTATAAACTGTCCAGTAACTATATTTTCGTTCAGTGCAAACAGATTTTCCATACTGTTACTCCTTGAATTTTAAATTTTTACTGGGTCTAAAAATGTGTCCAAAGGTGTACGACTTTGGCTTTGAATATGAAAATGGCCATGTGGGACAAGTGGTAGCTTAAAATAAGTAAGTAAGTAAGTAACGTTCAGATTAATGTGGTTACTCGTCCACAGGTGGGCTGCGTAAACACATTACAGAGTTAAAGTTCATAACTGGTGCGAAACAACCAAGTTTTTAGCCTCTTTTTGAAAATGTGGAGCGAAGAGGAAAGTTGAACGAATGGAAGTAGGCCGTTTCAGGCCTAGTGGCAGCCACATGAAATGCTCGGTCTCCTACGGTGCGGAAACGCGTCCTCGGAACAGCCAGTAAAGCAGACATGGCGGATCTCAGGCGTTTCCGACCTTCCAAGTCAGCAACACGTTTCAGTTCTGTCGTCAGATACGCAGGACCTGCACCATTCAGGCAGCAGAAGACCAGCGTCACAAGCTGAATGAATGGCATCACCAAATAAAGCACATTCAATGCTACAATATATCCAAACTCTATTATGGTACTTTTTCTTTAAGATTTTTAATAAATTTTCAATTTTATGATTCTTTTCAAAGTTTGCTTGAAACCCAATTCTTCAAAGATTAATTAGAGCTAAGAAAGAAAAGTATGATACACATCCAAAAGCAAAGCAGGACTTGTCAAAATACACTAATTATATATTAAACCTTGACAGGGAGGAACTTAACAATAATTGCCCCATTTCAAATCTGTCTGTCCTCTCCAAACTCACAGAGAAATTGTTCTTTCCAGCCTAACAGAGCATCTATCAATAAACTCCTTATATAACACTTATCAATCTGCTTATACAAAACACCATTCAACAGAAATCGTTCTCACATACATTTATGACAAGCTCCTTATTGCCATTTGATTCCAACAAGTTACTGGCCTCTGTCTCCTACATCTTTCTGCTGCTTCTGATACAATAGATCACAAAATTCTACTGAAACGCCTTTCCCTCTGGTTTGGAATATCTTCTATAGCTCACCGCTGGTTTCAATCTTATCTCCAATCTCGATCCTTTCAACTTTCATGCTTTAACCAAACTTCATTGCCCTCTGACTTATACTATGGAGTACCACAGGGATCTGTTCTTGGACCTGTTTTATTCAGTCTCTACACTACCCCACTGCCATCCTTAACTAACTCTCTCAATTTGAATCATCAACTCTATGCTGAAGACACACAATTATTTCTTTCCTTTACACCATCTTCCTTTAAAACATCAGTCACTGAACTCGAATCAGCATTTTTGTTAATTACATCATGGATGTCAGCTAAGTTCCTTGCACTCAATCCTTCCAAAACAGAATTTCTTTTAATTGGACTGCCACAACAACTGAAAAAATTGAACACCCCACACTGACTTTAGCCCCAAGCCCAATAATAACCCCTATTCCAATTACAAAAAAGCTTGGATTTGCTTTTGACTCTTCCCTTAAGTTTGAAGCTCACATATCCCAACTATCGAAAACCTGTTATACTCACATTCGAGATCTACGTCGCCTTTGTCCCTACCTTGATATTAAGACTGCCTCCACTATTGCCACGTCAATAGTTCACTCTAAGTTAGACTACTGCAACTCACTGTTTCACAATCTTCCAAAAGCTTCCACATGTAAACTCCAATTGATTCAAAATGCCTTAGCTCGCAGTTACTAAATCACCTAAATTCTGCCACATTACACCATTACTCAAATCTCTGCACTGGCTGATACACAGAAGATTGCCGAATACTGTAAAATATGGCAACTTAAACCGAACCCCACCAAGACTGTTTCTTGCATATTTCACCTACACAACACCAACGCAAATCGTGAACTGAACATACACGTGAACGGAAATCATTTGAAACATGAACCGCATCCGGTATATCTAGGCGTCACACTCGACAGAACCTTGAGCTATAAAACTCACCTCAATACGCTTGACAACAAAGTCAAAAGCAGGACAAATCTTCTGTCAAAACTTGCTGGATCCACATGGGGAGCCAATGCCACCACTCTGAGACAGGCAGCCCTATCTCTCTGCTATTCAACTGCTGAGTATTGCTGCCCTGTCTGGTACTGCTCCCCCTACACCAAAGTCGTCGATACTCAGCTGCACTCTGCCATAAAAATCATCACTGACACTCTACGTCCAACCGAACTGTCATGGCTACCGGTCCTCTCTAACATCTGCTCCCAAAATCTGCGTCGCACAGACAGCCACTGTAGACAAGTTTCTGCAGAAGGTGGCAGAAAATGAAAACTGGCCACTTCATGAGGACTTAACCAATCCGCCTCAACAGCAACTCAAATCACGTCACCCCCTATGGTTGAACAAAAAACCCACAGACGTCGTTGGTCAGTGGAGACTTGACTGGAAGTTGGCCCAGGTGATCAACTACCAGCTGGCCGAAGATCCCGCTATCCGACAACCAGGATTCGACACCCTGACACGTCATCTTTGGTGCCTGTTGAACCACTTCTGGACAGCGCAGGGACACTGCAAATACAGTCGCCGGAAGTGGAGGCTGGACGACTCAGATCTGTATATCTGCGGTGAAGTGCAAACAATGAATCACATAGTTGACTCTTGTCCTATAACAAGACTCAAGAATGGCGGTCTTCAGACATTACACTCAGCTAATGATGTTGCAGTCAAATGGCTGACTTCTTTCAGCACTTGAAGCATACAATGATGATAATAATAATAATAATAATAATAATAATAATAATAATAATAATAATAATAATAATAATAATAATAATAATAATAATAATACTGGCTGAAAATAACAGAACGTATTAAATATCAAATTATTTTGATGACCTATAACTCACTTCATACATCAAAACCAGTATACCTACGAAATCTGATAATCCCACAACATCCTCGATCTACTCGATCTTCCTCTCATGTCACTCTCCTTCGTCCCCTATATCAATCTCTCAAAATTTGTAACTGCTTTTTCATATGCTGTACCAGAACTTTGGAACTCAATTCCAGCTGTCTACACCATGGTCAAATAACAAATTCTGAGTCACAATTTCCTTCCATTCTTGCAACATCTCCCCAAGTTTTTCTTTCTAAACTGAAATAATTTCTCTTCAACAAATCATTTCCTGCATAGCTGTAACGTCACAACCACTGCCCCTTTGGATTAAATGACCCTGCATGAATGACCCCACCTTTGGCTATAGGCTATAGCTACTTCATTTCAAGAATAAGTGCCTAGGAATAAGGAGCTTGTTGCAACTTTGTCGCTGCTTTTGAAAGCACTATAGAAATTAACAAGATTTTACTTACTTACTAATTATGTGGTGTTTGGTTTGTATATTGTTTACCTAGAGCTACCAAATTTAACTGGATATGCAGGTTTACATCTTGCACGAATCATGCTGTTCAAGTGTTCATTAGTCTCATATCAAGTTTGTATTAGAAAACACCTCTATCCTGAAATTAGCACAGCAGGAGAATGGAAGACACATTGCACTAATCACACTTTATTTGCATCTCTTAAAAATGCTGCTTCCACAGCTGTTAATTCTCTGCTGTTATCTGGTATGATCATCCAGTGGTAAATTTCATAATTTTTGAGATAGTATATCTGGAACTTTCTGAAAATTTTGTTGAATTGACACGAAATTACTCTAAAGCAAATCTGGGGCCAAAAGCTAGTGTTGTTGGTGTAACTAGGAATACAAAGAAAATCAGTTAATGTCATCTTCAAGAAAGTATGTGATATTAGGCTACTGTGCGTACTCCAGTTCCGACAATTCAAGAAATTTAATGTTGTATTGCTTGGAGACTAGAAATACGATAATTTAAAGTAATGGCATTACAAAGAGCGGCATCGAGGCATCAAACTGGTTCGACCATAATTTCTTCCATCTATATTGGCTTATAAATACAATATTTTTAAAGATACACTTCGTCTAAACTAACTGGTGGAATTTTCAGCGTCCGTCGCGACCGCATTGGATATAACCAACATGAGAAAAACAAAACAATACAGTCTTCTACAGTCTCCTACTCGACTTCAAAGTGTTCATCTTAATAATAAAAAGAATACTTATTTTTAAATCAATGTGAATTTAATACCAAATCGTCAAAATAGTAATACCATCAAATTCAATATAACAACAATAGCGACTCTTGGTTGAAGATCTGGACTGGAGGCCAGCGACAAGTTAGCAGCGTATTCAACATTGCACATTTACATAATCGCCTAATCGCACCAAATGGATGGGGAGCCAAACTGTCACAAATACATAAAAATGCAACCCGCATAACGCGAATGTGAAAGACTATATTTAAATTTATATATTCGTAATAGCTGATGTATAACATATTGTGGCGTATTTCCGGGGCAGGAGGGGGGTGAGTTCAATGAGTTCAATGAATCAATGATGATTCCCCCTTGACGGTTGATCCTTCTCCCGGAAACGCCACGAGGACGGTGATGTTATTAATTCCTCTAATTTGGGAGCAAGGCTCGTGGGGCCGCCGTCCAGTTCGGCCCGGGTACCCTCCGTCCTTAGGAAACAAGACACAGACGTGATTAATATCTTATTGCACACACACACACACACACACACACATGCACACATGCGTTGATCAATCCATTACAATTATGATCCCTACTAGAGTTATTTGATAATGATCTTATTAAAGCAGTCAATATCTCGACATCAATGATTACTGCTAATCAAAGAAGTAACCAACGGAGCAGACACTCCTGACGAATCAACGCAAGCGCGGAAAAGGCTAACAAAGAAAGAGAAGACAAGAGAAAGAAAAGGCGACGGGTCCGGCTTTTTCAGCAGGTCCCCATCGACATCGACAATACACACTGACGAGGCCGACTTTCTCAGCAGGTCCCCGTCTGTATAGAGATAATCAGAACGACGGCGATCATTATGATGATTAATACTGTCTTAACGCGCACGACAAATACATGCAATATGACGGCCGCAGTTTACGTTAACGTTTTAGATTATACAGTTATTCATGCATAAAATAATTGCGAGTTAAGCAAACAAAACACATGCACTATAATGAAGGCCCTTAACAATCTCTCCCCTTTTAGGCTAGAAAGTCACAGCTTCCAGAAAGAGCAGGCGACGAGTCCAACTTTTCCAGCGGGTCCCCGTCGATATAGAAAATACACACTGGCGGAGCCAACCTTTTCGGCGGGCCTTTGCCTGTATAGAGCAAAGAAGAGGAGGCGACGAGTCCGGCTTTTTCAGCAGGTCCTCGTCGACATAGATACTACACACTGGCGGAGCCAACCTTTTCGGCGGGCCTTTGCCTGTATAGAGCAAAGAAGAGGAGGCGACGAGTCCGGCTTTTTCAGCAGGTCCCCGTCAAGAGAAAGAGAGAGCGACGAGCCCGGCTTTTTCAGCAGGTCCCCGTCAAGAGAAAGAGAACGACGAGCCCGGCTTTTTCAGCAGGTCCCCGTCAAGAGAAAGAGAGAGCGACGAGCCCGGCTTTTTCAGCAGGTCCCCGTCAAGAGAAAGAGAGCGACGAGCCCGGCTTTTTCAGCAGGTCCCCGTCAGAGAGAGAGAGAGAGAGAGAGAGAGAGAGAGAGAAAGAGAGAGAGCCCGTATGCGGATACGGGGAATCGGCGGAGCAGGCCCCGGCCGCGGGTCGCTCCCCTAGAACCTTCCGATGCTCGGATCAGAGGGTGACCAGCGGACGCCCAGCATCAGACCCTGACTTTTTCAGCTGGTCGTCTGAATGACTGGACGTGCGCCAGTCTCGACTGAGGCAAAACACGGGGTCTTATAGCGTAATCGGCGCCCGGATAAGCCAAGAGCGCCGATCAGCGAATCAATGCCGTGTCCAAGGTCCAACTCGGGCGGAGACAATGGACGCGCCTGCGTTATGCGCTACGCAGGCGCCCTTCCTGGTCGACGTATATTGGACTCTTCCAAAAGAAGGGGTCGAAGGCAGTATTGATCAACGAATTTTAAAAATCTTAAAAATCTGTCACAATATCTATATAAATAAATTCAATTTAATCAAATTATACAGAATTGAGAGGCAAGATTAATAATGCGCTAGAGCGGAACGCTGACGAAACGGGTTCAACTCCAGCAACAGCCCTGAGGTCATCATCATCTCTAGCAAGCCCCCTCTGGAGCGTAGCTGTTTCCACGAACTGTCACCAACTGTTTCTGAATTGAGCGGGTTTCCTCCCCATGAATTAGCCAGAGTTCTGCGATGATAGATCTGTCTCTGTGGATTTAATCCAAGTATGTTTGGGTCGTCCCCCTGGTCGCTTCCAGACCGTGGGAAATTGGGTCGACCCTGTATAATGGTCCAAAAGGTACAAGCATGGACCCAAGCACGGACTCAAGATGGATTGGCTCGTGCACATGGCCGAAGAGTTTAAGACGACGGTTCCGGATCCTCGGCGTTGTTTGACTCTCCACAGCACGTCGGTAGACCATTTCGTTTGTTGTGTATGACAGGTAAGAGATTTTCAGGATGCGCCGGCGGCGCCATAGATGGGATGACTCCAGATTTCTGGGTAGCGCAACTGTTGACGACCACGCTAGTGCAGCTCGCGAAAAACTCTTTTGACATCACGATTTTTTCTAGGGTTGAGTTGTGGCCCAGCGCCCAATCCACCTCGATGGCGGGAGAAGCCGTGAGTCTAGCGGATGCTGCTCGGTTATTCATTCCTGCTCTTTGTTTCGAGGACTGGGCCCACGGTTTCAGCACGAGGATGATTTTCCGTATCTTCCGGTTAGACGGTCTCCAGTGGTTATGTGAAGTCACGCGTTCTGTGGAGTAGCTGCGCATTTCCCACAACGTCGGCTGAAACGCCCACCCGCCATTTTGTTCACTGACCGCTACGCGAAAATCGCTTCGTTTTACGTCGAGCCACCTGATTCCAAGGGCAAAGCACGCGCTTATTGATTCCATGAGTCCACATAAATCCCAACAAACAACCGGAACGCAAGTTCGTGCGATAGATATTGAGAAAACGCTAAGAAATTAACCGAGCAACACCGCTCCGGTGCTACACGCCGAATCGCCACCTAGCGACTCCCCTGAGGTCAGCCCAGCCTTTATTCGCTAGAGGGTGATTGTAAATGAGTAGGAGCTTTGTCTGCGAAGGTCAAACGCGGGACTCGAGACAGTAACTGAAAACTACCATAGATAAATGGCGCAAGCAACCTGCGTCGCTGTTGTCCGAAACCGGAGATCAGCGCCGACCCAACGCTCGTAACCTTTGATAATTAAATATATTATAGATTATATTATTGTAAGCAAGGCTAAGGCTAAGACTAGACGCTCGAGATTTTGTTCCGTTGAGTTGTTAATTAATTCGACAAATTTCAATATTGTTCTTGCGAATTTTTTAAATTTTACTCTTTCATTTTAAGATGTTTTCAGCTGTTTATGTCGGTATATTTTTCTTTAACTATTTTTATTTAACTCCGCCATAATCCATAGACTTAGAATCAACATGACCTATCATCGCTCATCGCTTACTAGTTACTATTTGTAATTTAACTCCAAGCATTCTTTTAGTTTCTCTATTAAATTATTTCACTCCACACTAACATCGGCTGCACTAATGACCTCATGCTGAGCTTGTGATCCGCTGCATGAGCTAAAAGACAATTTGACTTTTCTTCACAATTGTACTCTCCTCGTTAATCTCAGCCTGACATCATGACATTATTTCCTCTCTATTTGTTTATTCTAACTGTTCATTTCTTTTCCTCGAAACTTGATGTACGCAAACCGATTAATCTTTGGACCTACCGCACTGCCGTTGATCAATACTCACATTTGAGCAAAATTCCTATCTCCTTTTCATTAACCCTCCGTTGTTCACATCTTCGTATTCACCGTTCACATTTCCGTCTCACACGACGCTAAGATATCATCTTAATCCTTCTTGCTCTTTCAGGCGATATCCACCCAAATCCTGGACCATCGCAACCACACATAACACTGCACTCTCAACATTAAATCCCTCACTAATCCTCAACACACACATTCACTACATGAACTCACTAACATAAAATTAGACTCCCTCTTTCCAATGCACACACTTCACTCCTCTGCCATAGACATAGTTGCACTAACTGAAACCTGGGTATCTCCGTCTACTACTTCATGTCAACTGATTGAGGCAACCCCACCTGGCTTCTCCCTCCTAAGTTCTCCTCGTTCAAATAAGTCTACCAACTGCTCTTGTAATTTAGGTGGAGGCACCGCTTTCCTTATTCGTCATCATATACAAATTAGCAACTCCTCATCAATTAATTTCTCCTCATTTGAATGTTCATCTGTCACTCTCAATCTTCCTCTCTCAAACCTAACTATTTTTAACATTTACCGCCCCCATCATCATCAAAATATTCAACCTCATTCATGACATTCCTCGACGAATTTTCTTCCTTTTTAGGCTCTGCAGCTACAACTCCGCATGAGTTCTTAATTACTGGTGATTTTAATGTACATGTTGATAAGAGTGATGATCCAAACCAATGTTCCTTGTAAAAACGGCAGCCTTATTCGTCATCCAAAAATAATTTTCTGCTCCCAAAAAATGTTCAGGAGGTTTTATCTTTTTTACCGAACAATTTTCCAAATATTTTACAAAAAGGTAATCACCACCACATGACTTGTCGGTCTATACAACTGTATTTATCGTCGTCCATAAAATGCCTGACAAGCGGAGAAAAGGTAATTACCACTTTTTAACACTTAGCAAGTGGTTTATTATGGATGACGAACTTAATTTTATATATATATATACATTGGAGAAAATATATATTTTATATATAATATTTATAATTATATACTTAATTTATATATATATATATACATTATATATATATATATATATATATATATATATATATATATATATATATTATATATATATATATATATATATATATATATAACAATGCAAAGACTAGTGATACAGTAGGTTGATATGCAAAATTCAGAGAGTGATGAAACAAATTAAAACCACATTTTCGTGTGTCCCCAGCTTAGCTGAGTCAAACTGTACTAGAATTGTCAATATATTCTGCCTCAATTTTATTCTAGAGCATTCGAAATGCCACGAAAAATGGTGAGCCATTTGAAATGACGCTATATAAAGTCTTTCAGAAATCTGTTCTCTGTCAAGTGTCTACAAAATCGATCGAGAGATAAGAGGGGTCTAGATATAGCTGGTTTCTTGTATCTCAAGTTTTATAGACCACAAAAGTACTATATAATTAATACCCTGTTTTTGATATATATATATATATATATATATATATATATATATATATATATATATATATATATATATATATATATATATATATATATTTCTTTCCTTGAGTTTCTTTCCTTGCGCGTAGTAAAATTGCCCAAAAGTTAGTCAATTGGGAAATTGTTGCCCAAGAGAAATTTCTTGCGCACATGGACCCTCAAAAATTAGAAGTAACATTGATCCAAACTCTATCCAATTCATACAACTGCTCACTCAGACTAACCTCACACAACACATATCTTTTCCTACTCACACTTTTGGACATATTTAGACTTGCTCATCACGTCTTCTTCTTCAACTTCAGCAATTAGCCAATTCTCTCCATCTGATCATTTCCCATCTTCTCCATTTGAAGTATCTGCTCGCCAACTCCTCCGCCTCGTGGAACCTACTCATTCCGCTGTCTTAACAAAATTGACGTAGCCTTGTTCTGTGACAACATTATATCATCTGAACTAATTACTACGCCCCCCCCCACTTCTCTGCTGTCACTGATCAATAAATACAATTCTGTGTTATCCGGTCTTCTTGATAAACATGCTCCTATCCTCACAAAACCTCTTTCATCACACAACAGCAAACCCTGGTATAACTCCTTCATTCATGCTTTCAAGTCATTTCGCAGACGTCTTGAACGAACATACCATAGAACATATTCTCCATCTGACCTCTTAAATCTTCGTTCCGCCACTAACCACTACCATAATCTCCTTACACCTGCCAAAAAGAAGTACTATTGTAACATCATTTCAACAAATAGCTCAAACCCACGTAAGCTCTGGAAAACTGTAAATGATCTTTTCTATCACAAAGAATCAAAACTTCTCCCTCAATCCATTTCTCTGTCAGAACTTGCTGAATCTTTTGCTAATTTCTTCTCTACAAAAATCTCTAAGATTCGCAGTGTTAAGGACACTAATACTCAAACCACCTCTCCTCATTACCCTTCTCCTCCACAACCCCCACGCAATTTATCCAGCTTCACTCCTGCAACTGAGTTGAAGAGGTAACCAAACTGCTACTTTCTCTCCCAAACAAACAATGTGACCTAGATCTCATACCTACCTCTTTACTCAAACAGTGTGCCATCGTATCGTGCTTACGCCTATCATAACTAAAATCATTAACCTCTCTCTGACCTCAGGCGCTTTCCCATCTTCATTCAAAAACTCTTTTGTCACTCCTCTCCTAAAAAAACCTGGTCTTGACAGAGAAGATCTTAATAACTATCGCCCATCTCAAATCTTTCACTTCTATAAAAATTACTGAGAAAATTGTGCTTTCTAGACTGACCCAACACCTTTCAAATAACTCGCTATATAATGCTCATCAGTCTGCCTAAGTAAGAAGTAAGTAAAACCTCGTTAATTTCACTGGTCAACAAGGTTTTTGTTTCCTGTGCAATTTCTGGTGTTCCAGGTAGATTTTGTCATGCTGATTACAGGAATAATTTTGAAATTTTCCTATCACGTAAGTTTTTTGAGAAAAAGCTGATTTTAAATTTTAAAATTATAAGAATTTTAAAATCGTGGTTTTCGAGAGTTATCTGAGTTATGGGTATTCAGGTTAGGCAAGAATCTTATGTGACCGCCATAACAGATGTAATATGCACTGCTGGCTCACTTAACTACATGGATTTTGAAAATTAATATAATTAGGCATGTCCAGACATGCCCAGACGCGCCCAAACCTGTCTTCAAGACTACATGCCTAGCATGTATTGTGGCTATGGTTACGCAGTCCTATATAAATACCAAGCAGCACTAGGAAGCAGCTGCAGTGTTTCTATTTGATGAGATATAACTGTTTAGTTAACGGCTGTGAATTGAATATATTAGCTAATTTAATTAAAGTTTCTAAAATGTCGCGTCGATGTCGCAATAGCAGTGACACGTTCTGCTACATCTGTGGAGAGTTTGCGTTGAAATCACAGAAGCGGAGTATGACAGCAATCATAAAGAAAGGACGAAAGAAAGTTATACCTTGGATGTAAAATTGGCGACCAGGACAAAGTATGGGCACCTCATATATGTTGCTCATCTTGTGCTACCAGTCTTCGAGCTTGGCTTGCAGGTAAGCGTCCATCCATGCCATTCGCCATACCAATGATATGGAGGGAGCAGAATAATTATAATCATGCAACGGATTGTTATTTCTGCATGACGAATGTTACAGGATTTTCTTCAAAGAATAGGAAGTCTATTGAGTATCCTAACCTTGCCTCGGCAATGAGACCAGTTCCACACGACGAGAGTCTTCCTGTTCCAAACCCCCCGAGTTTTGGACACTGGAGGACGAGGACGAGCATGCAGAGACAGATGAAATACTGCAGATAGTTGATGATTCAGCTACGGAAGACCCAGAGTTTGAGCCATCGACATCCAGCAATCCTCATTTGATTTCTCAGGCAGAGCTCAATGATCTGGTCAGAGACTTAGATTTGTCAAAAAATCAAGCAGAATTGCTTGGATCTAGGTTGCAAGGATGGAATCTGCTCTCTCCAGGTACAAAAATTTCAGTATTTCGTAAACGGCATGAAGATTTGACTCGATTCTTTAAAAAATCGACAGTCTTACTTCTTGCATTGACATTGATGGATTGCTTTCTGCTTTCGGCTGTAAGCACAATCCACCCGAATGGCGACTTTTTGCTGACTCTTCACTGTTTAGTTTAAAGGCTGTTTTGCTGCACAATGGCAATTCATACCCTTCAGTACCCATTGGACATGCTGCTTACATGAAGGAAACATATGAGAACATGCAGCTGCTATTGAAACACATAGAATACTCGATATACAACTGGAATATATGTGGAGATCTGAAAGTTGTTGCAATTCTACTCGGTCTGCAGCTAGGCTACACCAAGTACTGCTGCTTTCTTTGCGAGTGGGACAGCCGAGCTAGAGATTCACATTATGTGAGAAAGGTCTGGCCACCTCGCAGGGACTTGGTTCCAGGACAGAAGAACGTTAAACATGATCCTCTCGTTGATCCGAAGAACATTTATCTCCCACCTTTGCACATCAAACTTGGGTTAATGAAAAACTTTGTCAAAGCAATGAACAAAGAAAGTGAAGCCTTTACATACTTACGACAGAGGTTTCCACGCACCAGTGATGCTAAAATAAAAGAAGAAGGCGTTTTTGTTGGCCCACAGATTCGAGAGATGCTCAAGGACAGTCACTTTGAGGGCCTTCTTCAGGGTGCCGAGCATGTTGCCTGGACAGCCTTCATGGATGTTGTTGCTAACTTTCTGGGCAACTACAAGGCACCAAACTATGTTGAACAAGTTGGAAATCTGCTACAAGCTTACAAGGCAATGAAATGCAACAATGTCACTGAAGATACACTTCCTTCATTCTCACTTGGACTTCTTCCCGGACAATCTCGGCGCCGTCAGTGATGACACATGGTGAAAGATTTCACAAAGACATTGCCAGCATCGAGAAACGCTACCAGGCCTGGGAAAGTGGAGCCCGTCTATGCTCGGAGACTACTGTTGGTCACTGGTACGTGAAGCACAGGACAGTGACTACAAACGAAAATCTACAGCAAAACATTTCTAATTTTCTCATGTCTTGTCATTATTGCCTAGATCCTTCTGTAGGATTATGTTGCAGAAGACGTTACAATACTAAATGCTAAATTGTCGATTTCTTAGAAACCTTACGTGATACAGAAATTCTAATTACATATTTGTGACCAAATCTGACAAAAGGGACCACAAGTCGCTTCACAGTTTAGGCTGTAGAGCAGTGGTTTCCAAACTTTTTCGGTCGGCGGACCCCTTCAGACATTTTTCGAAAATCCGTGTACCCCTAATTTTCAAAGTAAATTTAAGGAAGCACACTTTCGATTTTTAAAAGCATAAACATGGTATATGAATCATAAAATTTAATAATGTCTTCAAACCTACATGTAATCGGACCAGGGCCGGATTAAGGTCCGAGTAGGCCGAGGGGCTGAGAAAAAAAGGCCGTCGCCTATACTGAAAATCTCTGACAAGCAAAAAAAGGTTATAACTTATAACCCTTCCAAATCGTTCTGACAAGCAAAAAAGTTTATCTCGAAAATCGGTGGGCCTATTTTCATAATGGTCCGGGGAGGTACAGACCCGTCAGCCCCCGCCTTAATATGGCCCTGGAAGAGCCGCGTGTTATTACAGGCCTATAACAGGTTTTATAGATATCGAATACAAGTTTTATCATTAATTTGATGTGTGAGAGAAGGCAATTGAACGCCTATTGAATAGAGGGCGTATATGCCATATATATGTAAAAATCTATTCGATTTGAAGACATTCTCGGACAAAATCCACATTTTCCTCTTGCTCCACCTTCATTGCTTTAACCTTTGCAAGAATAATCAATTATATCAATCTCGATTTCGATCTACAGTGTTCGAAATAGAGCACTTGCAGCCATTTCATACTACACACTAACGCCATTGATTGTACGAGAACGAGGCCCATCAACTAAATTAAAGCCCTGCCAAATATCTTGTGGAATGATTAGTAGGGAAATTAAGGGAAGAGCCCAGGCTCGGATTAAGGTCCGAGTGGGCCGGCGGGCTGAGAAAAAAAGCCGTCGCCTATACTGAAAATCTCTGACAAGCTAAAAAAGGTTATCTCGAAAATCGGTGGGCCTATTTTCATGATGGGCCGGGGGGCTACAGCCCCGTCAGCCCCCGCCTTAATATGGCCCTGAATCGGACTGCTTTAGCCATAATCATTAACTAGTTACTAGACCTACTAGGTTTTATTAAAGCTTATTAGCATAAAAATATCCTACTTGTAGCATTCAAAGTTAAACTTGCATAACCTATCGGTCAAATGAAAACAATAAAAAGAATCAATGAGATGGATGAGGTTGCATCTCATCAGCCAGTTTCGAGAATCTTGGCTGCGTCTTTGATCCACACAGGGCGATTTTTGAATTTGCCGCGCTGACCAAGGAAGAGTCCAATACCACAAGGTGATAGGACAGGTTAAACTTTAAATCTATAGCGAGGGGTGACGGGTTAGAGAAGTGCAAAAGGTCTACATCTGTCAATGCAGTTTGAGAAAATCAAATCCAATCACAATTTTTTAGAACTTTTGCAAATATTGTGAAATTTATTACTATCAAACATCAATGCATAAGAATTCTACTGACTTTCCACTTTCCGCCGCGTACCCCCTAGGAAGTCCATTTTGTACCCCTGGGGGTACGCGTACCACCGTTTGGGAACCACTGCTGTAGAGGCACTCTAGTGTTGATTGGTCATATCTGGGTCAAATGTAGTTCTGTGTGCCAGCCTACTGGTATGGCTCTCTAGTACTGGCCAGATGATTGACAACAGCGTGTTTGAAGTCTTTTGGCAAGATTAGGCCAGTTAATTGAAACATGGGAAAAGGGACCACAAGTCGGGCCGGCATTTAAACGTCTTGCGTATGAATACAAGCTCTTATAAAGTTACAATTTGATTATAATTATAATAAATTATGCTAAAGACAACTATAAATTGTATTTTCTGAAGAGTAATAATGTTCAGTATTAGCGAAAATGTCATCTGGATGGGTTGACATGAGAATCTGCATCGAACTACTTTCTTAAACTTCGCTGCCACGCCTACTGGGTTTTTAAAGCATTGATTAGGTGGTAAATCGATTGATTATTTGTGTGATAAAACACAAATATGCAACGAACATCCCGCCAATTCGAGAAGTAGGCCTAACACCCCCCAAACTTTTTCCTCGGATGCCATTTTTTGCTTGTTGCTTGTCAGGACTTTTTGAGACTTTATGATGTTTTTTTGCTTGTCAGACTTTTTTGAGCCTTGATAAAATGAATTAAAAACCTACTTCACCCTCATTATTTTAAAAAACAAGCTAAAATACCTCTTAAGTCAAAAAAACTAATTAAAAAATTTGATTACTTTACTTTTACCTAATCTATTAACATTAACTATGAGCTATATAACTACTGTTTATTATTATTATTTAGGACATTTATATAGTGCAATTACAAAGCCTTCTGGTGCCCTGAGCACAAGTATTAACATTGGTTAATTTGGTTTTACATGATTTCATTTTTATTTCTTATTTGCCTATGACAGATGCCACATTAAACCACAAGACGTATTTTTTGGGAAATTTTTGGTATTAAGGTACTAATTTGTTAGCATCTACAAATCTTTTTATTTATGAGCTGCAATTAAGGTGATGACTTTTGGTTATTAATAACACATACTGCCTTAAAACAGCCAAGGCTTTTTGTTAACAATTAAGTACTTTTAAAGTTATGATATGCCTAACTCACAAAAAACTTTAAATTGCGATTTCTCGAAAACGCTGTTTTCTGAACTTGCAGTATAATATCTTAATAATGCACCAAACAGCAAGATAACTTTGCTTTTTATAATGTAAATGTGTCAATGTGGACTCTGTCTATAACGCAGTGGCTTTAACTCAGTTTCCTACTTGTGGTCCCTTTTGTCAGATTTGGTCACATTTGTGTTCAGCAAGTCAAAATCTATTAGTTTCACCAAAATTTGTAGAGGAAACAAAAACTTGCATAAAATTTGTTGACCAGTCTTTCTAAAGTGCTTTTAATAGATGCACCGAAGTAGCTCCTTATTCATATGCGTTTAATCTCAAATGAAGTATCTACTGTATATCCAAAGGTGGGTCATTCATGCCGGGTCATTTAATCAAAAGGGCGAGTGGGTAGGACGCTACAGCTATGGAGGAAATGATTTTATAAAGAGAAATGATTTTAGTTTAGAAAGAAAAACATGAGGAGATGTTGCAAGAAGGGGAGAAAATTGTGACTCAGAGTTTGTTATTTGGCTTTGATGTAGACAGCGAAGGGATATTGGAATTGAGTTCCAAAGCTCAGATGCAGCGTATGAAAAAGCACGATTGCAAATTTTGAGAGATGATTGATTCAGAGGTCGAAGGAGAGTTACATGAGAAGAAGATCTAGTAGATCCAGGTTGTTGTGGAATTATCAGATTTCTTAGGTAGACTGGTTTTAATGTATGAAGCGAGTTATAAGTCATCGATATTATTTTCTATTCAATGCGTTCTGCTATTTTGAGCCAGTGGAGAGATTTGAGTAATGGTGTAATGTGGCAAAATTTAGGCGATTTAGTTACTGCACGAGCTAAGGCATTTTGAATCGATTGGAGTTTACATATGGAAGCCTTTGGAAGATTGTGAAACAGTGAGTTGCAGTAGTCTAACTTAGAGTGAACTATTGAAGTGGCAATGGTGGAAGCAGTCAGGTTTTTGATAGTTGAGATATGTGAGCTTCAAAATTTACGGAGAAGTGAAAAGTAAATCCAAGATTATTTTGCAGTTGGAATAGGGGTTATTATTGTATCTGGGGCCAAAATCAGTGTGAGATTTTCAATTTTTTCAGTTGTTGTGGCAGTCCAAATAAGAGAAATTCTGTTTTGGAGGGATTGAGGGCAAGGAGATTAGCTGACATCCACGATGAATTTGACGAAAATGCTGATTCTAGTTCAGAGATTGATGCCTTAAAGGAAGACGGTGTAAACCAGTGTCTCGCAAACTGTGTGCCGCGGCACACTAGTGTGCCGCACACTAGTGTGCCGCTAGAGATTCCAGCTGTGCCGTGAAAGAATTTCAGAATTTTACTATTATTTTAATTTTTTTGTTCCCTTCCTAAAAATTTTGCCGGATGAGCAAGTGTAAAAATGGCGTCATATATAGAACCTCACACCAGCCTGCGGCACAGCCTACATACAATACAATATATCCGACATCCATTTTTTTATATAACGTTGCGCGCGCAACGATACAACTGCCAGAAATTAACGTCTTTCGTTGACGTCACCGTCCTTGCGACCTTTACAATGTAAAAACAACAGCGTCTGAGCGCGCAAGGATACATTTGACTCAATTACCGTTTTGAAATTATTACATTGCATGTGTTGAGATGTTGCAATAGTAGGGTAACTATAAGTATAGTAACAGTTGAATTTGATGCTTTTACCGAGATTTAGCCCTATGAAATTTGAAATGGATAAATTTTTGGCAAGATCTGAGAAAATGCAAGGTGAAAACGACACTAAGGAAAACAACGGCGAGAATCTACAGTCTATGAACGTTACTTTCGCGTTTGTTACATCTACATATCATTATATGTGACTGCAGACCCGGCAGTTCCTTAATAAAGAACACTCAATTTAATAAATTGTTGGTTGGTTTTGTAATTTTATGAAGAATGTGCCGTGAAAAAAATTTGTTCTGTTTAGTGTGCCGCGAGGTAAAAAGTTTGCGAGACACTGGTGTAAACGAAAGAAATAATTGAGTGTCGTCGGCATAAAGTTGATGATTCAATTTGAGAGAGTGGGGTAGTGTAGAGACTGAACAAAACCGGTCCAAGGACAGATCCTTGTGGTACTCCAGATGATGAAGGTGATGAAGTTTGATTCAGGCATGAAACTTGAAAGGATCTAGATTGGAGATAGGATTGGAACCAGCGGTGAGCTACAGAAGATATTCCAAACCAGAGGGAAAAGGGTTTCAGTAGGAGTTTGTGATCTATAGTATCAAAGGCGGCAGAAAGATCAAGGAGACAGAGACCAGTAACTCGTTGAGATCCAATGGCAGTGAGGAGTTTGTCATAAATGTATGTGAGGACGGTTTCTGTTGACTGATGTTTTGTATAAGCGTATTGGTGAGTGTTGTATAAGGAGTTTTTTGACAAATGCTCAGTTAGTCTGGAAAGAACGATTTTCTCTGTGAGTTTGGAGAGGTTGGACAGGTTTGAAATGGGGCGATAGTTGTTGAGATCCTCTCTGTCAAGGTTTGGTTTTTGACCTATTTTTACCTATTTTTGCCTATACTAAACATCACTCAACTGAAACCGTTCTCGCCTACATTCATGACAGACTCTTAACCGCGATTGGTCTCCGACTAGTTACTGGCCTTTGTGCTGAAAAAGCTCACAACTGGTTTTCATCTTACCTTAAATCCCGGTCTTTTCAAGTGTCCTGTCTTAGCCAAATTTCTCTATCTCACAGTGTAGATTTTGGAGTGCCTCAATTAAGGATCTGTTCTTGGGCCTGTACTGTTCAGCCTTTACACCACACCGCTCTCATCTTTAATTAATTCCCTTAATTTAAATCACCGATGACACTCAGCTATTCCTTTCCTTCTCACCTCTTTCATTCAATGCTTCTATTATTGAGCTTGAATCTGCATTCTCATCAATCTGTGCTTGGATGTCATCTAATCTCCTCGCTCTTAGCCCATCTAATACAGAGTTTCTTTTAATTGGACTACCCCAACAACTCAAAAAAAATGACAATCCTAAACTAGTTTTGGCTCCTGACACCAAAATAATCCCTGTTCCAACTGCTAGAAATCTAGGATTCAAATTTGATTCTTTTCTAAACTTCGTGATGGTGATGGCGATGGCGATAATAGTAATAATATAGCGGAACTCAAAAAGTTTGGACATTAGTGAATAGGGTGTAGTGACGGAAACAAATCTTGACGCACATTTAGGGGTTTGTTCTGACCATACCCAATTAAGGTAAAGGAATGTCCTATACTCGAGTCCGAGCGTTGGGTTCCGGCGCTTATCTCCGGTCAGGCAATCAGCGAAGTAGGTGGCATAAGCCAGCGGTTTTCAATCTGTGGTCCGCGATCCCCAGGGGTGCGTGGAAAGGTGCCTAGGGGTCCGCGAATGTGCTAAAGATAAGCTTTAATTTGTTAGCTCTTTTACTTTTTCTGTAGCTGTTTTACGAAAGACTAAGCGTGTCAAGTGTCTATGAAATGTTTCCGTTACTATGTGACCTTTTGGCAGTGCAAGGGGCTGCTAGAGAAATTATTACAATGAGTGCTGTAAATTAATATTCAGTGGTTGTCACATTATTTCTATAAGTATTTCGGATGAGATGGCATAAGCATGTTTGACTGGGTTTGAAATCCATTTGAATGCCAGTTGACCGAATTATCATCTGACAGAGCACTTCGCTTCAGTGGCGTAGTCACGATTTTCTTATGGTGGGGTTACTAACGACCAGTGAGAGAGGCGAAGTAGCGATAATTATTTACTCGGGAAATAGTGAAACATCACAAAGTATACTTTTTTCGCCGAATGGAATCCAGAAACATAAAAATTTCCAGAGAACTCAATTCAATTACACTTGATGTCTCTAGCTATTAGAGCACACTCAGGACAAAATAATAATAATACGAAATATAATAAATTTGTGGTCGGCCAACCAAAGTGGTGTGACCCCAACTCCTCCCCTTCACCTCTTGGCAATGCCACTGCTTCGCTTGGAGTTCAACAGAAAGTCACTGTTGTCAATCTGGATGACATGTTCTCTGGAATATCTCCTGTTGTCTCAGAGTTGTTTTTTCTGCAGTCACTGCTATAAAAACCAAATACAGATCACGACTGATATTTGCGTATGTTTGTCAAACATACCACCATGTTTGGAGAAATTCTGCTGTACACTGTACGAAGCAGGCACACCTTTCACACTGACCAAAGGTCGATCTCAGTTTTAAGTCTTAATGTTACTATTTGTACTATTTTTATTTTTACAGTATCTAATAACAGCGCACTCGACTAGATAAGAATGTAGTCAATGTAGTTAGACGGTACTGAACTAATGTAGTACACTTCTTGTAATCCCATACATTAATTGTCAGTTGATTTTGTTTCTGGGGTTGGGGGTCCGCCACATAGCATCGAAATGCCAAGGGGCTCCGCGGCTTGTAACAGTTTTTAAACCTCTGGTATAAGCCACTAATCTGGGGTAGGTTACCACGTTTTACCTCGCAGCTTGACACTGCTTCTCAGTTTACCACCGCCCTCTAGCGAGTAAGGCTGAGTCGACCTTAATGCTCCTGCGGGAATTGAACTCGCGACCTTCTGTTCCATCGTCCAGCGTTGTTACTACTCTTCTAATTTCCCGCCCCGCCATACACAGGCGACATATTTTTAAAATGCAAATTTAAAAATATATAAAGGGGTAAATGCCACTTTTTATCCTAAAAATTCCACATTTTTAAAATTTACGGTTCGTTTGTGAAATTACGCTTAGTTATAAACTTATTAATATTAAAAATTATGATGAGTGTATATTGAATTTAAACTTTGACCCCAATGACATTGGTACAAATTACAATAAAGGTGAAGTTGAAAGACGCAGCAATAACGACAACGAAAAATGTTTTATTTATTTATTTATTTCAAGACAATTTCTATAGCGCCGTGCACTAGGCTAAGGCCTACGACAAGGGCGCTGCACTCACACTTAGTCAACCATATCCTAAACTAAAAAGGTGCGTCTTTAGTTCTCTCAGGGACAGTCCAGCAGAGTTGGCCTCAGTCACTGCGGTCGGCAAGGCATTCCAAAGCAATGGGTTCCCGCGAGAGAAGGACCTGTCTCCGAACTTCGAAGTCTGTGACGGAGGCGGAGCGAGCAGTAGGACACGATGGCCGGAGCGAAGTGCCGACCTCCGTGCGTTCGACGTTGATCTTAGGACCAGCTCAGACAGGTACTGTGGACAGTGCGGGTCATTTAACGCTCGGAAGGTGATCCAGCAGCGCTTATGGATAATGCGCTCCCGGGCTCGAAGCCAGTGCAGCTGATCGCCCAGTAGGGGGGTCACGTGGGCTCCCCAGGGGCTGCTAAAGACGACCCGAGCAGCTGTATTGAGCACGGATTGCAGACGATTCAACTTTCCATCGGGGAGGCCCAGCAACACGCTGTTGCAATAGTCCAGCCTGGGCAGAACAAGGGCGCGCACAAGGTGCACTGCCCCGCTGATCGGAAGATGCCGGCGGACTGACCTAATCCTCCGTAGGTGGTAGTAGCATCCGCGGACAACATTACCGATATATTCCTCGAACGACAACGTCTCATCGAGTAGTACTCCCAGGAGTCGTAGGCACTTTGAGGGGACGACGATCACATCACCCAGCGTGAACGGTGAATGGCTCAGGAGATGCTTCCTCCTGGGGGTGCACATCCACAGGAACTCGGTCTTGGCCGGGTTAAGGGCCAAGCGGTTCTCCTCCGTCCACATGATGATCGCCATGATGCAATCGAGGAAGCGAAGTTTAAGTCTTTCCATGTCGGCAGGCAGACAGGAAGAATACAGTTGCACGTCATCCGCGTAGCCGTGCATGGTCAGTCCGAACGCGATAGCGATTTTCATCAAACCCGCTATGAAGAGAATGAACAGCAGAGGGCCGAGAACCGACCCCTGCGGAACACCATGCTGAACAATTCGCTTTTCCGACTGTCGCAATGGAGGCACATTGTTATGGTGGCTAAAACAATGCAGTACAACAACTTTAGTGGATTATGGAATAATTATTATTATAATCAGCAACGACAACACAGCTAATGTTATAGGAGTATCCAGAACAATCTCTATGGTCACTGATCTATGCCCGCCAGCAAGAAATCTGCTTCTGCCATTGGCGTCTATTAATAGATAACAATGGTTTCTGCCCACCAGTGGGCGGAGCAACCGGACCTTGTTGGTAAACACTTGATAGCCAAAAAATGTGGAGAGCGCGGCTGAATATGAAAAATGCCAGGACTAGTGGTGACGATACTGCATTGTTCTTCGATGGTAACAAAACATGAGTAAAACATAAGAAAGACGGTAGATAGTACAGTGAAAGAAAAGTGGTGGGTCATTATGCTCTTGTTGGAGAAGCAGGAACTCTGTCTAAGTCAGTCGAAGTAGAACTGACTTTCTGTAGTCTCTATATCTTTCTGAATGCAATAGCCCGCTGCATTTTGGAGCGACGATGACTTTTTGTCTGCCGAGTGACAGGCAGAAATTTAGGGACCAATGTAAAATTGTCCGTAAATTGATTCCTTTAACCAGATCCAACTATTCAACTAATCTTGTCACGCAAAATTCTTCTAATCCTCGTCTAATTTGGAAATCTCTAAATAACATTCTTCGTAGGGAAAAGTCAACTGCCACACCTGGTCCTTCTCTTTATAATCACTCTCAGATGTCTTCTGCCAATTTTCTCCAATAAAATATCTACCATTCGACTAAAATCTCAGAACATTTCTTCAACTGGTTTCTTTTTTTCAAAACTCTCCACCAACTTCTCTTGTTTCTTTTAATCTATCACCCTAAATGAAGTTCGCCAGATGTCAATAATTAATTAGTAAATGTACCTTCAATTTCCTACCAAATCAAATTCTCCGATATTGTTTTGATGTTTTAGGTCCAATAATGAAAAACTGTATAAATCTCTCATTGCTCGAAGGGTGTTTCCCCTCTTCATTCGCTCATGCAGTTGTTCACCCACTACTTGAAAAGCCATCTCTATCTTTCCTGACGACTTGTCTAACTCGTCTCTTGAGACTTTATCTACTGTCTTCACTAATATTCAGTCATTGATGAATCGTAGATCACATGTCTGTGAACTATGGCATTAGCGTCGGGCCACACCGCTTCACAGACCTGGCCTTATACGCAGACGATACAACTCTGTTTCTACCTTATGCTACCAATGCCTCTGAATGCCTGAATGCCTCTGAATGCCTGTCTAGTTTCAGCCATGCTTCTGCTAATATCGGTATGAAGGTTTCCTGGACCAAAACCAAGCTACAGAACTTAGGATGTGGATCACAGCCCCCTCAACCGTGGTTGATAGGGTGTGTGTTGAGTCAGTAGACAGTTTCACCAACCTTGGTAGCGTGCAGCCCTCCAATGGACATTGTCATCAAGATCTGACCAAACGTATCACCCTAGCCTCTACAGCCATGTTCTCCCTGCTGCCCCTGCATAACATCTGGCAGGACAAACGTCTCCTTCTTACCATCAAGCTCCGCCTGTACCAGACTTGTTCTGTCCGTTCTACTTTACGCGGCCGAGACCTGGACCTTACTCGCCTCGGAACTAAGAGAGTTGGAAGCCTTCCATATGAGGTGCCAACGTCAGACCCTTGGAGTACGTTGGTATGACTTCATCACCAATGCGGAGATATCCTCGCAGACTGGATTATCATCACTCAATGAACTGATAAGTAGGTGCCGCCTTGTCATTTTCGGCCATGAAGCCCGTCTTGGAGAGACAGTTCCTGTTCATCAAACCCTGCGCTGCCACGTCGACCTATCCATCGGTCGTCCACCTGACCGATCATGAAAGCGATGTCCTGTTCGTCCCAGGAAAAGATGGATCGACCACATCCGTACCCAGACCAGCGAGATTCCATCAACTCTCTGGAGACGTGCCATTCGACGGGGTCATGGTTAAGGGGTGACGCAACGGCCCCTGCTGGCCACGAACTTCTGAAGATGATTGCTGAATTAAAATAAGCTTCTTTTCAACTCATCAAAAACCGAGTTCTTGCTATTAGGAAGTACTCAAGCTCAATTGACCAAATTTGAATCTCTTAAATCTGTAGTACTAGGAGATTCCACTGTTGTCCCTAGAAGTACTTCTGCTCGCAACCTTGGTGCTACATTTTTTCTCCTCCCTAAGCCTGTTCTTATTCAGTTAGCAAATGCATTGGTATCTAGTCACCTAGATATTGCAATTCTCTTTTTTCAGCATTACAAATTCAAATATGCAGAAAACTCCAGCTAGCAATAATTCCATATAACTCCAGCTAGACAGGCTGAAAATCAATTACCGAATTAATAACAAAAATTGTCTATCAGTATTTAAAACCATAATTAATTATATTATTGTATAATGAATGGATCAAGCAATCAATAAGATACGACTTATCTCTCGACCTACTAATCACTCACTTGGAAGCCTTCCATATGAGTGATTCGAGTATGAGTATTCGGCCGGACTTTCATTTGTTGATTCTTATTCTCATACAGTCATTGGCACTAGTTGTTTCTCAATGTGTGTGGTCCTAGGCTATGGAATAAATGACCAATGATCCAATTAATCCAATTGATACAATTAATGATCACTTCGAATAACTAACAGTAATTCACTGCGCAACAAATTTGTATGAAAGTTTTGTTTCACTTCATATTTTTATGTTCCTGTATGCAGTTTAATGTGCTGAAAACGAAAATGACATTAGTTTTTGTGTAGCATCAACCGTAACCGTTCTCACATCGTATAACTATATATATATATATATATATATATATATATATATATATATATATATATATATATATATATATATATAATCATCTTTCAGATCAGGTCTTAAAACATTACCTGTTTGACTTGGCTTAATTCCCTTAGATTGCTCTCCCTCGCTGTTCTGACTGACCTTCCGGCTTCACCTGGTTCTAATTCTATTTGGATTCGGTACGCCATCGGCTGACGCCCTGGGCATTTTGATAGTGGCGCAATGGAAATTGATTGATTGGCTGGCTGGCTGACTGACTGACTGACTGACTGACTGCAGTGATTGATTGATTTTTTACTTCTTGGTACATCTTTTAATTTAAGTAAATTTCAGGACATGCATTCATTTATATTTGACAACATTTCAGTTAATCAAAGTCAGTCTGTCCGCAACCTAGGTGTAATTATTTGACAAAAACCTGTCTTTTAATGAACACATAAATTAAGGTTAGCAGAGCTGCTCATTTTCAAATCAGAGACATTCGACGAATTCGTGATCTTGTGCCGAAACCTGCTCTGATTCTTCTTGCCAATGCCCTTGTCAGCAGTAGGCTTGATTATTGCAATTCTCTTTACAATGGTATGGCCAAATCTAATATACAAAAACTTCAAAGGATTCAGAATTCTGTGGCTCGGGCCATTACAAAAACTCGCAAACATGATCACATTAGACCTGTCCTTCAAAAGTTACACTGGCTGTCAGTAGAACAAAGAATTGTTTTAAGACTGGTGTTCTTGTTTTTAAAATTCTTCAGTCTGGCCAACCTCAATATTTAAAATCTATGATAAACCATCCAAAACATTATCATTCAACAAGATTTGCTGATTCATTGTTAAATGTACCTAGAACAAACACTGAAATTGGTAAGAGAGCTTTTTCTATTTCTGGGCCAAAAATCTGGAACTCTCTCCCTCTGGTTGTCAGATCTTCTAATAAACTGAGCATTTTCAGATCAAGGCTTAAAACACATCTCTTCCAACTAGCATTTCCTCCATAGTCTGTCTTGCTGTTTCCCTCTGACTGATCTCTGGAATGACCTGGTCTTTTGCGGATGGATTTGAAGTACCATCGATTGATACCCTTGAGTATTAGAAATTGTGCTATAGAAGTGCATAATTATTATTATTGATTGATTGCAACGTGTAATAGACGCTATGGCGTTAGCAACTCAATGGATATACGTTAATTTATTAAATTGTTAATGAAATAAGTCATGAGTCATCAACTTCCGGTTACCTGGGATGGGTAGAGAGTTCATTACTGAATGTAACTACCAAATTTCATAGCTGCAAACTCCATTTGCAACGTGTAATAGATGCTATTGCATTAGCAACTCAATGGATACACGTTAATTTGTTATTTAAATAAGTCACGACGTCATCAGCTTTCGGTTACTTTAAATGCATAGAGAGTTAGTTCATTTCTGAGTGTGACTACCAGGTTTCATGGCTGTCATAGCTGTATCATTGTGCAAACTCCAGTTGCAGCATGTAATTGATGCTATTGTATTAGCAACTCAATGAACACACATTAATTTGTTGAATTTCATAGTTAAATAAGTAATGACGTCATAAACTTCCGGTTGCTTGATATTTGTAGGAAATTAAATTCTGAGTTAGACTGCCAAATTTTACAGCTGTATCTATACCCGAACTGAAGTTATGGCATGCTGTGGTGTCAAAAATTCAATGAACCCAAGTTCGCGGACCCGAGGACGCGCGCCGACAGTCCTTCACTGAAGGGGTCTATGGCCGGAGTATAGAGGGCAATGTTGACAAGAGTTTATGTGGATTTCCCTTGTGCTGATGTACAAGGTTTTTCAAGTACCGCGATTCTTTGTAATGGCTGCTGTTACGAAGATTTCTGACAAATATGACCCAGTCATTGCGCTCATCTGGATTCAAAGACGCTGGTAGCGTCTCTCGAGACAACGAGCTTCCCGCCGAAGATGACATTCATTGTCAAACTAGGACGCGAGTGGCCGATGCCTGGCTCTCACTGTCTTATTCGGTAGTAATTCATCCACGATCGTAGAGGGTGAAGCATTAAATCGAAGAGTTCCGTTTGGGACAGAAAGAGGAGATAATATGAACTGTGACTTGTTCTAGTACAGCGATTCTCAAACTTTATAGGATTTTTTGCGTGGCGGTCTCTTAGAAATTTGTTGATGACTCGCAGACCTTATAAAACAGTGGTTCCCAAATCCCAACCTTGCTTAGGCCATGCCCTACCAAAGTATTGTATAAAATCCTTATGTCTCTCGTGACATATACAGAAGTTTCCGGTTGGCGCCGGCTTGTCTTAGCTTTCAGCTGTCTTTTACTCTTTGCTGCTATATCATGGACTTAGTCATATCCAATTTCGCGATTTTCTGAGTTTCCATACCATACTTCAGTGAGGGAGAGTTCAGACAGTCAGACTCGATTTTTTTTATCATCGAAGCGAGATGAAAATATTATCAAATGACGGGAACCAGGGTTGCCAGTGTGGGTTATTTTTTACCCAATCTGGTTTTTTTGGGCCTCGTCTGGTTATTTGGTAATTTTGGTCGGAATCTGGTTATTTTGTAAATCTGCGAAAATTAGAAAAAATTGCCTGATTTTTTGCAGTGAGAGTGAGAAAAAATAAGGAATATTTAGTTTTCAGCATGTTGAAAACTCTTTTTTTGCTTTTTACCTCTCTACCTTTGCTTCAAGACAACGTGACGACCTTTTTTTTTTTTTTTTTTTTTTTTTTTTTTTTTTTTTTTTTTTTGCTCGTCAAGACTTTCTGGAGACGTTGTACTGCAAAATTTTCACAAAAATTTCAAAAGTTTTCAGGTTTGTCGCAATTATTATGAATTTTATCATATTTTTCGACCTTTTTGGGAACCTGGTTATTTCTGGTTATTTTTAAAGGCACGATCTGGTTATTTTTCAAAAAGTTCACTGGCAACCTTGACGGGAACCGTCCACTGGTGTTGTCCATGTGAATGGCTTTGGAAATTAGCAGATATATTTCATCATCTTAGCAGGTATCAGAATTAATGGAGAAGATTCGGAGTGGTTCAAACTCAAAACAGGATTTAGACTAGGATGTATTCCATCACCAAAACTGTTCGACACTATATTCTATTACATCATGAGATGAATTGAAAACACAAATGATTTAGGAACTAAAAGCCAATAAATATAGAATATGCATGTCTAATAGCAAAATGCTTTTCAATGCTTGTAGAATTAACAGTGGTCTCAATAACGGAGAATGTAAAAAATTTTTATTAAAAATAAAACAAAAAAACAAAAATAACGCCAATTACAAGTAAAGTGGGAGGTGACCAACAGATACACAACAGACACACAACAGATAAGAGATTGAAACGGTGAAGAACTTCGTTTACTTGGAAAGTAAATTGGAAGCAGAAGGAGGTTCGGCTTTGGAGATTTAAAAAAGAATAGCAAAAGCAGAATCCACATTCAACAGGTTACATACCAAAATGTTCGAAAGATATGACATTATGATGAAAACGAATTCTCAACACTTGTGTCATACCAATACTAATATATGTATGCCAATTTTGGGCCATAAAAAAGAGAACTGGAGAAAGAAATAAAAGCGACAGAAAATAAATGGCTCAGAAAGATATTAAGAATTGGATACAAAGAACACATAAAAATTAAAAGTTAGAGAAAGAACAGTGCAACAAAGCATCATTGAAGTAGTCAGAAAGAGAAAAATAAAATGGACCGGACACAAACTCAGGATGGAAGAAACCCAAAGCCCAACACGAATTTTCAACTACGAACCAGATGGGGTTGGGACGAAAACACGATGGGTGGACGGATTGGAAGAGGATGTGCGCATGGCAAGGCATGTGCATTGTGCAGGGCATGTGCAGACCCTAAGCAGTCTGCTTTAGGGTCAAAGTTAAAGTATTTTTCGAGCTTCGACCCTACCCGAAGGCAATGCTCACGGAGCGGCGCTGGTCTACGTTTCAAACACAGCCAAACGAGAAATATAACACGAATAAGTAACGCAGCTACTCGTTTTGTCACTACCTTCTAGCGAATGAAGGCCGAGTGCTTAGGAGCTCGTGCGGACATCGAACCCGCGACATTCGAATCTTCACGCCAAAGTTATTGCAACCCTTTTTGCAGCACTTTTTGGGCTTTTTCGTCTTTATCGTGGTATACGGAAATGTCTGTTGACATGTGGTATTTTATTGAATTTTAGCTCATCCTTTCTCGCCTAATCAATCTATGTCGTCTGCCTGCGATATGCCAATGGCTTGTCTAGTCTTCGAGTCGCTACTTTAAACATCCGTCCTTGACAAATAGGCATTCGACTCTCCTGATAACCACTTGCAGCTTAATAACATAGTCGTTGCTGAACCATGACATCTGACACTTTGTCTAAAGTGCTGCCCCTGTGGATATACAATTCTATCTCGTCCAGGCTTGGAAGCCAACAGAGCAACGTAGGTAAGAAGCTGTCGAAGACACCCTTAAAGGGTTTTTAATGCAAGGCGATTTAAATATTCACATAGACTCTCATGCTGGTAAAAATGCAATCAAACCCCAAGCCCGATTCGAATTATTGCAAACATAAATGAGTCCACGCCCATCAAATTTCAAATTATTGACCTTGCAATAACGCGATGATGTCTCGTCGTCATCATCATCATCATCATCATCATCATCATCATCATCATCATCACCACCACCTCCATAATCGTCGTCGTCATCATCATCATCATAATCCCCATCACCAACACCATCATCATCGCCACCACTTCCACCGCCGCAATCGCCATCCCGTCGTCGTCAGTCAGTCAGTCATCATCATCATCATCATCATCATCATCATCATCATCATCATCATCATCATCATCATCATCATCATCATCATCATCATCATCATCATCATCATCATCATCATCATTTGAACTTCAGTTTAACAGCAGTTACCAATTTTGCAGTTATTCCGAAATTATGCTTTCCTTGTTAGCTACATCAATGGGCTTATTATGCAGTGTATTTTGTCGACTCTGTCGGTGCTAGAGTGCGGAAAATTTCGCCGCAATTATCTGATTATTTATTTAGGGTGAACTGGGGCACCAGCGCTCTCTTCTCTTTGCGGGTTTGTGTGTTAGGGTGGCGATTGATGAACGAGAATTCGTCGAATATATAATTGTTTTTACTGTCGTAGTGAATATAAATCTTGTTTTTCGTAATTGTTTTGCCTTCACGATGAACCCTGAAGTTAATTTATATTAATCATATTCCGCAGCATCTATTTTCCACAGGTGACAGAGAGAGCAAGAATGAAAGTGACAGAACCCGGGACAGAAGTATATAAATACGGCAAATACGGACTCTCTCTCTCTCTCTCTCTCTCTCTCTCTCTCTCTATCTCTCTCTCTCTCTCTCTCTCTCTCTCTCTCTCTCTCTCTCTCTCTCTCTCTCTCTCTCTATATATATATATATATATATATATATATATATATATATATATATATATACATAAATACATACATACATATATACTGTACGTCATATGGCAATTCAAAAGCAATTTCTACATTAATTTCGCGAGATTTGTCTGTTCTGTTTGATAATGCACTGCACTGTCAGGCTTGACAGAAGCAGTGAAAGAAGTGACAATATTCCCGATACGTAGGATTTGACAAATAAATCGAAAGCAGTTGGAGTCGCCGATTGATTACGTCTGCTACAGATGAATTAATTCACTGCCTATCCATTCGATCGCACACTCGGGAACCGAAAGCAGCTATATCAATATTATAGAAAAAAGAAATGTGTACAAAGACGAAAGCTAAAGTGATCCTCATCACTTTCAACTTCCTCTTCTGGGTAAGTTAGATGCTTTTTAGGTATTTGCTTTAATTCGTGTAAGAAACACAGCGCATATGCAAACTCAAAAAGTAATTATGGCGTTAAGATGGCATGCGAACATGCATTGGACAGAATGCAGCGATTTCTTAAGTACAGGGTGTCTCAGAGAAAAAACACACAATAGAAAAACTATGATTTCAAAAAATTCCTAAGTATATTTATATAACGTTTAAAATACGTGTACTGCACGTATTTCCCCATCTTTCTTGATATTTTTCATTTAATTTGCATGTAATCTTGCCATATGTCAAAACTACATCCAAATAAGATGAAAATATAAAGAAGGAGGTGGGAAAATATGTGCAAGTTGGGAAATATGTGCTGTACACGTATTGCAAATTTGATAGAATTATATTTATGAATTTTTAAGAAATCATAGTTTTTCTGCTATGGGTTCTGAGACACCTTGTATATTGCTACAAAAGCTGTTTAATGTTGATAGACAATGTCATGCACAAAATTTAGTACCAACATAAATAGTCAATATTTACTTCTTCATTTGCTTAAAAACCAGTGTTGTAAAGTAGTTAAATACTTACAGTATTTAAATACTATTTAAATACTTTGTCCAGTATTTAAGAAAGTATTTAAATACTCATCCGAAATTAAGTATTTAAATAGTATTTAAATACCATAGAGTATTTAGATGTATTTAAGAAATTTAAATACTTTGGATTTATTGCAATTTTCACGTAATTAATAATTATAACGTTTCTTATAGACTGTTCATTTTTACATTTTCTTTACTGATGGATTTAGACAGTTGAACAGTTAAGTAGGTCTACATTGACATTGTTAGAAATAATTTTAACTAACATTTCTTTACACAAAAATACGGTTGTGGCGAATCGTGTCAAATACATATCAAGTATTTAAAAAAGTATTTAAACCTTATTTGCCAGTATTTAAATACTTACCCTGGTATTTGGGTATTTAAATACTATTTAAATATTACCTGAGAACCAAGTATTTATGAAAGTATTTAAATACTTTCAGTGGAGTATTTATTACAACACTGTTAAAAACCATCATAGCCAGCGATTTGGTTTAATCTGTCAAGTACTCATTTGGCCTGGTAGATTAAGTGCCATACAATAATACAGACAATTAGATTAAAGCAGATGAGTCCATACGAAGCGGATTTGCTACGATTAAAAGCACGGGAAAATTTTGCTTTAGTCTCAGCGATGTGCTTGCCTTTCATCAATGTCACTCCGCTCATTTATGAAGAATCTATGAAAAGATCTGAAATTTTTAGAACGTGATCATGTAAACTTGAAAAAGATAAGGGAAAATAAACTAAGTGGTAGGTCTGTTAAGTTCCGCTTTAGTTCGATCTTCTATTTCTAGCGCATGCCTTTTCTTTCGCAGCGTCAGGTTGAGCCTGATGCAGAGTTTCGAATCCTTCGAATCTGGAAAAGTGGCAGACATTGAATATGTTGTTCATGGTCTGTCTGTTGCCGCACAGGCAATTCGAGTCGTCTCTGGCTCTCCAACGGTGGAGTGTAGCGGCGCACCGGCCGTGGCCTGCTCGATAGCGACTGAGGTGGACCAAAATCATATCGCACTAGGTCAAAGGGACTCAAAACCGGGTTGGCGCTTGCAAGGGCTCTGTGATGATGTGTTAATTCCATTATGCATAATATTGGTTGTGTTACTTTGATTTTTTATTACGATAGATTTCATATTCATTTATTATGTATTGGCTTCTGTGACGATTTTTCACATTTATTTATCAGCTAAACACGCGAACATGTAAAGCATTTTCACCGTCGCAGAACTAAACGATCCTCTAAGTCCACTGTAATCCTGCAGTGTCGTCTCTACTGTCAATAGGTCTATTGCATTTTAGGCAGCTGGTTCCGTAATGCTTGGATTCGGGATATGGATGAAGATCGATCCTGAAGCTGTCATCAATTACATCCGGGTCATTCATGTGGAGAGCTCTAGTCCTTTGGTGTCCTACGCCGCCATTCTCTTCATTGTAATAGGAGCACTCGCCTTCTTCGTCGGATTTCTCGGTTTATGTGGCGCTTATTACGATAGATTGCCTATAATTCTAGTGGTAAATGTATTGTTAAACTATCATTTTAGTTTATCATTTTTTATAACTAGATTACCCGCAAATGATTTGGTTCACAAGCAACTTCAATCATTCCTTATTTAGCTTCTGTTCGACAGTGCTTCTAAAAATCTTAAGTTTAGCGGACCGGTAGAAAATAAATTTTCCTAATGCATTGCGCCAGTTACCAGCGTCATCTTTCAACATTCTTATTCGACGACTTCTAAAACTCTTTGTTGTCCCAATTGAGTCCTTCCGTTTTAATTGGTTATCTATAATTTAAGTTAATTAATTACAATTGCTCATGGTCCATATTTCCCAGCAACATTTCCTTCCTGTCCCTGTTGAATTTTTGCGTTGGCAATAACAATCGATATCCATTTCCTTATCCACTTCTGGAGAAGTGGAGAAGTAAAGGGATATCGATATATATCGATATCTCCAGAAGTGGAGGAGGAAAGGGATATCAGTATCTTTGCAGGCCTACAGAAGTATTGTTTATCTGCGTCATCAGCTGCTGATGTTGGTGCGTAAAACACACACACACACGCACACGTATACACGTATACATACATACATACAAACATACATACATACATACATACATATATATACATACATATGTATGTATGGTGTAGGGTAGATTATATGTAGGGTGGATTATATGTAGGGTGGATTATAAACAAATTTCGCCTATGGCATAAAAAGTTGCTCTTATAAGTACAAACCCAAAACGCCATAAAAGTTTTTAAATGTTGAGCTCACTAAATACCCGCAACTTTTAGCTGAAAATTATGGAAAGCAAAAAATTGCTAAATTTAATTAGCACCTGTTAAACATGTATCCTGTGAATTATATAGTAGATTCTTGCTACAGATTGGTGATATATATATAGACGGCCACAGCCACATTGCAAGAGAAAGAGATGAAGAACAGTTCAATTTCAAGCGGTGAATCTGACTAAGAATAAATAAAAAGAAGACGTACTGTATGGTAATTACAAAAAAGAAAGAAATCCCTAAATGCAGGCTACAATACAGGGGAATGGAAATAAAACAGGTAACACAGTTCAAATATCTAGGAAGCATCTTCACAAGCGATGGAAGAAGTGAAAAGGACATTGAAACCAGAATAGGTATGGCGAAGTCAGCCTTCATACAACTCAAAAAGATTCTCACAAATAAACATATTTCAACAACAACACGGCTCAGAATTCTTCACAGCTACGTTTGGGCGGTTCTGATGTACGGCTCGGAAACATGGACGTTGACAAAAACATCAGAAAGGAAACTGGAAGCTGCAGAGATGTGGTTTCTCAGACGGATGCAAAAAATTTCATGGACAGAAAGAATAACCAATGAGGAAGTACTAAAAACTTTTGGTACAAAAAGAAAATTGCAAAAAACCATAAGAAAGCAGCAGCTTGAATTCTTTGGACATCTAATAAGAAAAGACGGATTGGAAAATCTAGCCATAACAGGAAAAATAGAGGGGAAAAGAGCAAGAGGAAGACAAAGAATAAAGTTTACGGACAGCCTAAGAGAAGCGACAAGAACTACAGACAACATCGAACTGATAAGGAAAGCCAGAAACAGAGAAGAGTGGAAATCCATGGTCGCCGACGTAGCAATACATGGCACATGAAGAAGAAGAATCTGATAACGGTTCTGTAGCAGTCAGAAACATGAAGCAGTATCCAGAATTTTGCAAAACTTTGGACATATGCAAGATTAGTTCTATGGACACTTGTGTTGTAGTGAATGCAGTGCAAAAGACATGAATAGCAGAGACTGCAAAGATCCTGCCAAACTTAAAGCCAGAGGAGTTTTTGTGACATTAACAGGTTTCTAGTCATGCTAAGTAAGTAAGTTAGTAAGTAAGTAAGTAAGTAAGTAAGTAAGTAAGTAAGTAAGTAAGTAAGGTTCAGATTATTGTGGTGACTCGTCCACAGGTGGGCTGCGTGAACACATTACAGAGTTAAAGTTCATAACTAGTGCGAAACAACCAAGTTTTTAGCCTCTTTTTTAAAATGTTAAAGCGAAGAGGAAAGTTGAAAGTTGGAGGTAGGCCGTTCCAAGCCCTAGCAGCAGCCACATGATATGCGCGGTCTCCTACGGTGCGGAGACGCGTCCTCGAGACAGCCAGTGAGGCAGACATGGCGGATCGCAGGCGTTTCCGACCTCCCAGGTCAGCACACGTTTCAGTTCGGTCGTCAGATATGCAGGACCTGCACCATTCAGGCAGCAGAAGACCAGCGTCACAAGCTTGAAATTAATACGTTCCGGTACAGACAGCCAATGTAAGTCACGGAGTGTTATATGATCCCCGATTTTGGCCTTGTAAAATCATTCGTGCAACGGTGTTCATAACCGACTGAAGACGGTTAAGTAGGTAGTTGTGTATCCCTGCAAGCGTTGCATTACCATAATCGAGCTTGGTCATGCTGCCCTTATTCAAGACTTACCGTCATTTGTTATTGGTTTCGATGGAAAACGATATGTAACTTTTTGTTAGATATCTGGTGTACGTAGTACTCGTAGGAGTATAAAGGAAGAACTGTTTTATTATGTTATTGTGTCTTTTATTATATGTTATTGCGTCTCTTCAAAACAACTTTGTTGATCATGTAGTGCCAGAAACAGGTGAAGCGGAAGACATTGCAAATGAGCTATTGATAATTATTACAAATACAAATTCAGCAGGGAGGTCACAGTAGGTCAGTTGTTTTGTGATGGCACAGTGAATAAGATAGGCAAAAAGAAATGGCGTGATTCGCAGAAGAGAGGATGGCATTGCAAGACTACTGCAATGGCTGATTTGCTTGTTGTATACTAATGAACTATCATATTGGAAATACATTTCTGCTATTGATGGCGGATGTACTAGAGGTCCAACTAGTAGTTGCGGTGCAATTAAGAGTGTTTCAGATTATGATACCAAGGATTCACCAACTACATAGCTTAAATCCATTCCAGGGAAAGTTGTTGAGGTAATTGACGAGGTTAAGAATGATCCAAGTAGGTATACATATAAAATATACCATCCTCAAGCATAATTAGCAGTGCATCAAGGTTAAACTTAGCATGGTTTAAAGTGGCTTAGGAGGCATTACTTCCTGTGTGAAAGCCATTAGGGGCACTAACGGGACTTGCACCCGCTCCGTCAACCTGACGCTCCAGCACGTAACTCACTCTGGTATCTTCCGCCCCAAGGTCATGCAGATAGTGATGAAATTGCGTCTGCACAGAACACAATGGCAGAAAATTTAAGTAATGGTGGCTGACAAGAGGAAATAGAATTTTGAGGTTGCGCATGTCAAAGGAGCTGTGTCAGGATTATAATAGCACTATAACAAAGTGTAGCTTCTAACGCTATAACAATCTTCCGGTGTGAGCGGACATTGCGAACACAGCTTGATTAAGACATTCATTTGTATCTTGAATAAAAGTAATTTCTTATAGTCATCCGAGTTCATTTAGTCACCAAAAAGAAAGAACATAACAACGTCGTGAACAGGATCCACAGACTACGTGCAGTTTGTATAACTGATGCGTATTTTTAACGAACTTGACACTTTGACAGTCACATTATTAGCACTGCAACAATGGCGATGACTTCTGAATTTCTGCGGCAACCGTCATGCTTGTCCATGGACAGTACCAATCTAGAGACTGCTTTAGAGACTGTGTCGACAAAAGTTTGACAACTATTTTTAAGTGTCGGGCGTGTCTAAAAAACCGTATCGAATTCAACTTGCATTATTTCTACATCTGATCGGAAACGAGGCGTTGGCTGTGTACAACACATTTACCTTTTCTGATGACGAGGAGGATAAGTTAGCGCCTGTGCTACAGAAATTCAATGAATACTGCCTGCCGCGAAAAAACGAGGTGTACGAGCGGTATAAATTAAGTGGATGCACTCAAGCTCAAAGTGATTGATTCATTTGTGACTACTTTACGTACAAAGGCGAAATTATATCACTTCGGTGACCAGGAAGGTTAATCCGTGACCGGATCGTTCTCGGATGTCCAGATAGTCGCCTTCAAGAACGTTTGTTGAGGGAAATAGATTTGGACTTGCAAAAAACTCTAACTCTATGTTGCGCAGCAGAAAGCACAAAAGTACAAGTTCGCCTCATTAAAGGTGAGGCAATGGTTCGGTAACGGTTCGGGCTCCAAGCACACCTCTACGCTGACGACACACAAGTATATGGAAGCAGCCCTCCTGCAGCAGTTCATCTGCTCCAGCAGCGTGTCACTAGGTGCCTGGTCGAGGTGACCAGGTGGCTGAAGTCACATCAGCTGCAACTCAATGCTGCTAAGGCTGAAGTATTATGGATCACCTCTGAGCGTCAGAATCACTTGACACCAACGACCTGTATCAGCATCGATGGACTTGAGGTACAACCAGTGTTGTCTGTCCGGAATCTCGGGATCCACATCGACAGTACATTATCGATGAGGACCCATGTCTCTAAGACAATTGCCAGCTGCTTCAACGCACTCCGGCTGATCAGAAGTGTACGAAGATCAGTGTCTAAGATCAGCTCTCAAGTCACTGGTTTCATCATTGGTGCTGACCAAACTAGACTACGGGAACGCGACACTCGCCGGATCACCGCAACACCTGCTGGACCGTCTCCAGGTCGTATTGAACGCAGCGGCGCGGTTGATCTTCCAGGTCCCTTCTCGTGAACATGTAACACCGCTTCTACGAGACTTACACTGGCTATCAATGCCTGAGCGGATTCAGTTTAAGTTAGCAACACTGGCTTACCGCTGCCTGAGTGGTATAGGGCCAGAGTACCTAGCGACAGAATTAGCACGAGTCGCAGATCAGGCTGGTCGGCGTCGCCTGAGATCTGCTAGAACCGCTTCTCTGGTCGTTCCATTGACGCGCCTTCGCACTGTAGGTGATCGTGCCTTTCCCGTGACTGCTGCAAGGGCATGGAACCGCCTGCCTTCTTCAGTTCAACTCTCCCTAACGCCAGACACCTTCAAGAAGAATCTTAAAACTTGGCTATTTCGCACTAGCTATTGTAATTTATAATTTGTAATGTGTCCACGCAGTCACTGTATTAGTTGCCACATAAATCTCTACGTTGTATAATAATAATAATAATATAATGGATGCGGTCACTCCGTTTGCATACAACTACAACAACCCTAAACCTGCTCAGGCTTCCCTTCGTGCATCACTGGAAGGACAAAAGTGCGGCAACTGTGGAGGAACACACAAGCCTCGCAACTGTCTAGCATAAGGCAAATTCTGCCATAACTGCAATAAGCCTAATCACTTTGTTAAATGCTGTCGTTCAGTGAAATCAAACACTCATAACGTGCGGTCAACAGTGAGAACGGGCACTCAATCAACTTCAAATATAACTGAGGTGGGGGAAACGGCTGACTTCAATGTGGGCACTGTGCAAAAAACAACAAACCGGGAACCTCTCTGACTCGTGTTGGTGGGAGGTTATACGGTACGACATATCATCGCCCAGCTGCGATTAGCTAGGCGTGACAGCCGGACGGGAAAAAATCGTAGACGCAGACCCACTTTACACTCTAGCTATGCCTATCCACAGGCACAGCAGGTCGCCTGCACCTGTGACCACAGTCGCTATCGCCGATCTTGCGATCATCAGCTGATACCGATTATTATCGGTAACCGTGCGAGGAATCGTGCTGTTTCTCCACACTTCCACAACGAAGCACTAGCGAATAAACGTTCCTTAACACTCTAGCTAATTCGGAGGATTAGTAACTCTGTCACGCATTCGAAGTTTGGAGTTTTTAACGCTCGTTCCATCGCCAACAAATTCTTGTCGATATCGTCATGGACAGTCGATCAGGACCTGTGCTTTGCCGCCATCGTAGAGACGTGGCATTTCTCATCTGGCAGTCCGGATTTATTAGCATGCGCTCCGTCTGGCTACTCCGTATGATTTTATAAAGAGAAATGATTTTAGTTTAGAAAGAAAAACATGAGGAGATGTTGCAAGAAGGGGAGAAAATTGTGACTCAGAATTTGTTATTTGGCTTTGATGTAGACAGCGAAGGGATATTGGAATTGAGTTCCAAAGCTCAGGTGCAGCGTATGAAAAAGCACGATTGCAAATTTTGGGAGATGATTGATTCAGAGGTCGAAGGAGAGTTACATGACAAGAAGATCTAGTAGATCCAGGTTGTTGTGGAATTATCAGATTTTTTAGGTAGACAGGTTTTGATGTATGAAGCGAGTTATAAATCATCGATATTATTTTCTATTCAATGCGTTCTGCTATTTTGAACCAGTGGAGAGATTTGAGTAATGGTGTAATGTGGCAAAATTTAGGCGATTTAGTTACTGCACGAGTTAAGGCATTTTGAATCGATTGGAAGATTTTGAAACAGTGAGTTGCAGTAGTCTAACTTAGAGTGAACTATTGAAGTGGCAATGGTGGAAGCAGTTTTAATATCAAGGTAGGGACGAAGGCGACGTAGATCACGAATGCTCTCATTAACATAACAGGTCTTTGATAGTTGAGATATATGAGCTTCAAAATTTAGGGAGGAGTCAAGAGTAAATCCAAGATTGTTTGCAGTTGGAACAGGGGTTATTATTGTATCTGGGGCTAAAATCAGTGTGGGATTTTCAATTTTTTCAGTTGTTGTGGCAGTCCAAATAAGAGAAATTCTGTTTTGGAGGGATTGACGGCAAGGAGATTAGCTGACATCCACGATGAGATTGACGAAAATGCTGATTCTAGTTCAGAGATTTGATGCCTTAAAGGAAGACGGAGTAAACGAAAGAAATAATTGAGTGTCATCTGCATAAGGTTGATGATTCAATTTGAGAGAGTTGATTAAGGATGACAGTGGGGTAGTGTAGAGACTGAACAAAACCGGTCCAAGGACAGATCCTTGTGGTACTCCAGATCAGAGGGTGATGAAGTTTGATTCAGGCATGAAACTTTAAAAGATCTAGATTGGAGATAGGATTGCAACCAGTGGTGAGCTACAGAAGATATTCCAAGGATGGTGTTCCTCACGACGATTGCAACTTAATGCTTCCAAAACTGAGCTTGCATGGTTTGGCTCACATGCTAACATGCTTAAGCTGTCTAACACCGATTGTAGTCTGGCACTTCAGGGCACCGTCGTCCGCCCTTCTTCCGTCGTCATTCGTCAATTCGTCGTCGTCGTCATGGTCAATTCGTTTGACAACGAATTGACCATGAAGCAACATGTTGGACAGTTAGCCAAGAGCTGCTTCTATCACATACGACGCATCCGCCAGATTTGTCGAATCGCTGGCAAAGAAGTCGCCTCGCAACTGGTGTCTGCGTTTGTTCTGTTCAGACTAGACTATTGTCATTCCGTTCTTGCCGGCCTTCCAAAGTCTACACTGGCCAACTTGCAGCGCGTACAAAATGCTGCTGCACGTCTGGTGCTGGGCCTAAAACCTCGAGACCACGTCACTCTGGCGCTTCGTGAACTTCATTGGTCATGGATACAACACAAACTATGCACGCTGATATTCTGTGCACAGAATGGTCTTTGTCCGACCTATCTGGCCGATCTGCTCCAGCCAACATCAACCGCCATTGGTAGACCAGGCCTACGATCAGCCTCTACCAGTCAATACCAGAAACCTCGTCTTCGGACAGTCATGGGGCAACGAGCCTTCTCGTACGCTGGACCTCATGCTTGGAACGCCCTTCCACCAGCGCTACGGAACATTAAGTTGCCCGTCGCTTTCCGTAAACATTTGAGGACACATCTGTTTAATTGTGCTTATAATAATTGACATAATTTACATTAATTGTAATGCGCTTGCTAACATTGATTGATTAAGCGCATTATAAATAGCTCATTAAATAGCTCATTACATTAATGACACACCCATTCATTGCGAGCTCGACTTGGGTGCTGAAGTTAACGTTAGGTCTTTCGAAACATATAAGACTCTACACCACAGACCTCCGCTAGAAAACACGACAATGAAACTCAAAGTCAAAAATGCCACTCAGGCCATGAAAGCGCTTGGGTCTTGTCCTCATTGAGCTCCAGTCGATTCCCGGCCATCCAAGCACGTATTTTGACGATACAATCGCCTAGTTGATGGCGTCTGCCTGCTCATCCGTCGCCAGCCCGCTACAGTAAATCTGGATGTCGTCGGCATACCCATGGCCGACCATCCCGGAGGCCACAGTTATGTCGAATACTTCTGCGACATAAAGCAGGAAAAGAACCGGGCCACAGACTGAGCCCTGCGGGACGCCATGCAGGATTTTTATTGTCTTTGACCACGGTAGAGTACCTGTTGTGTGCGGCCGGTTAAGCTGGGGCGCCACGGGTGAACTTTGTGAGCCGAACAAAGTCCCGGCATATTTTACACCTCATGGATAAGACGGTTTCAATTGACAGCTTGGGAACGATTTGAACCAGCTGAGTGCGCACCTCTTGATACCGTATCTGTCCTCCAGGCGTTGTAGGAGGATCCTGTATATAATCGTCGCAGTCAAAATCTGCGCTCAGGTCGAGGAGCTCTAGGAGCGATACCTTGTCTTCAGTCTGTGGCTCTGAGAATATCCTATAGTACCTTTAGCAGGGCCGTTTCAGTGCTACGTCACGTCTGTAGGCTGATTGCAGCCGTGGCAGTTGTTTCTCATCTTCGATAAATCCAAGCACACGCTCCATGGCAACCTTTAAGCACATGAATCCCGACATGGGAAAGATTTAACATGTGCTGCATCCAGAACAGAACTGCCTATCGTTGGCTATAAATCAGATTTTCTCAAAAGTATGTATATAATTTCTGCAATTAATTACTTTTTGTGAATTGTCGATAGCTAATACTTCAATGTTATGTTAAATTTAGGTTTAAAATCGGGAATTTGTATCCTATAAAGCGTTTGCTGGATTTCTAATAATGTCAGCTCATGTGTAGATATTTTATGGCAAGTTGCGGGTACAAGACAACTGCTGTTTTAAAAGTTTTTGTGCTATTTATAAAAAAGTAGCACATATAGCAACTTTCTACACCCGAGCCGAATCAGCAACTTCGGAAAAATGTCATGACCCATTAGTAGAACAAGAACAAGAACAAGAACAAGAACAGGAACAGGAACAGGAACAGGAACAGGAACAGGAAAAGAACAAGAGCAAGAGCAAGAGCAAGAACAAGAACATCAGCAAGAGCAAGAACAAGTATGGTTGTTTTGAACATAAGTTCGATAAAGGAAATTACTAATATTAATTACAAAGTGTATTTCTTCAAGTATAATATTGCTTCTATTTCTGTGTCTAGTATTCCCTTCTACTGGTTGTTTTCATGATCGCAGAAATCTCGGCCGTTACTATTCTCATCATCTACCTACATCAGGTAAATCGAAAACACGCACTCGCAAAATTCGGGTTTCGTCCAAGCTAGATAAGACAATTTTTGTAGGTTATCATCAGATGATCACTGAGCGCTGAGCAGTGCGGAAAGAAAATAAAAAACATTTAACGTATGTAAGCCACTCACGAGTTTCGGGACCCTGGGCGATCGATTGCTACTAGAATGAAGGGTCCAAACACCCCTCCAACCCGGCAGCACAAATGCTCGAAAGTGGTGAGGGTCAAGTTCGTTCTCAGCTTCGCGATGTTGATTCCTGGTCTATGGACGATCGCCAGCCCTCCATGGTTCACGAAAGTTCATCTCCATTGGCTTGGCGTCTCCAGCAATGGCAAGACATAACTTGCTGACAAGAATAGTGTCAGTATGACAGTATAATAATGTTGGCAGTAGGCAGGGCCTTTGAATGCCTTCGGATGGCTTGATCTTAAGCTTAATATGGAAACATTTGTGAATAAACAAGAACAAGAACAAGAACTGTTTTACTAAAACAGAGATTAAAAATTCTTTTGGACAATTACGATGGCGATGAATTTTAGCGACCAGATTCAAAGATGGTTGGCCAAACAACTTAGCGGTTTGTGCAAAAGTTGTCTCATGTTGAATATATGTTCGAAAAAGTCCCAAAATTAACCAAAATTTCAGCTAAATTATATATAAATAGTATGAAGTAGAAATATGCTAGAATGTACAAGGAAAGTTTTCAGCAGAAACATGAAAATCTAGACAACTGGTTGTGCGAGCATCAGATGAAAGACGTACATCTAGTTACATATTTCATACGACAAATATGTCCAAAGATACGCAGCTTTTTTGTCTTTTAAAAGTTAATTGATAAACCATAGCGCTTTGGTCCATTACTCAGCGTAGTGTCCTCCAGGTCACCTATATTTCCATCAATGATATTGAGACATCTTCAGCAAATTTAATAAGGTTGTTTATATGTAGTCTATTATGCCTTTCACATGTTCTATAGCGTTGACCTATTTCCAAGTCAGAAATGAATATCATGGGTCTGTATGTGTTGATTCTGTGCCTGTCTTGAGTCAGTTTCCAATCTCTTCACAAATTCTTACGGCTGATTTTCATTGTTGCTGATATATTTAATATTTAAACAGTTTTATCAGCTTATGATTTGCTCCAAAGGGCTCTAAGTCCAGCTCAAGTCACTATGCTTCTGGAAATCGACAAAGCAGCTGCATACTTTCACATGTTTCCGTCTTGCTTTTTATGCTATCAATCGCAGCGCTGGTATGCGTTGTGTCGACAGATCGAAGCACACTTCGATCGAAGATCAAAACAGATCGAAGTACACTTTGATCTGTTTTGAATCCAGCTTGTTTATCAGATCTACTCGATCTTCCTCCCATGTAACTCTCCTTCGTCTCCTGAATCAATCATCTCTTAAAATTTGCAACCGTGCTTTTTCATGTGCTAAGCCAGAACTTTGGAACTCAATTCCAGCATCCCTCCGCTGTTTACATCATGGTCAAATGACAAATTTTGAGTCACAATTTCCTTCCATTCTTGCAACATCTCCTCAAGTTTTTCTTTCTAAACTTAAATAATTTTTCTTTAAAAAATCATTTCCTGCATAGCTGTAACGTCCCAACAACTGGCCCTTTGGATTAAATGACCCTGCATAAATGACCTCCCCACCTTTGGCTATAGCTACTTCATCCTGAGATTAAGCGCCTAGGAATAAAAGAGCTACTTCGGTGCTGCTTTTGAAAGCGTTATAGAAATTAACGAGATTTTACTTGCTTACTTACTTAAGGTATTCCTCCATGTGTATCCTGTCTCTCGGTATTAGTATTTTCCCCAGGTGGTGTGACAGTGCTAGGATTTTATAGTTCTTGCACTCCATCATACTTCCTTTCTTGGTAAAGGTAAATGTTCGCCCGTAGTCGGTTTAAAACTTCGGGTCCGGCGCTGATCTCCGGCGTCAGGCAAGCAGCAACGCTGGTGGCTAAAGGCATTAATCTAAAGTAGTTTTCCATTGCGTTTTACCGCGTTTTACCTTCGCAGCCACAGCTGCTACTCAGTTATCACCGCACTCTAGTGAATGAAGGTTGAGTCTATCTTAGGGAATCCTGCGGGGTTGAACCCGTTCCGTCAGCGTGCCTGTGCTGCATGCCATCCTGCCATCTTCCCGCCTCTTTCTTCCTTTCTTGGTATTTAAAAAAATTGACTTTGTCATCATCCGGAACTTTTTCCGATTTCCACACCATATTGAATAGCATTTAATCAATAATCACGTATCCCTCCATGTTTGATCATCACTCCCGTGATCATGTCTCATATCTCTTATTATTCTTAAGATGATTAATTGCCCTTTCAACTTATCTTTTTAAAATATTAGCTTAACTTTGATCTCCTCCACCTGACGGTGACGTGCCATTCAGTTTTATCACAATTTTTTGCAATGTAATTTGATCTATCTGCGCTTCGTAGAATTCGCTGCAGTATTCCCGTCCACTTCTGTGTGACTTCTCCTTTATCCATTCATTCAGAATCATTCTTGCTCTTAATAGCCATTTGTTTCGGATTCCGCTTTCTGTTAATGTTCAGTATTAACTTGTATGCTTCTCTTGTCTTGTATTGACCATGGTATTTTTCAATATTTTCACAATTTCCTTCCAACTACTTTGCCTCGTCTTTTCCGGTGGTGCTTGAATCTCTGTCTTTAGTAATTCCAGCTTTCCACCTGAATTGCATTTTATTTGTACTCTTTTACTACTTGGTTACAACCATTTCCAACCACTTTGCCTCATCTTTTCTAGTGGCGCTTTAAACTTCATTACATTTTTATTTTTACTCTTTTACTGCTTGGTCTTGTCTGATCTTTAGAAGCCTTTTTTCTTGCACCAGTTAGAGAGTTTTTGTGATATGCACTTTTTGTTGGTTTTCTCTTTCTCCGAGACTGTCTCCTCAAAAAGCTTTGTGAATGGCTGCAGCAATTCCTTAAATACACTTATGAATATTTTGCTCATTAGCCATGTTCCACGATGCATTCTTGATGTTGTCTTCGAGACTATCCCTGTATGTTTTTCAGTAAACTGTTTCCGATAACTTATCTATATCTCTAATTTTCATTAACTGTGTCTTCAGGTTTAATTTTCATTTTAATTTTTGTTATGACTAAGCTGAAGTCAGAATCGATGCTTGCGTCTTGATATGATCTGCACTGTTGGACCATATTTTTAGTCTTTCCATCACTAGATCTCAAGTCCATTTTTTGTAGTTTTTCTGTTGGAATCATGTGTGTCACAGGTGTTCATGTTCCAAAGCAAATTCCAGTAATTACTCTCTTCTTTCGTTTCTGTCTCCATGTCCATACTTTCCCGTCATTCTTTTCTAGCCAGATCGCTCAGTGCATTTCAGTCTACTGGAACAATCAAACACATCCTCTTTAGTATTATCTTTCATTGTATTGATCAGACCTGTGTAAAAGCGGTCAATTTCTTTAAGTTCTGTGTTTTCCGCAGTTGGGGCATATTCTCGAACAACTTTAGGCGTTGAATGGATTTGCTTCAAATTGTTCCACCGTCATTCTAACATTTACTAGTTTATAACCTAACAAGGCTTGTCTGGCCCTGAGTAGGAATCCAACTCCTGCCTCAGGTTTCTTTTCATTTCCAGAGCTTATAACTTCGCCGCCTCCCATATCTCCAGATTTTTATTGATTTCCAGATTTTTTTCAGAGCTCACCGCATCACTGGATTATCTGCTAATCCCAAAATGTCACATCTGTATCCTTGAATCTCTGTCTTTAGTACCTCCAGGTTTCCTAATTGCCCACAGAATTCGGACATTCCAGGTGAAAACGGAAAGTTCTTCTGATGCTGGATTTAGTTTTAGTCTTTCGGTAGACAACTTTTCGACCCAACCCCGAGTGCTCGTTTGTGGACGCGGAGTAGCGTACTGTAGCGTACCTTGCTTTACCGGGCGACGTCCGAGCCGGTGTAGCATATTATATTATATATAATATTATATATTATATAATATATATAATATAATATTAATAATATTAACAACTCCCCGTTCACTAATATATATATATATATATATATATATATATATATATTTATATTTATATATTTATATAAATATACATAATAGAGCGTCTTCGCTCCTCTTTTTATTGCAGACGGACAGGATTCCTCCGATGCATTGTAATAACCTTCTCTTGAATAGCTCACTGAGTCCAATTACGAGTAGCATGCTAGCTGATCTAGCTGTACGCTCCCTTCGTTTGCAGAAATCGTCAGATTTCTTGATGTCCTTCCTTGACGTCCATTGTAATGAGAAATAAAATGTCTGTTTATCAGTTCAGCAATCTCTTGAGTTCTTAATGAATATAATTCGACAAGTCTTTTCGCAGGGAAAACACTAAGTTACTGGGCGATGAGAAAAGATGAGCAGTTTTCCCGTCGACTGTGACGATACGACTGAATTGTATTCAAAACTTCTGGTTTTAAAACACTGCAGTCTGGCCAACCTCATAATTTCAAATCTATGTTGAACGAGAGCAATTGTTCGAAACATTCGAAACAAGGTTTGCTGATTCGTTGTTAAATGTACCTAGAACCAACACTGACATTGGTAAGAGTTTTTTTTCTATCCCTGGGCTGAAAATATGGAACTCTCTCCCTCTGGTTGTCAGATCTTCCAATAAAGCGAGTGTTTTCAGATCTTGGCTTAAGACATATCTCTTCTAAATTTAAATAAGCTTTTCCTCCATGTTCTGTTTTGCTGTTTCCCTCTGACTGCTCTCTGGAATGACCTGGTCTTTTGCTGACGAATTTGAATTACCATCAATTGATACCCTCGGGTATTTAGATCGTCTAATGCGCGAGTTTCTCGCTGACATCGACGCAACGTCGCTTCATTTGACGCACTGATAACTCAAGTGTTCTTATCCAAGATTCTGTTCTACGCTGTTGTCGTTAGAACACCCTTTTCTGCATTAGCCATGTCCAGACATAGCAGAAGATTTCATCCCTTGACTGCGAATTTCAACATATTGGAGCTTCCTCATTGGCTGACGCCAAATTCCCAAGCCCTCCTGACAATTCGACTGTGTGGATCATGAGATACTTATACAAAGACTGAAAATTAAATTGGGGATACCGAAAAGTCCGCTTAAATTGATTAACTCCTACTTGACAGATCAAACGTCGATGGTTCTAATGGGTGAGAAGTTATCAAATCCAAGATTAGTTCCCTGGTGTGTGCCGCAAGGCTCGATTCCGGTGTAGCATATTGTAATGACTCCCATATAATAATAACTCCTCATTATTATATACATAATAAAGACTCCCACTCATTATTATATCATCATCATCATCATCATCATCATCATCATCATCATCATCATCATCATCATCATCATCATCATCATCATCATCATCAGTGTTTCTGTCTCTCGACAGGTCCAGGTATCCAGTTTTTCCACTCCGATCGATTGTTTGCTTCTTCTTTGAGTTCCTGATATCCTTTATTCATCATCCACTCCAACATCATCTTTCTCGGTCTACCTCTCACTCTCTTTCCCTTCATTTTTCCTTCGATTATTGTTCTTAGTAGAGAGTCATGCCGGAGGACATGTCCCATCCAATTTCTCTGCCTATTCCGGATTGTATCTATCAGGCTTCTTTCTTCCTCTATCTCCTTCATGACTTCCTCGTTTGTCTTATGCTCTGTGTATTTTACTTTTAGCATTTTCCTCCAAATCCACATTTCAAAAGCCTCTAATCCTTTTATATCTTCCTTTCTCATTATCCACTTCTCCGCCCCATACAACACCACACTTCAAATTTATTTTTTCCAATCTCTTTTTTAGTTTTAGTTTTAGTTTACTTTGCATCAGCTCCTTTCTCTTGTAAAAAGCTTCCTTTGCTATTGCTATACGTCTTCTTATCTCTTTATTGCATTTGGCATCGGTTATCAGACTTCCTAGATAGCTAAATTCCTTCACTTGCTCTATGATCTGTCCATAAACCTTTACTTCCACTCTCATTCCTTCTTTTTACTTATTACCATAACTTTAGTCTTTTTGTATTGATTCTCAGTCCATACTTTTCTGACACTTGTCTCAGTTTATCCATTACTTCCTGAAGCCTTTTTTGATTGCTTGCTAGCATGACCTGATCGTCTGCGAAGCGCAGCGCCTTTAGTAGTACTCCTCCGACTTTTACTCCCTTATCTGTATTCTCCATCGCCTCTTGTACTAATTCTTCGATGTATATGTTAAACAACAGCGGTGACAGTGGACATCCCTGCCTGACTCCTCTCCCAATCATACACGATTCACTCAGTTTTCCCTCTATTCTCACCTTCACTGACTGTCCAAGGTATAGGTTTGCTATCAGTCTTCTGTCTCTCCAATCCACTTCCACCCTTTTCAGTGCTCTCATCAAAATCCTCCAGTCTACTCTGTCAAACGCTTTTTCGTAATCCACGAAGCATATATAGATATTTTTTCCATTTTTAAGTCTTCTCTCACTTAGCATTCTTAAACATATATATATATATATATATATATATATATATATATATATATATATATATATAATAACTCTCTCTATATCAGCGGTTCTCAACCTTTATAGTGCCGCGACCCTTTTAATTCAATTCCCCATTATGTGGCGACCCCCAAACGGTAAAACTAGTTTCGTTCACAATGTAAGCTGCTAAAAATAATAATTCTACGACAATCAAAATGTTCGAAATCGTTATTATTTAATTGTCTCCAAGTCTATCCTCGAATGACAATTATAGTAAAACAACTAGTACGTCGTAACTACCACTGAGGACATTTTGTACAATAACAAGAAAAGAGACAACCGCATATTTCTGATGGTCTCGGGCGACCCCTGGCAAATCGTCATTCGACCCCCGTGGGGGTCGCGACCCACAGGTTGAGAACCGCTGCTCTATATTATAATAACTCCCCAGGAGAAGTAGGTCTAAAAATTGAAAAAAAAACCTCAATTTATAAAAATGTCTCGAAAATGGTCATATGACATTATAGAGTATAGACCCATTTCCAATCTCCCAGTTTTTCTAGAATTCCTTGTCCTCGTCCTTGGAGGGGTCGGTCCTTGTGCTTATCCTCGTCATTTGGGGGGGGGGGGTTCAGACCTTGTTAACATCACTGGTATATGGCGTATACATTTTATTGAAATCAATACACACGCGGCCGAGATATTACAATTGTTAAACATCGGTCTACTTTTTACTTTTACACCCCGTAGACTCCTGTGAAACGATCAGTCTATATCAATAACAGAACAGTGACTAGATATTGAGTAAATCTAAATATTTTCTGTTATAAATGTACTTTGGTATTTTTAAAAATCCAATTTCATGTAAGATTCTGTTGGTACAGTGTTTTTTCCATCCATTATAGATACAATGTAGCCATCAGCCATATTATTGGAAGTAATCATTAAAAGTAGTTAATTACTTTTACGAAGTAATAGTAATCAGTAATAGATTACTTTTGTGATATGAGTAATTAATTACTGTAATAGATTACTTTTGATGCAAAGTAATCAGTAATCAGTAACTAACTACTTTTGAAAAGTAAAACAACATTGGTTATATATATATATATATATATATATATATATATATATATATATATATATATATATATATATAATATAATGGGGAGTCATTATTATATATATAATAATGAGGGTCATTATTATATATATATATATTATTATTATTATCCCCCTCATTATTATATATATATAATAATGAGAGGGAGCTATTATTATAATGGGAGTCATTATGATACAGGGACCACTTTTTTCGTACTGTTTATGAGTGAGCAAGATGAAGGCATGGGCATGGGCTTAAATTTCATTTTTATGCGTATGATCTGTAGCTCTATTGCAGTTATGAATCGCATGTTAAAAAAGAGAAGGCAAAAGGAAATCGAGTATTGCGCAAAAGACATTGGAATGTGGTTAGGCATGAACAGACAAATTAAATCTTGCGAAGATATTGAGACTCTCGTAGCTGGTACCCCGAAGCGCTCGGATGATCGCCGTCTTCCAGGGTTGGAAGGTCTTGTATGTTCCTCGGGAGACGATGATGACTGACAAGTCACGGCGGCGGAGTAGTCAGGGATTTTCGGACTTGTGTCCGAGATGCGCTCGAAGAGATTGGCTGATCCTTATGGGACCTTGGGGTCAAATTCTCTAGAGTCTAGAACCTGCTGGGGTTGCGGATTATTTGGATGATCGTCGTCTGCCTCTGATTTAAGGTTCTGATTGTCTGAGCGATCGCGGGAGCAATGCGGTCTAGGGTATCGGCTTCAGGAGTTTCCGAGAGGGCGGGCATTGCTTGAGTCTGTAGTTGTCTGGAGCAGGCTTTGAGTTCTTTAGAATTGTGCTCCTTATAGAGCAGCGGTTCTCAACCTCTATAGTACCGCGACCCTTTTAATTCAATTCCATGATGTGGCGACCCCCAACCAGGCCCGCCGAGAGAAATTCGGGCCCCTGCAGAATAAAATTTCTTGACGACCTTTTTTTTCTTTTTTTGCTTGTCAGCCTTTTTTACATCTTAAAATTAGCTGATGACCTTTTTTGCTCATCAGCCTTTTCCATGTTAAAATGAGTAAATTTTGCGCACAATAACAATAAAAGGGACAACCCTATATTTCTGAAGGTCTCTGGCGACCCCCTGGCAAATCGTCATTCGACCCCCTTGGGGGTCGCGACCCACAGGTTGAGAACCGCTGTTATAGAGCATAAGAAATGCCTGGACTATCGCCACTGCCGGGGCGGAATAGTTCTGGATCTTCAGTCTTTGAAGAGGTGTGTCTTAAAGAAAATCCCGTCACTGAGAGAGCAGTATGAGGGTTCCCCTCATAAAGATAAAGATACTGCAATCGTCAATAGAATAAAGACGAAGAACGTTCGTTACTGTCTAAACAACGAACTAAGCAGGAATGCTATTCGGCCCGGAGTTTAGAATAGAAGTCTAATCGGCCTTGTACGTACCCACTGCCGGAAGTAATAGAAAGGAAATAAGGAAATATGCTTGCCGGAAGTCCGGGTATGGAGGTAAATGGATAAAGAAAAGTCCCTTACGCCAAGCAGAAGGAAGACAAGACGGAAAGCCGAAAAGTGATTCAGTAAAAGTCTTTGTAACTCGTTTGAAGGATGAAGCGTTCGAGACGTCTGAAGTAAACAGCGTCAAACTGTGCATGAATTTTTGTTTCTTGTTCTAATTGTCAAAGGTTAATGAATCTCTACAGGACGAGCAACTAAAAAAAGCCTTTGAAAACGAAAATCTGTTTAAAGAAGCGACTGCAAACGTCTGGGATCACATTCAGTCTACGGTAGGACTAACCGTTATTTTCCGTTTTGAGAAAATACTTTTACTGTTTACTGTTTACTGCGAGTTTATCATGAGTTCATCTACCCATTCTACCGTATGGTAGATGAACTCATGATAAACTCGCCCCTACTGCCCCTTCGCTACGTCACTGCTTCTCTGTGACCTTTGGCTGTGGCTTTGCAGGTTGGTGGTGCTATTTTCTATACCCTAGCAGAATTTTTAAAAAGAACTAATTCTTATAATTTTCTGCCTTGCACAATGCCCAGTGAAACTGCTAAGGTCGATACTCAGGGTTAGATTCTAACGGTCTAGGGCTCTAAGCCCCACACTGCGATTGCAAGCTCAAATGCCCTACAACTCCTCCGGGAGAGGCAAAGGTAAAAGGGCCACCTACAGCAATTAAAACATTCAGTATTCTATCCATATTTATTCACTTTACACAAGCTGGCAATTTATTTCGTATACAGACGAAACCTTTCAGCCCAGATATTCCGTTTGACGGACATTTTATTTCGTTACACCGACAAAGTTTAATAACTAACAATGTCGTGTGTTCACGCAGTCCGCTATCGTATAAGTTACCACATAAATCTTAACTTTTAATAATAATAATAATAATAATAATAATAATAATAATAATAAAAATAAAAATAATAATAATAATAATAATAATAATAATAATAATAATAATAATAATAATAATAATAATAATAATAATAATAATAATAATAATAATAATAATAATAATAATAATAATAATAATAATAATAATAATAATAATAATAATAATAATAATAATAATAATAATAATAATAATAATAATAATAATAATAATAATAATAATAATAATAATAATAATGTTTGACTACAGTATAATGGTATCACGCAACTATAATGTTCTAACTACAATATTCTCTTTTAGTTAAAATGCTGCGGAATCAATGACTTCAAGGATTACTCTGGCACTTCCTGGTGGAGTTCAATTCAGGTGAGAGAAAGAAAACTCGCCCAGATCAAAAGTATGTCATAACTAACTAGCTGAAATCTGCACCAGAACTTACTTCTGCAACCTACGATACGGTCTTAAAAACAAATTCTGAATTCTGAATCCTCATTTCTTTTAATAATTCTTGCATTATCTGTTCCAGTCTTTAGGACTATACTTCAAACCCTCCTGTTTCAAAAGTCAGTTCCTCCATACTATAGAAATAAATAACTACCTAGGAACACTGCCCTAACAAGTTAACAACCATTGCCTGACTGACCATTGCACCTTGCCTATAGTTATTTCAAGATAGACTAGGCGCCTAGGAATGAGCAGCCACTACGGTACTACTTTAGAAAGCGCTATTTAAATCCACGGGATGTTAGTGACCGACCGACTGACTCACTGACCAAATAATTTGTTTGGCGCCATTTGCTACCTTAACACCCTATTTTCAAAATCCAATTAGTCCGTTCTGTTTCCTCGTTCTATTTCTATTTAAGCCATTATGACGATTAGGCAACAGAGAACTTACATGTTCTCTGGTTGGAAGTGTTTCGAAGTGTTTTCAAGTGTTTCGAACTTTAATGGAATTATCGTAATTTACTTGGCGGAGCGGACTAAAGCGGGAAGCTGGCGTATGTATTATGACATACTATATGACATACTATAATGACATTGTTGACTTTTCAATGTCGTCGAGAGAGAGCACTCCTTAGCCTCTGGTTCGGGGCAAGTGTAGTGCGCCTCTCCATCGCCACGTATTTATTCACAAAATCCAGACAATTACATCATCACGCCAGACAACAAAGAATTAGTAGCAAATAGCTAGGAGCTATCATCGCCAGCTGCGATATATCATTCACGCAGTAATTAATCTATGCCACTTTCCAGACAAGCACCGCTGACAATATATAAATCACTTTTCACGACTTCAAGCAACCTCGATGAAATGACGCTCGTGAAATCCATAAATAAAAATGACAGGTTTATAAACAAAAGCTTTTCCTATGAAACATCTGCAATCTCTGGGTTCGACTTTCCCAGGTTAATCCAGGACCTTCATAGGTACGTCAGACATTGATTGATGGGCAACTAATTTATACGATAGATAAATCTTTCAAAGCAATTCTTTTGAAGCCAGGTGTTTTAAATTAAGCCAATTAATAATTCGTGTCTGGAACCCATAAATCACGAAATTATATGTTATCGCGACTGTCACTTTTGACAGGCAAAATCCATCTATCAAAAACCCAATTCCTCGACTTCAAAGTTCTCGATTTCTAACTCTCTCTGTTGCTACAAGATAATTTAATTTTAATTGATGAGTCCGATGACAGATATCCTCAAGACCCCATCCTCTACAGTATAACAGCGGAGAACCTGTTGACGACGAATGGTAGTACACCTAATAAGCCATGGATTGGGCCAGGAACTATGCAACTTGTCGAGCAAAAAGACCTCATCCTCATCCGCCCGAGGAGGAATTATACAGTGGCTAATACAAGCAAGTTAAGAAAGCGCTACTCGGATGCAGTGGCGTAGCGTGCACTCGTGCCGCCTATGGCTCCTAGCAACAATGCCGCCCCAATTTCACTCTTATTACACCTGACAAGCAAAAAAGGTCGTCGCCACTAAATTTGTAAATTTGCCGCCCCTTCCACAAAACTCCTCGACAACCCTACAAGCAAAAAAGAAAAAAGGTTGCTTCCAGAATTTGCCGCCCCGGCCATATGTGCCGCCCATGGCTAAAGTCATAGTAGCCAATGGGACGCTACGCCTCTGCCCGAATGGCGACTGGCGACGGTGATCATACAATCTTCCTCTCAGAAGCAGCCATCAGCAGGCTGAAGAAATGTAAAAGACATTGGGTGGATGGAGTAGCGGAGGAGATGCTAAAAGCAAGCCGAGAAAGCGGATAATTCCATCGAGCATGATGCAGAGTATGGAAAAACTGATGAGTGACCAGAAGAGTTGGCCAAATCAGTATTGGTGGATGATACAAAAAGAAGTACTCAAGAAATACTCAAATTATCGATATTCCACCCAGGCAAAGTCCTACGGCCGGTCGTCTTGCAACGAATAAAGACAGAATGCCTGATATGTGGAACATGGAGGTTTCAGAAGTGGCATGAGAAAATGCTGACACTAAGATTTCTGATAGAACAAGTCAAAGAATATGGGAGATGCATCGACAATTGTTTCTTGAATTTCACCAGGACTTTCACTCGGTCGAGTATGCCGGCTTATGTCGAGCATCTCCCGTAGCTACTGATTACACTGGTCAACAAATTTTATGCAAGTTTTTGTTTCCTCTACAAATTTTGGTGAAACTAATAGATTTTGACTTGCTGAACACAAATATGTAATTAGAATTTCTGTATCACGTAAGGTTTTTAAGAAATCGACAATTTAGCATTTAGTATTGTAACGTCTTCTGCAACATAATCCTACAGAAGGATCTATGCAATAATGACAAGACATGAGAAAATTAGAAATGTTTTGCTGTAGATTTTCGTTTGTAGTCACTGTCCTGTGCTTCACGTACCAGTGACCAACAGTAGTCTCCGAGCATAGACGGGCTCCACTTTCCCAGGCCTGGTAGCGTTTCTCGATGCTGGCAATGTCTTTGTGAAATCTTTCACCATGTGTCATCACTGACGGCGCCGAGATTGTCCGGGAAGAAGTCCAAGTGAGAATGAAGGAAGTGTATCTTCAGTGACATGTTGCATTTCATTGCCTTGTAAGCTTGTAGCAGATTTCCAACTTGTTCAACATAGTTTGGTGCCTTGTAGTTGCCCAGAAAGTTAGCAACAACATCCATGAAGGCTGTCCAGGCAACATGCTCGGCACCCTGAAGAAGGCCCTCAAAGTGACTGTCCTTGAGCATCTCTCGAATCTGTGGGCCAACAAAAACGCCTTCTTTTATTTTAGCATCACTGGTGCGTGGAAACCTCTGTCGTAAGTATGTAAAGGCTTCACTTTCTTTGTTCATTGCTTTGACAAAGTTTTTCATTAACCCAAGTTTGATGTGCAAAGGTGGGAGATAAATGTTCTTCGGATCAACGAGAGGATCATGTTTAACGTTCTTCTGTCCTGGAACCAAGTCCCTGCGAGGTGGCCAGACCTTTCTCACATAATGTGAATCTCTAGCTCGGCTGTCCCACTCGCAAAGAAAGCAGCAGTACTTGGTGTAGCCTAGCTGCAGACCGAGTAGAATAGCAACAACTTTCAGATCTCCACATATATTCCAGTTATATCTTGAGTATTCATGTGTTTCAATAGCAGCTACATGTTCTCATATGTTTCCTTCATGTAAGCAGCATGTCCATTGGGTACTGAAGGGTATGAATTGCCATTGTGCAGCAAAACAGGCTTTAAACTTAACAGCGAAGAGTCAACAAAAGTCGCCATTCGGATGGATTGTGCTTACAGCCGAAAGCAGAAAGCAATCCATCAATGTCAATGCAAAAAGTAAGACTGTCGATTTTTTGAAGAATCGAGTCAAGTCTTCATGCCGTTTACAAAATACTGAAATTTTTGTACCTGGAGAGAGCAGATTCCATCCTTGCAACCTAGACCCAAGCAATTCTGCTTGATTTGATTTTTTGACAAATCTAAGTCTCTGACCAGTCTCCATTCTCCATTGAGCTCTGCCTGAGAAATCAAATGAGGATTGCTGGATGTCGATGGCTCAAACTCTGGGTCTTCCGTAGCTGAATCATCAACTATCTGCAGCATTTCATCTGTCTCTGCATGCTCGTCCTCGTCCTCCAGTGTCCAAAACTCGGGGGGTTGGAACAGGAAGACTCTCGTCGTGTGGAACTGGTCTCATTGCCGAGGCAAGGTTAGGATACTCAATAGACTTCCTATTCTTTGAAGAAAATCCTGTAACATTCGTCATGCAGAAATATCAATCCGTTACATGATTATTCTGCTCCCTCCATATCATTGGTATGGCGAATGGCATGGATGGACGCTTACCTGCAAGCCAAGCTCGCAGACTGGTAGCACAAGATGAACAACATATATGAGGTGCCCATACTTTGTCCTGGTCGCCAATTTCGCATCCAAAGTATAACTCATATCCTTTCTTTATGATTGCTGTCATTCTCCGCTTCTGAGATTTCAACGTAAACTCTCCACAGATGTAGCAGAACGTGTCACTGCTATTGCGACATCGACGCGACATTTCAGAAACTTTAATTAAATTAGTTAATATATTCAATTCACAGCCTTTAACTAAACAGTTATATCTCATCAAATAGAAAGACTTCAGCTGCTTCCTAGTGCTGCTTGGTATTTATATAGGACTGCGTAACCATAGCAACAATACATGCTAGGCATGTAGTCTTGAAGACAGGTTTGGGCGCGTCTGAGCATGTCTGGACATGCCTAATTATACTAATTTTCTAAATCCATGTAGTTAAGTGAGCCAGCAGTGCATATTACATCTGTTATGGCGGTCACATAAGATTCTTGCCTAACCTGAATACCCATAACTCAGATAACTCTCGAAAACCACGATTTTAAAATTCTTATAATTTTAAAATTTAAAATCAGCTTTTTCTCAAAAAACTTACGTGATATGAAAATTTCAAAATTATTCCTGTAATCAGCATGACAAAATCTACCTGGAACACCAGACATTGCACAGGAAACAAAAACCTTGTTGACCAGTGTTATCTTTCAAACTATCCAAGTTACTGAAGACCATTAAAAGTTTATAAGTTACAAAGTTACGACAAGCTACTGAAGATCATTCAATACATGTGTATGGGAGCATTGGATCGACCTTCTTGTGGTGCACTCCGTGTGTACCCAATCTATTGGCAAAACTAACGATCCTTTCTTGCCGACTGAATCCACATGGATCCCAGTCACTTTCAAAGCAAGCAACAAGTAGCTCCTGACAGCTTCCAAAGCTGTTGGTCCTGCTCTCTGAGTTTTGCAACTGAAAGTTGAGGGGCTGTCCTCTGCCAAACGCATACTTTTGGGATACGCTAGAAGAAGAATTGAGCGAAAGCTGCAGCAGAGGTAAACAGAAATACTGGTATTCGAGACAGGTTCATGCTCACGACAGTGCAACCCCAATATCACCGTTGCTATTCTAATTCATGCTAACCTCCTTGACGTTAGAAAAAAAAATTTAAATCACGTACCGAAAGAGTTGGGATTTTTTTTAGAAAAACGACGTAATTTACTTAAAATTTATAGAAGACACTTAAAATACAAATGCTTTGGAAATAGAATCCAGTGACTAGAGGACAACTGATATAGTTGGACAACTGATATCACTAGTATCACATTCACTTTATTCACGTTGACACGTTACCATGCGCTGAAAAACACATTCCTGCTCAGCAACGGATCGGCTGCTACTGGCACCCGTCTCACCCCAGTGGGACACGGTACACATAGTTTGTGGCTGCAGAGCAGAGCACATCATTTCAGTCCTTAAACGAACTAGCTTGATCAAAGGTCAGAGATTCAGAGATCCAAATCCTCATAAATCTCAAAGCATATTATATTATATATTTTATCCTTGATCAAAGGTCAGAGAGAGAAATGCTGTGGATTTTAAAGATTATAAAAGACAGGACAGGCGGGAAAGAAGACTAGAGAAAATAGTAGAAGCTTAGGAGAGAAAACACGCTATAAACAACTCTCTTTCAATGTGCTGTAAACTTCGTGACAAAATTTCTATTTCTCTTTCTTCTATTACGTTTTACTTCAAGTAAGAAAGCAGTCAAAGAGGAAGAAGTGATGCATACATGCCTGAAGTGGAATTGAAAGAGAAAGCTAAGAATTTGATGAGTGCTGTAAAGAAGATGCAAACATGGTTTCTGCGACAATAAAGAAAGCAAAATATAATACTGAGAACATAAGTAATATAGCCTTGGCAAGTCTTCGGCTCCATACAGAACTGACGGAGACAGCTGAAATTGCGACTGCAGCTCTTGAATTGATGCCGGTATTATCAGAAAAGAATCTAAAGATGACACTTCTTTGGTGATTAGTCACAAAAAGACGAAGCGAGCTCAGGAGAAACTTTTTTTTTAAAATGCATGTACAGCTTGATAAAGAACTACAGTTCAACGGCATCACTTGCGTTTTGTTTGATGAACGCAATGTTATGGTTCAAGCAGAAGAGAATCAAAGATATTATCCCAGCATGGTGAAAGAAGAACATGATACAATTTGCAAGGAACCAATAAGAAAATACCTATGGCATTTTGTTCCTAACAAAGCGACTACAGAGAAATCACAAGCTGAAGTAATTTCTGATAGTTTGATCGAGTGGCTGAAGGTGAAATGTTCTGATAAAACACTTCAAGCTATAGGTGGTGATTCATGCAATGTGAACATTGAGTGAGAAGGAGGTGTGATGCAATATGTTGAAAAGAACTGCAAAGAAAATTGGTATGGATTGTATGTTACCTCCACACAGGAGAACTACCATTTAGGTTCCTTTTAACTGCTCTGGATGGCAAGACTCTAAGCAACAACAAATGGTCATGACCTCTTGTCAAAATGCTGAACTCTGCAACGGATTTGGATATCAATCCTGATTTTCTTATAGTACACCTTGATCCACAGCTTCCTCAGCTCAATGACGAAATAATAAAAAAATTAAAATACAGATCAAAGTTATGGCTACAGAATTCTTTCTGCCATTAGGACAGGGGTGTTGTCAAAGAAACTTGCAAAGCTGGAAATTGGACCAGTTTCACACAGCAGGTGGCTTACCGCTTCATGCTTTGAGATTTATGAGAATTTGGATTTCTAAACACAACCTTGTGCATCAGGGGACAGATGATTCGCCGGCAGTTAATGAGTATATATATAGAAGCAAGCAGGATATGATCCCATTACGGTAATTGACAGCTGAAGCTGACGGGTATTCTTTTAATTTAAACATTTCTGATACACGCCGACGGAACGGGTTCAATCCCGTAGGAGCCCCGAAGGTCGACTCAGCCCTAAACGCTAGAGGGCGGTAGTAACATCAAATGAGTAGCAATGGCAACATTGCGAAAGTAACCATAGGTTCGGCGGAAGAGACTGGCCACCGTCTGCCGATGTATGGCTTAGCCACTAAGGGCTGTTGGCTACAAAACACGGGGATCAGCACCGGACCCTACGGGCATTGAGCCTACGGGTGAAACCCTTACTTTATATTATATATATATATATATATATATATATATATATATATATATATATATATATATATATAAGGGCGCCCGTCAAAACCGAAGTTCTTAATTTCTATTGCGGTACCCTCCCATTTTGTTATGTGCTGTGAAAGAAGTTCTCTGTAATTTTTTCAGATTTTTAAAATAAAATTTAAAGGTTTCTCAACGGTTCTAAAGTTATCAGATTTCTATATTGATTAAAGTTTTACACGTGGAAATTCCATATACGTTCTGCGGCAGTTAAATGCATACTTTTAATACCCAGAGGCACCAAGTTAACAATTAAGTTGTAAATATTCTCAAGAACTAGAAGTTTCAATTGCATCCAAGAAAATTATCGATTGCAATGATAGTGCATCTCAAGTCTCAAGTGCGTACTGTGGAACATAAACATTGGCACCGACAAACAGTGACTTTCTTGCTTCTGGCCACTTTGCTCTGTGTCTTGATGCAAGATACCGTTCTGTTCTTTATTTGTCTAACATTGATACAGGCAGTGAGCCTCAGAAATCGCCGCATCGGCGAGTTATAACATGCCGAGTTTGAAATTAGGCCTATTTGGCAATTGCATCAACTGAGAAGAGAAGGTGACTTAAAGTCGCGCACAATCATGCATTGTATTTGCTATTCTATAAGAAAAACCCCGTCCAAATTTGCATGGTCAAAAAAGCGGTTTCGGTTCAGTTTTTACCGAAAAACCGCGGTTTTGGTTCGGTTAACCGTAACAGCACTAACTGACTCAACTTTAAACATAGCAAACTATTTGAAGGCAATCCAAACTATTTGAAGGCAATCATACGCTTGGACACTGACGCTAGAATTCGGTTAGGTTTATTCATACAGCGCAATTTACGTAGCGCCTTATTGCTACTTTTCAGTTCATAGGCCAGAGGTTTTCAAACTTTGACAAGCCACGGACCCCCTTGGCATGTCGTTGCTATGTGGTGGACCCTCAACCTCGTAAACGAAACCAATTGACATTTCATATATGGACATAGAGCAAGTGTAGGCCCTACTGCTATATCTCTTGTACATGCTTTTGTGGCTAGTAGATTAGACTATTGGAATTCTCTTTATCTTGGCCTGCCAAATGCCTGCTCTCCACTCTGCAATCTGTCCTAAACGCTGCGGCTCGTCTTCTGGTTTAAAGCTCATCGCTACTCTAGTATCTCAGACTTTATGCTTAACACCCCTCCACTGGCTTCCAATTTCTGACCGCATTCAATTCAAACAAGTCATTATTGTTTCTGCAGCACTTCGAGGTCAGGCACCGTTTTACATTACTAAGCTTTACAAATCATCTTCCTATCCTCATCATCATCTTCCTATCCTCTTCCACTGCTCATCGCCTGCTCCGCTCCACTGATCAGAAGAATGTTTATGTCCCCAGATCACGCGCTGCTCGGGCTTTTGCAGTGACTGGACCTCCCTCTGGAATGCCTTGCACCCATCCATTCGGGAATCACTTCTTACTCCCTCGCTCTGCTCAATGCGAAAGCTAAAGTCTCACTACTTTACCCTGCGACTCCAATGCCAGGAGCTTCTATGGGTAGAAAAAGAAGAGGCGCTATAAAAATTCCACATTACATTACCACATTGAAACCATTCTTCTTTTTCTTCTTTAGGTGCCTTGTTTTACAACGTTGGCGACCATGGACTTCCACTCCACTCTGTCGTATGTCGCTTGTAGCAGTTCTACTTCTGATATTTTGTCTTTCACGTCGCATAGCAGGTTTTCGATGAATGTCAATCTTTGTCTCCCTCTTGCTCTTTTCCCCATCACTTTACCTGTTGTGACTAAGTTTTCCAGGCCTTTTTTTCTCGTTATGTGTCCGAAGAATTCTAGTTGTCTTTTCTTTATAGTCTTTAACAATTTCCTTCTTGAGTTTGCCTTTTCCAAAATTTTCTCGTTTGATGTTTTCTCTGTCCAAGAAACCTTCATCATTCTCCTTAAAAACCACATTTCCACTGCCTCTAATTTTTTCTTCATCTGTTTCGAAATTGTCCACGTTTCTGCGCCGTATAGCAATACCGACCATACATAAGTTTCCAAGACCCTTATCCTTGTTTCCATTGATATTCTCTTATTTGTTAAGATGTGTTTTAATTCCACAAATGCTGATTTTGCCATGGCAATCCTTGTTGTTATATCCTTTTCACATTTCCCATTGCTGGATATCCAACTTCCTAAATATTTGAAGTCATTTACTTGCTCTATTAGTTGTCCATTTATGTATAGTTGGCATCTTGGTGTATCTTTTTGTTTGGAGATCACCATGCAGTATGTTTTCTTTGTATTTATTTTTAGACCCTTTCTTTCGCCTTCCTTAACTACTTCGTCCACTAATTCCTGTAGCTTCTTTTGTGTGTACGCCATTAATGCTGCGTCGTCCGCGAATCTCAGGTTGTTAATGTTCTGCCCTCCAATTATGATTCCTTCCATGTTCTCTATTTTTTCCATGATTTCCTCTCCATAAGCATTGAAGAATTCTGGTGATAAACCGCAACCTTGCCTTGCTCCTTTCTGTATTTTGATCCAGTTTCCCTCTTTCCCTTTTATTCTGATTGTTGCTGTCTGTTTCCCATAAATTTCCGAGAATATTTTCATGTCCTTTCCATCTAATCCCGCTTTGTCCAGACAGTCGAATAGCTCTTTGTGCATGACGTTATCAAAAGCTTTTTCGTAGTCTATGAAACAGATATATACATCCTTCTGCATTTCTATGCATCTCTCACTGATTCTTCTTAGAATGTATATTGCGTTTCTGCACCCACAATTTTCCTTAAAGCCATATTGCTGTTCTGATGCTTTGTGTCTGATTTTATTCTTCGTCCTTTTGAGCAGTATTTTTAGTAATAGCTTTTCAAAATGGCTGAATGAAACCATACCGTAACTATATTGACTACATTCTAATCTAGTCGGAGTGCACTGCTGAATACACTGACAAACAAAAAGTAATCCTTATATTTTGACCTCTCCAAGTGTCAAACCCTTCCGTCGTCAATTTTATTGGGGAAATTTCACTCCAAGCCAAAATGTAATTGTTTGTGGGGGTGAGGAATTTCTAATTGAGGGAGGGGGAATTCTCCAAGAGGAGGCCTAGAATAAACACTGCACTGCAAGGTGGTATGTTCGACAGACATACGCCTCTATGTTCAGTCGTGATTTGGATTTTATGGCAGTGACTGCAGAAAAAGCTTATTCGAATAAGTAGGTAGTTGCAAATGGTAGGGGGTTGCCCAATGCCCATTAATCACGTCAACGATTTTTGGGCAGTTTTTTACTCCCTCCTCTTGTCAGCAATTGTAAAACTTTCAGTGACCCCAATAATTGTCAAACACTTTTTACCCCTAAGATCAGTGGCGTAGCGAGGGGGCAGAGGGGCGAAGCGCCCCAGGCGGCACTTGCCCTAGGGGCGGCATTTTCGAGATTTCCTAATTTTTTAATAATTATTAGGTTTTTGCTTGTCAGACTTTTTTAGAGACTCGATAACGTTGTTTTTTGCTTGTCAGACTTTTTAAGACTTGATTGGTAAGGTTTTTTCAGGAAATTTTTAAAATTTGGAGGCGGCACTTTTTTTCTCGCCCCGTGCGGCTCTTTGCCCCGCTACGCCACTGCCTAAGATCAGTGCCCTAAGAAGTTTAGAAGGTTATTATTTTTTCGGTGATGAGACCTTTTCCCTGTCAAAATGTGGTGGTGATGACAATTTTTGCTCGTCAGGCTTTTTCCGTTGCAATAAGTAATATTCCATGAAATTTCATATTTCTTTGATTATTTGTAAAAAATTAAATTGTTAACGTCTTCTTCTCTTGACCCCTCCCCTGTCAACAAATTTCAAACTTTTCTAGCCCTCCCCTATTTTGTTGACGTAGTTAATGAACAGGAAAAGATTGACGGCAGCAGAAGATTGACGGCTCTCTCAGACAACAGAGGATATTTCGGAGAACATGCCATCCAGAATGACAACAGTGATTTACTGTGAACTCCAAGCGAAGTGTTCTGCCAGATGAAATTTCAGTCAGTTCTTCTTGCTCCTGTCCAATTAAATCGGTCAACTGACATTCAAATAGACGACTTCGACCCCAGTCAAGCATGTTTATGTCATCATCTCCGAAATACTTGTGGAAATAATCTGACAACCGCTGTTTATTCTTAGACACTTAGCCTCTCTTGAAATGGCTATGAGAAAAGCGAATGATTTGCAAAATTAAAACTTTTCACTTTTCTTTGGCATATTGGTGGACCCATTGGCACCTCGCCGCGGAACCTCGGTCTGTGGACCACAGATTGAAAACCGCTGTCATTGACCTATGATGCTAGAAAGCAGGAATTTCAAACATGCGCTAATACAATAAAACCTCAAATCGCAATAAAACTATTTTAAAGCATTCGTAACCAAAGGAACCTGACGCTATAATCCGATTCATTTAGTTCACATAGCACATATTTATGTCCTAAATGTGAAGCGAAGGGACTAAGAGATAAAGTCATTGAACTTTGGTAATAATGCACTATATAAATTTAAATTTGCACCAAGTAAATTAAAATTGCAGGTGCAATATAACAGGTTGCCTTTATTTTGCGATATACTAATATTTGAATTATTTATATTGGTGAAAATACAAACTGTGAAGGAATAAGAGGAAAATGTTTTGAATTTTGTAGTAATGGGCAATATATATATTTGCGCCATACAAATGAAACTTGCAGGTGCAATATAGCAGGTTATCTTGGTTCTGTGAAGTACCCATATTTGTATATTATAATTGATATTGAATAAAACACTAAATGTGAAGTTATTATAGCAATAAAGATAATTTTGCTAATATTGCGCTTAAAAATTGGCTCCATGTAAGCAGGAATTGCATTTTTTTATCAACAAGGTACTCCAGGTACTCCATTTCCTGTCCCAAATGCCTATCTCGCCGCCTGTGTCAAACATTTACCGCTCTTGTCAACGCAATTCTAGCTACTGTCAACTAATATCTTGCCCGTATCACGCACAGGATTAGCATGGATTTAGGCATGGTTATCTTTGCCCGTATCACGTATGGGATGAACGCGAAGGAGGCTAGAGGGAGCAATGGAAACGAATGACAAAAATGAAGGGAAGACGTTGAAAGATTTACGATTTGCTGTCCTTCACGTAACAAGGACTACAAAAGACTTTTAACACATTTA